>JABTTQ020002613.1:0-93186 GCA_016081115.2 Rehmannia glutinosa
ATTTCTCTAAAAATTACTCTTCAAGTCTTCTAAATAGACCACCATGCATGCATGTCTTCAAGTAGTCTTCTAAGTACCTCAAATCAAAATTTCAAACTTAAATTAATAAGATAAGGTGATGAGTAATAAGATATCAAGTTAAATTGAGTAATGAAATTTCTTACCTTTGAGATAGGGGGTTCGAATTTTATGGTTTTAAGTAGGAAGAATGTTTGTTTTGGTTTAGATGTATGAAGAAAGAAAGAGTGTTTGATGATAGGAAGAAGGTGTTCTTGAAGGTATGAAGGTATGCTTGAAGATGTGAAGGTCTTGTGTTTGAAGATATGAAGATGTGAAGGAATGGTACTTGAAGGTTTGAAGATATGAAGAACTTGTATTTGAAGATTTGAAGATATGAAGAGTTGGTGTTTGAAGATTTGAAGATGTGAATGATTTTTAGAGAGAGATTAGAGAGAATGAGGAGAATTAGTTAAAGATTGGAATGTGTTGATGAAAATTTTAAACCAATTTTTGTAAAATGGCCTTGGGTCAGCCCACATGAGTGAGAGAGGGAGAGATTTTTTTTGTTTAATTTGTGTCTTGAATTTTGCTTCTTGCATGGGAGACAAAATGCAAGTCAAAGTATAGGCTTGAATGGTGTTGGAGAATATTGAGAAGAATGTTGGTTAAGTGGAGAGATGTTGGAAAAAATAGTAATAAAGAATCGTGTATAAGATAATGTGTATAATGTTTGAATTAATGGTGTAATTATACACAAGATGACTAATATAAGGTGTAAGTGTACAAGAATTGAATGATATTTCTACTCCCAAAATCCCATGTTGGCGTCCACTATGTGGGTATTATGGTAATTCCATATTATTTTTGTCCCAAATTTGATGATAATAGATGAATAATATCAATCTCCAAAATAATTAGTGATTTCCTTGATCACTTATAAGTCTCAAAATCACTTATAATAAATCAAATTCTTAATTCTATAAGGTAAAAGTCTCTAAAACAAATAGTCTCTTAAAATTCTAAGGTGACTAATAAATACAAAAATAGTAATAATGATCTATCAAGTGATAATAAATGCGAAATAGAATTAATAATGATCATGATCACAAGTAATAAATAAAAATGAAATAAATTGCAAAATATATATATCATTAATATTTACCTGTCTAGCGACGTGGTAAAATAGTCGATCAAATACATAGACGACAAAAGGATCAATTACATGCTCGAAAAAATCATGGGCTTCACATCCTCCCCTCCTTAAAAGAATTCGTCCCCAAATTCTCTTGAGAATAGTTCGATATTGATCCTCATGTCTTCTTCCATCTCCCACGCTATGCCTTCGTCTCGGGGCCGCTTGTGGTTCTCGCCACACCACTTTAACCATCGAATCTCCTCTTACGAATCGACGATCTCCGATCAATGATCCGGACGGTCTCTCGGTGTAGGATAAATTTTCCATTAGAGGAGAAGTATCGCGAGTGATGATATGATCGGATCTGGTTGATACTTCTTCAATCTCGTACGTGGAATACATCGTGTATTCCCGCGATATGGTCTTTTAGTAACTCTAGCCGGTAGGCTAACTTCCCGATCCTTTGTAAAATCTTGTAGGTGTCCAACATATCGCGGACTCAACTTGCCTCCTTTCTTCTCGGATTGATCAACCCTTTCGTGGTGAGAGTCTCGAGAAATACTTCATCTCCGACTTCAAATTCCAAATCCTTTCTTCTCTTGTCCGCGTAACTCTTTCGCGCTCCGAGGCGGTGAACTGCTCGATCACTTGACCTTCTCCATGGCTTTCGAACTAAGTCGACCTTTGGAATCGAGGCGACTTTCATTTCTCTTCTGAGTCCATTGATCATCAATCTCCCAAATGTAGTAGGGATCTACATTTTCTTCCATATAATGCCTCGTAAGGTGCCCTTGTGCCCCTCTAGTGATCGCCTTCCTCGCTTTCATTGCTTTGAAATGATTGGGGCAATCTTAACTCGTGCCCTTCCCAAAATTTCCACTTCGGGTCTTCCGGGTTCACATAGCTTATGGACTTATTATGGCAGTCCATTTGTGCATGGTGTGCAGACAACAGTTCATTTCCAATATCACGTCGTATTCTGGATATAGGTAATAAGATAAAATCGGGCAGAAAATTTATTTCATCAATCTTAACTTCGCATGCATTATAGATAATATTCGTTTATCGCTCGCCCATGGGAGTTGACACTTCTAGACATATGGGCATATGTTCCATGCATGCATACGAAAGTGTAATGCGAAATGCGGTGCGACAAATGAATGCGTTGATCCAGGGTAAAATAGTATTTTAGCGTAGTGGTTAGATACTAGAAGCGCACCTTCCACCACGCCCCGTGGCCTTCGAGCCTCATGTTCGGGCGAGTGCAAATGCTCGGCGGGCATCCTTTCCCCGATTACCCGACCATTGCCCGGTCATGGTCGCGAACTGTTTGGTTCGGTCTTCGTATTCGGCAATCTTTGGTGCCGATTACTACCATAACGCAAACACTTTCCTTATTTACGCCAACTTGATCATTGGCAAGATGTCTGGTTTTGGCAATGTGCACACACTTGACCCGACTTTCCTTGTATTGGTCCCTTCCCTTTATCTGTTTATTAATCGGTCCCTTCAAACTTAGCAGTTGTTTAGATGGTTGTCCCCACCTGTCCTCTTGAGATTTTGATGGCCTACTCTCGCTGAATTTGTCCAATACTGATTCGATCCCACTCGACGCGGAGAGCTTTTCACATTTGAGTAGGTTGTCGATTCAACTGACCAACTAAGTCAAGACAAGTATGACTATGGAACCTCCAAATATGCGTTCTAACTTAGTTTCAATCTCAATAATATGGTTCTATGCCAAATTGAAATCGATTTCGCACTAATTAGTCAAGTCGCGGTATTACCCAAAACACATGCATCGAGGGTCCTATCCGGGTCAGCTCGGTGTAAGTTTCCATCTTACTAGCCGAGCTCGATACCACTCTAACTATCACGCCCAGGACGGGACGCGACGACGATCCACAACTTAAATACAAATAAACCAAATGATAGACGAATATCAACGAAAACCCAATGAAATAGAGTCAAATAGCAACGGAAATAAAGAACAAGTACGAGTTACAACTTACAATCCAACAAACATCCAAATTACATCCCCGAAATCAAATAAAGATAACAACTTAATAGTCAAAGGGTCCTACGCCCTTAAGTTACAGACCGGGATGAAAAGAGAATAAAAGAGTCCAACAAGAATACAAGAAATAAGTCCAGCAACAACAACAACAATAGGTAGTAAGTCCAACGGAGCATGGAGCTCAATCCGTGGGAGGTTCAACATCTTCAACAAAGTCCTCATCTAAAGGTTAGAAAACATGAGGGGATGAGACAGAAATCTCAGTGGATGGGGTGATCATGTGCAAGTGTGGCGATATATAGTTAATGTGAGAAAATAGTTGTATGAAAACGCGTGATATATGATGCATGAATTCACACACAGTCCACAAGCGTCATGATAAAAATATTTAAGTAATATACTTATACAGTTTAAGCAAACAGTTCCTAGTCACACATGCACTATGTGATTCAGGCAAGACAGGTAGGATTGCGTACGGAATGTAACGCCAATTCTATGCAAGACAATTAATGGTTGCGTCACGGATTTGTAAGCGCCAACCAATGCAATACAAGTAAGCGGTTGCGCATTTAATTTGTAGCGCCAACCAAGCGGAAACCGATTAACTCCGGAATCGTGTGGATCGACGGCGATTCCTTCGTTCTTCTTTGTAACTCCCGAGCAAGATGATCCAAGACTGTCACCTTATCGCTCCATAGGCAAAGACAAAATCCACAGTGGAGCTAGCAAGGCTCGGATTTGTCATAATCATGATTATACCTCAAGTACTACAACCCGCTTCCCTTGGACAAACTCCGTCCCTCAGTTGCGAAATTAGGACTATGGGGCCGGAAGAGTGGAATAGCAGTCAAGCTGCCCGGTTCTATCCCCGACGTATCCATTCCGATTGTGAGCTCGACACACCAAGTTGACTCAGGCAGGAAAGTAAATACAAGTTCGTAGGTAATCAATCGCAAATGAGTATTATTGATTGAAAGCGAGTTGGAAAATGTTCGAAAAACGCGAGTGGCAATTATGGCGTTGGTGGAGTTATTAGATGAAGATGATTATCGGAAGGATAAGAAATCTTCGATATCTTGAAAGGTTAGGTGGAACATAAGTCCCGTTATTGATTCAAAATCGCAAGACGAGGAAGTCGCCCCACGATCGGGTATTAATCGGTCAAGAAGATCCGATAAGTCAAGGGGTTTTTGAGAAAATAAAATATTTTAATTAATAATTAAAGTCAGAGGGTCCAGGGCTGTTTTAGTAAAAGGAAAATAATTTGAGTTAGGTCCTTGATAAAAAGAAAATTTACAATTAGCTCCGTTTTGTAAAAACTAATACTTTTGGGGTTAAAAATTGAATAAATAAATATACCGACCTTGAAAAATTATGAGGTCAGTTTCTAAATTCTCTAAGTTGTTCAGAGATTCATGTTTTTAAATTTTTGAGGTCGAGTGTTTATAAAATTCTCACACTGGCCCCAATTTTGTTAAAATTGTCATTTCGGGCCCTTAGTTTAAAATAATTGGAACTCACAAACCGGAAGGGCTTTAAATGTGATTCCAGTTGGAAAATGTCACTATGATTAGTAGGATATTGGGACAAAATCAGTTTTAAAAATAAATAAGTGTAGGTCCTTTAACCTTTGAAAATCTCATTTTTGTCCCATTTTGAAATAATTGCCTTTAAGGCTTTTAAGGGTACAATTGTTATGAATTTTGAACCTTGAGTCCGAAATATGATTAAGTTATAGTTAAATTAGTAATTCCAGGTACATGGGCTCTATGAATCCTGGAAATTTCATTTGGTTTCTCAAGTTTAATCTTTTACAATTTAGTCCCTCAATTTTAGTAAAATTACTTTCCAAGCTCTAAACACTTGGATTTTTGGAATACGTTTAAAATATGTCATTTCCAGTCCCTTAAGAGTGAAAATTTCAAATTTTGAAATAAATTTCTGCCACAGTTTCAGAAATTCCAAAGTAGCCCTTAAACTTCTAAAATCTTACAATCTAGTCCTTGGGCTTTTAACGGTTGATTTTATTTATCTTAAAACTCTTAAAAATTTATTAAAATGTCCAAAAGTCATTTTTGAACCTGAGTACAGTCCCAAAATTCAAAAATTGTAGAGGGGTCCCTTAAGTTTTATTTTTTTGCAATTAAGTCCACCAACTTTCCATTTTTGCATTTTAAGTCCAAAAATTGAAATTTAATCAATTATGCTCGACTTGTCCAGGTTATAAGTCATACAAAACATGGATTTCAAGGATCATACACATGCATGTTCATTTCATATAAGAATTCATCAAATAGAGCATTAAATTGTATATGCATGCACCTAAATTTCAATAAAAGGCATTTTTGAGCAACACTTGAGAAATTTTATAACTTGATACATAAAATTAATATGCAATACATAAAGTATACATATCTCAAGTTCTCATGATCAAAACACTACATGCATTTACAAAAATCCCTAGAAGTTGAAAGCATTTTTCCAACCACCTTAAATTTGGAGAGTTGTGAAATAAAAGGACAAATTTCACAACTTGATATGAGGTTGCTTAGGTCAGCCCCTAAGTCAAGAAATATTAAAATTTAGAGTTAGGAAAATGAGTGAAAAATTAAGAAGAGAAAGAAGAAGATAAGAAAATTGGAAATACTATACTTTACCTTGTGTAGTAAGTGATTTGGAACTAGTTAAAGCTTCAAATTTTGAATTTTTGGTTCACCTTCAAAATCACCTAAGGTCAGCCCCTATTTCTCAAAAATGAAAAAGGGGTGTTAAAATTTGAAGAAAAATAGAAGAAGAAGAGAAAATGGCTCTAGTGTCCAAATCTTACCTTGTAGTCAAAATTTCTCTAAAACTTATTCTTCAAGTCTTCTAAATAGACCACCATGCATGCATGTCTTCAAGTAGTCTTCTAAGTACCTCAAATCAAAATTTCAAACTTAAATTAAGAAGAGAAGGTGATGAGTAATAAGATATCAAGTTAAATTGAGTAATGAAATTTCTTACCTTTGAGATAGGGGGTTCGAATTTTATGGTTTTAAGTAGGAAGAACGTTTGTTTTGGTTTAGATGTATGAAGAAATAAGGAGTGTTTGATGATAGAAAGAAGGTGTTCCTGAAGGTATGAAGGTATGCTTCAAGATGTGAAGGTCTTGTGTTTGAAGATATGAAGATGTGAAGGAATGGTACTTGAAGGTTTGAAGATATGAAGAACTTGTGTTTGAAGATTTGAAGATATGAAGAGTTGGTGTTTGAAGATTTGAAGATGTGAATGATTTTTAGAGAGAGGTTAGAGAGGAGGAGAATTAGTTAAAGATTGGAATGTGTTGGATGAAAATTTTAAACCAATTTTTGTAAAAATTGGCCTTGTGGCCGTCCACATGAGTGAGAGAGGGAGATAATTTTTTTTTTTGTTTAATTTGTGTCTTGAATTTTGCTTCTTGCATGGGAGACAAAATGCAAGTCAAAGTATGGGCTTGAATGGTGTTGTGGAATATTGAGAATAATGTTGGTTAAGTGGAGAGATGTTGGGAAAAATAGTAATAAAGAATTGGTGTATAAGATAATGTGTATAATGTTTGAATTAATGGTGTAATTATACACAAGATGACTAATATAAGGTGTAAGTGTACAAGAGTTGGATGATATTTCTACTCCAAAAATCCCGTGTTGGCCGTCCACTATAGGGGTATTATGGTAATTCCATATATTTTTTTTTGTTCCAAATTTGATGATAATAGATAAATAATATCAATCTCCAAAATAATTAGTGATTTCCTTGATCATTTATATGTCTCAAAATCACTTATACTAAATCAAATTCTTAATTTTATAAGGTAAAAGTTTCTAAAATAAATAGTCTCTTAAAATTCTAAGGTGACTAATAAATACAAAAATAGTAATTATGATCAATCAAGTGATCATAAATGCGAAATAGAATCAATAATGATCATGATCACAAGTAATAAATAAAAATGAAATAAATTGCAAAATATATATATCATTAATATTTACCCGTCTAAGCGGCGCGGTAAAATAGTTGATCAAATACATAGACGACAAAAGGATCAATTACATGCTCGGAAAAATCGGGGGCTTCACATGAATTCTATTCTTATGGTTAGAATTTACTTTATTGGGTCATGATAAGGTTGGGATGAATTTATTCATACTCGTAAGGATTGAATTAGATTTAGATCCAATTTGGATTTAACATTAATCTACTGAGAATATGACCTAAAATTTAGTTGTAATCCTGATATATTAATTTTTTTATTTTGGTTAGCGAATCTTATCTTATATTTCGAGATAAACTGAAATAGCATAACGTCAAAGTGACCTCTGTTACTAAATTTATTTTGAAATATTAGATTCAGGCAAAAGATTTGCAATTTGTTTATATCTATGTGGATAATAATCGGCCCAAAGGAAGGTTATTGTCTGGCCAAATGATAGACATATGAGGCAAAATCAGGATTATATTTGATGTCTGATATTTCGTTATAATTTAATTGAAGCAATATGTTGCCTAAGTAGCCTCTATTGTGTAGATTTATTTATTTTGAAATATTAAGATGTCTATGTCTATTATTTATGCAAATAATGACCGGCCCAAAGGAAGGTCATTACTTGACTGAATAATAGACATACATGTGGTAATAAATATGTTATGATTATTAAGTTATCCATGTAAACAATAATCGGCCCAAAGGAAGGTTATTGTTTGACAGGACTTATTGTCAGTATTTGATTACTACATTTGAGAGTACCACTTACAATTGATACTCTTGTCCAAAGACTGAACATCAATGTTGTGCTAGGTATCTCAAGATGGGTCCACTATCATTTTCTAATGTCATGTATAAGTATGAATTTTCTTGTTATTATGTTATGACATGATTAAGTGTGAGCATTTTTAATTGTATTCCCTGAATTAAATTTCTGCTCGTATTTTTAAAGTATCTGTCTATATGGATTTTATTTATATATCTCACTGTTTTAAAATTTTGGGGCATTATGTTTGAGGAGGTTAGTGCAGAGGAGTTCCTTAAAGATATTGACTGGAACAATATTATCTCAACTAATCTTGTTTCAATAATGTTATAAAAATGGAACATATGTGAGTATATTATGATGTGTCTTTTCGCTTCATAGTAAAGTTCATAAAGTCGGGATTCTCTATGGTTTTATTCAGTTTCTTGTACATTTAGGATTTATAGTTAGTAACAACACCCTAAAGATTGAGATGACTTTTTATAGATCATTTCTCATTGTGCAAGAAAATAAAGTCTGAGCGAGTTAACACTAAAAGTACTCACTTAGCATCTTCTTCCTCAGGATATAGATATAAAGGTTGTAACTGGGACACCACAAACAGAACGCAAAAGAAACAAGATGAGGAATTTACCATTCTTCGCAAAGAAGGGTGGATACGTGACATAAATGTCCCAAGTAAGTATGTCGTGTTAAAGTTTGCTTCTCACTTCAGCTATGTTTCATTCAGTCTTGTTTTGTACCTAGACATATTTTGTGGGTACATACTGGTTCTACTACTCACATGTGTTTTAATGCAAAGTTAGTTGTGGAGCCAATTACAAATTGATGATGAAAGATGCATCTGTGATGGTAATGGAAAAGCAATTGTGGTTGAGACTATGCATATTTAGGTTTAATCATTGATGATAAGGTTATTGAACATTGAAAGGACTCGGGATTTTGTTTCTATTTCATTTGAGCAAACTTTGGTTATAATTGTTCAATTTGGATATAGTAATTTTGCTCTCTTTCAATGTTCATGTTGGTTCTTTATCATTGATGATGTGGTTGTCTCATTTAATGAAACTTTGCATGCTAGTTCACATGGTACAAAACATATGAAATGATAAAAGAATTATGAATGTGGTAAGAAGTATGATTAATCATTCTTCCTTACTGAAAACTCTCTAAGAGAAGTAATAAGGATTACGACATGGATTATTAATAGGGTTCTAATCTAAGCAGTAGCTAGCTAAAGTCCCTTATGGAAATTTGATATGTGAACATTCGATATTGAATATTTGCATATTTGGCGTTGTCCGATTAATATAAGGTCTTCGGCCTAATAAGGGAAATTGGACTTAAGAACTATTACTTATTGCTTGTTAGATACTCTATAAGGTCACTTGAGATGGGAAACTTGAAGGTTCTTAAGGAAGTTGAGTTTGAGGGGAGAATAAAGTTATAAACATTATCATGAAAGAGGAGTTTATTTTCCTCCTACAGTTGCAATTGACAATGATTATGCGTTCATTCCTAACATTGTTCAAGATGCAAATTTGGATTATCAAGATAATGTTAAGGAACTCCTTGTCTGGATAAGATAATGTTTCTAAAGAGCAAACTCAATAACCTTAAGAATGGAAGCCATGAAAAATTGGATGAAATTCATGATGCCAATGACACTTCGGATCTCATCAAATTGCCTAAAGGTGTGAAAGCTCTTTGATCATTGATGAACATCAAGACCAAAGAGGTTCAAAGGTAGTGTTGAGAGATATACAGTTTGCCATGTTGTCATGAATTTCATCAAAAGGTAGATATTGATTATAAAGAAACTTTTATTTTAGATTTATCGAAAGATTCTTTAAAATCATTGCGGTACTCATGGCTCATTTTAAATTTTTGGCATGTTTCTCGTTTACGGTAAATAATCATCGTTAAGTTTATCTCGTTTAGTTTTGAGATATATAAAGTTGATGATTGTATATACCGTAGGTTTAGTGGGAGAGAATCCTATTACTGAGGAACTTAAGTTTAATTCATTCAGTGCTCCAAGAATGAGTCTAAAGTTGTAGATATACAAAAGACAATTTATGTATCAACTATGAGAGGTCTTTTGCATTTTCAAGTATGTACACATCCGGATATAGTGTGCATAGTAGGATTATTAGACAGATATTAACCCCAAGATGGATCATTTGGAAAGCAGCCAATAAAGGGGTTATAAAGTATTTACATAGAACAAAGGTTTATATGCTCACTTATTGGAAATCAGATCTTTGGGGGATCATTTGGTATTTCTATTTCCGATTTTGATTGATGTCAATAAAATAAAGAGATCCAGTTTGGGCTATACTTAATTGTTATTTGGATGAGCTATTTTGGAAAAGTGCCAAGCAGACACTTATATCTTATTCCACATGACAATTTTAGCTTGTTAAGAGGCATCTTATCAATGGATATGGTAGATATTGCCACTAGGCTGCATGTTAAGACTGGTATTGACATACCATGAGGATAATGTGACAATAACTCAGTTTTACCATATTCCAACAACATAAACTATTGAAGTTGAGATGCACATAAACTTCAAGTTTCTTGTTGTAATAAAGAAATAATTCAAAGTCATTCAGTGTCTATAGAACATATTCAGACAAACTCCACCTTGCGGCCGCTCACCAAGGTTTTACCAACTAAGGTGTTACGAGCATAATGCTCATATGGGTGTTGTACGGTTTTAAAGATGTGCATGTTCAGTGGGAGTTTGTAATTTGATGTTCTTCAGGTTTAGACACATTTTGAAATTATCTTCTGCAGAATAAAGAATAAGGTTTTGGTTTTGGACTCTGACTAATTTGCATTTTGCATGATCTCATAAAGAATAAAGTAGGACCAGTTGGAAATAGGCATGTTAGAGATCATGTTACATGTAATTTCCATGCTACACATCCATACTTGATCTATGTCATTTAATATATTGGTGTGGTGAACATTGATGGGTCTAGTTACCATTTAAGTGTAACAAAAGACACTTTGATCTCACATTGATGTAGGAGATGGACCAGATTGTATCTAAAGAGATATCTCAAGGATAGATAGCATTTTCAGTGCGCACTCAGGATTTTACAATATAATTGTCTCGGGTGACATATGTAGTCAAAGTGGGAGATTGTTGGGTTTTTTATTAATTTCCATGTGGACTTACATATGTAATTGCAATTATATTATGGGCTATCTAATTTAATGGAGTCAATTAAGTGGTCTAATTTAATAGGGCTCTAGGGATATCTATTGGGTATGGGCTTTGCAATATGTAGAGACCCAATACTAGTTAATTAGGATTGATGGGCTTCTAATTAACCTAGTATATAAAGAACTCTTATTAAGGCTATGGTCCCCAAGTCAAATCAGCTGTCACTCTTCTCCTCTTCCCCATCTTAGAGAGAGACCAATGGAGTACATAAAGGATTTGGCTGTGGAAGACGCTAACCTAATCAAGGATTCCCATGCGTCTCTACGGATCTGAGGTATCTATTTGTGTCCATGGATTTAAGGTACGCTTCCGATTTAGATTCAATTTTATATTTGTTTCTTGATAATTCACGTGATGATTCTGGGGTATGAATTAATTATATTAATTCTAACATTTTTATAATATGGAAATGTTTCGTAGATGAGCCAAATAGGCTAAAATATTATTTCCTAACCAATGAGGAATACAATACGAGCCGATGAAACCACAATGCGTGAAAACTAATGAAGCTTACAAGTGCATCACCATACTATATTCTCGTCGTATATGCTGGCGAAGAGAATTTCCAATCGACCATGACACATGTTTATAATATTATGAAACACTTACCCAACTTCATCCGAAGGATTACAATTTTCATGAAATGGACTTTACAACATTGAAAGCATCAGACTCTATCGCTTAAATTTGAAAGCCATTTTCAAGAGCAAATTTTATCCCTTCTCTTATGATCGTGTAGGGTTTTTTTAAGCTTACATACACACAATGTTATTTATCTGGCAATGCAATTAACTCATAATTATATATTGAATAGTTATACTAGAATTTGGGTTATCATTCAACACAAGATATCCTTGTGAGTGTTCTTGTGGTAAGAACACACTTGGATGATCTATGCGATAGGTGTAAGAAGATTGTGGTGATATTCTTATTATAGATTGTGGTGCTCTTGAGGTGTTGAAGAATTTGGTGTTCATCAAGGTTGAAGATTGTGGTAATCTTCACAAGGTGCCGTTGAAGGAAGATTGTGGTAATCTTCAAGGGAGATTGTGGTAATCTCCAAGGTGATGTTGAAGAAGAGCCTATGTCTGGAAATTAAGCCAAAACCTCTCCTATAAATAGAGGCTTCATTCAAGCAACAAGATATAACACAACATACAAGCAAAGAGCATACAAGCAAACACTTTCATATCTTGTTGTATTCTAGCCTAAGTACTTTCACTTGCACACTTTTGAGGTCTAGGTTTTTGATTCTTGATTACACTTGCACTCAATATTTGTATTGGTTTTATAGAGTTGTAATCTTGAATTTTGTCAATCATCCAAAACAAGATATCATTGTTGTTGTTCTTATGGTAAGAGCATACTTGGGTGATCTTAGGTGTTGAAGAGTATGGTACTCTTCATAGGTGTTGAATGAAGATTGTGGTAATCTCCTTGAAGGTGTTGTAAGAGGATTGTGGTAATCCTCAAGGTGGTGTTGTATTAATTTTGGTAATTATTAAAACTCTTTTTTCTTTTTGAAACCCATCCCGGATATAATGGGGTGGTAGAGCACGTAGTCCCTAGGTGGGGTAAAGCTCTTTTAATCGACGTGTGTTGTTTATTTTTTGCACCTTAGTTTTCATTCTTGCTTGATTATTCGAAAAAGAGGGAAAAATTCTGAAAAACCGGGATAATCTATTCACCCCCCCTCTAGATTAACATAGCCACTTGGACTAACAAGTGGTATCGAAGCCAAACTCTTTGGCTAGCTCGTTCCGAGTAAAGAGGAAAGATCCATGGCTACGAATGACGCTTGTCTCACCACCGGCGCCTCCACCAACAAGCCATCACTATTCGACGCCAACAACTACGCATTTTGGAAAGACCGTATGGAGTGCTTTCTACAAGGGTGTGGGTTCGACATTTGGAATGTGGTCATTGAAGGAGCTGCTCAACCAACCAAGAAATTGGAGGACGGCACCTCGGCTCCTAAACCTTTCAAGGAGTCCGATGAAAACGACAAGAAAGCCTTCTCTCTAAACGGTAAGGCCTTAAATATTTTGCATTGTTCTCTTACCGCCACCGAGTATAATCGCATAAGAGGCATAAGGTCGGCACATGAAGTTTGGGAAAAATTGGAGACTATTTATGAAGGGACTAAGAAGGTCAAGCAAGCAAGAAAGACCATGCTTGTTAAAGATTTTGAAAACTTTAACATGCATGATGGTGAAAGCATCTCAAAGATGGTAGAAAGGCTTGACAACATTGTCAATCCTCTTGTGACCCTCGGTAAAGTCATCTCCGAAGAAGACAAGGTGACTAAGGTATTGAATGCTCTTCCCGGCACATGGTCCGAAAAGGTGACGGCTATCACGGAGGCACAAAATCTTGAGACACTCAAGTTCAACGAGCTCATCGGGAATCTTCTCATCTATGAAGTCTATCTCATGGAAAGGAAAAATTCCAAACCATCCATAAATCAATCGGGTATGCAAATTATTCCTAAGGGTTTTCTTCTTCTTCTAATAATGCATACTATGATAATAATGATGACGATGAGGAGACGGCCACGCTTGTTCGAAAATTTGCAAAATTTGTGAATAAAAATAAAGCAAGAAAATCGAGAGATAATGCTTGCTTTAAATGCGGAAAACCCGGGCACTTCATTGTCGATTGCCCAAAACTCGATGAGGAGGAACAAAAGAAAAATAAGCCTTTTTTGATAAAGAAGGCTCTAAATGCGGAGGTTAAAACTTGGGATGAACTACTTGAAACAACCGACAAGGAAGAAGAAACCGAACATGGTCTTATGGCCATAGACAATGAAAATAATGAGGTACGCTCTAACTCTTCTACCTCCTCCTTAGTTGATGAATTGCAATGTGATTTTGACGAATTGCAAATTGAGTTTCAAAATTTGATTGTTAAATACAAGTCTTTGAAAAAGGAGCATAAAGAGCTTAAAATTGAAAAGGAAAAATTATTTACCTCTTATGAATCTCTTGACAAAGCTCATGCTCTTACTCTTACTAGAGTTCACTCTCTTGAAACTGAAAAAGAATAGCTCACCAAAGATCTTGAATGTTTGAAAAAGGATGTCCATCGTTTCAACATAAGCACGGATAAAGTTACAAAACTTTTAGATGCACAAAGAGGTGAGCATTCCAAATTAGGACTTGGTTATAAACCATTTCAAAATATTTCTAAGAAAAATAACCAATGTCCGACTTTCGTACATGCTAGTAGCTCTTATACTCCTACTTGTTTTTATTGTGGCAAAGTTGGACATTATGCTAACAATTGCAAATTGAGAAATAGCTCTAGTCATATTTGGAGACCCAAAGGTCTCAAGACTAACCTCCATGGACCCCAAAATTATAGGGTACCTAAAAGAAATTCTTTGTAGGTAATAGGGGCTATAACAATCATGGAAGATTCAAAATGGCTCGTGGACAGCGGATGTTCACGCCACATGACCGGGAGGAAAGAACTTTTTACCAACATCAAGCTCTAAGAAGAGGGTATGGTCATGTTCGGCAATGGCAAAGGAAGAATTCTTGGAAATGGAGAAATTGGTAACTCTTCTTTCTCTCTTAGTAATGTTCTTTTAGTAGAAGGGCTTAAGTTTAAATTGATAAGTGTTAGCCAACTTTGCGATTCAAATTATGATATTTCTTTCAATAAAGAAAAATGCCTTATTTTTAAAAATGGTAAAATCATTTGTGAAGCAAATAGAAAAGGCAATTTTTACAAAATTAGTACAAGTGATTTGGTTAGTCAAAATGTTTCTTGTCTTGTCGCCAATAATGATTTAACTAGTTTATGGCATAGGCGACTTGGACATGTTGGATACAAGAATTTGAAAAATATTTACAAAAACCAACATGTAAAAGGACTACCCAAATTGAATTTGAAAATCTTGGCTTATGTGACACTTGTCAAAAGAACAAATTAGTTAAAAGTAGTTTCAACCCCAAAAATGAAATTTCCACAACCAAACCCCTATAATTGCTTCACCTTGATTTGTATGGGGATATTGGTACGGCTAGTCTAAGTGGAAAACATTACACTTTCGTTATTCTCAATGATTTTTCTAGATATACTTGGGCTCTTTTTCTTACCAATAAAAGCGATGCCGTTAATGAGTTTGTTAAGTTGTGTAGACTTATTGAAAATGAAAAGGAAGATACTATTAAGTCTATCCGAAGTGATCGAGGTGGAGAATTTGATGGCGAATTTAGAGTCTTTTGTGAAACCAAGGGATATGCACATAATTTTTCGGCCCCAAGGACACCTCAACAAAATGGAGTAGCCGAAAGGAAAAATTGGACACTACAAGAGATGAGTCGGTCCATGCTCAATGAATTCTCTCTTCCAAAATATTTTTGGCCGAAGCCGTAAGTACCGCTTGCTATGTCATTAATCGGTTTTATATTCGTCCTAAAATGAATAAAACTCCATATGAGCTTTGGAAAGAAAGAACTCAGAAAATATTAGTTACTTCAAAATATTTGGATGTAAGTGTTTTATCTTGAATACTAAGGATCAATTGGACAAACTTGATCCTAAAGCCGATGAAGGAATTTTTATGGGGTATTCTACAAAAAGCAAAGCATATCGGGTTTACAATAAGACTAGTGGGGTTGTTGAAGAATCCATCCATGTCAAATTCAATGAAGCTTCGAGTGTTGAAAGGATACCCAATGATGAAAGTGATGAAGAGGATTTTATTGAACCCATTGTTCAAAATGATGCTCAAAATGATCAACCTTCTACATCAAATGATCAACCATCCACTTCAAATGTTCCTCAATAAGATAGAGGTGATACTTCAGATCTTCCTGTAGCATTGAAATTTAAGGGAGATCACCCAAAAGATCTTATTATTGGTGATCCCCTTGATAAAGTGATGACCCGAAGAAAATTTGCCGAGAAAGCTCTTATATCTCAAAAAGAGCCTAAAAATGCCAAGGAGCTATTGAGGATGAAGATTGGTTTTTGGAAATGCAAGAAGAGTTGAATCAATTTGAAAGAAATGATTTATGGGAATTGGTACCTTGTCCTTCATCTCAAACTATTATTGGTACTAAATGGGTATTCCGAAACAAACTTGATGATCAAGGCAACATTGTTCGAAACAAGGCAAGGTTAGTAGCTCAAGGGTATTGTCAAGAAGAATGTATTGACTATGATGAAACTTTTGCACCCGTAGCATGTTTAGAAGCTATTCGTATTTTACTTGCCAATTCTTGTTTCAAAAATTTCAAGCTTTACCAAATGGATGTTAACTCCGCCTTCTTAAATGGTTTTATTCAAGAAGAAGTCTATGTAAAAAAACCTCCGGGGTTTGAAAATTTTTCTAGGCCTAATGATGTTTATAAACTTAAAAAGGCCTTGTATGGTTTAAAACAAGCACTCCGTGCATGGTATGATAGACTTAGCACTTTTCTTTTGCAAAATGGTTTTACAAGAGATAAAGTTGATACTACTCTCTTTGTTTTTGGAAAAGGGCAAAATTGTTTACTTGTTCAAATATATGTTGATGATATTATTTTTGGTGCTACTAATGAATCCTTGTCCAAGAAATTTTCTAAGTTGATGCAAGGTGAATTTGAAATGAGCATGATGGGGGAGCTTAATTTCTTCCTTGGACTTCAAATTAAGCAATGCCAAGCGGGTATCTACATTTCGCAATCTAAATATACAAAAGAACTTTTGAAAAAGTTCGGCATTGAAGAAGGAAGAACCGTCTCTACCCCTATGGCGACAAATGTCAAAATTGACAAAGATGAGAAAGGCAAGTCCGTAGATGAATCAAAGTATCGAGGTATGATTGGTAGTTTACTTTATTTAACCACAAGTAGACCTAACATTCTTCATGCCGTATGCCTATGTGCTCGTTTTCAAAGCAATCCCAAAGAATCTCATATGAGTGTCATTAAAAGGATTTTTCGATATTTGAAAGGCACCATTCAATATGGTCTATTTTATCCAAAGAATGAAAATTTTTCTATTAAAGGTTATAGTGATTCGGATTATGCGGGAAATATTGATGATCGGAAAAGTACTTCCGGATCCTGTCAATTTTTAGGCGATTGCCTAGTATCTTGGCTTTCAAAGAAACAAAATTGTGTTTCACTTTCAACGGCCGAAGCCAAATATATTTCCGCAGCGTTTTGTTGTACTCAACTTCTTTGGATGAAACAAAACTTAGCGGATTACAAATGTTCTTTTGAAAATGTTCCTATTTTTTGTGATAACATATCCGCTATTAATATTACTCAAAACCCGGTTCATCGTAACCGTACTAAACATATTGAGATTCGACATCATTTTCTAAGGGATTGTGTTTCTAAACGAAAAATTGAGATATCTTTCGTACCATCTCAAGATCAATTGGCGGATATTTTTATAGAACCGCTATATTCCTAGACTTTTGCATCTATACGAGCTCGGTTAGGCATAATGCATATTGAATGAGGTTTATGTTTGCATTTTGCACGGTTTTAAAAACTTATGGGCGAAAAATCGGATTTTTGGTTGCAAATTCGAATTTTGGTAATCTTGTTGAGACAGTGGGCTGACTGAGGTGAGGGCAACCGGTCGGACCTCACTTCGATCGGTTGTCCTCACCGTCGACCGGTCGCCCACTGCCATTTTATGGTTTAAAACGTCTCTGTCTTCAGACTTAGCCATTTTGGCTCATAATGTTCATTTTTCGTCCCCTTCGCTAATTTTCACACAAATTTCACTCAAAATTTATCTTCTTGCATACATTTCATATTTTGGACTTAATATAGCTCGATTATCATCATCGCTGCTCATCTTTACTGATTGAATGGTAAGAATTCTACTTCCTTTACTCAATTGGGTTGAACCCTTGAGTTTTTGGCTTATGTATAATTTTCTTGTTGTAAATGTCATATGATTGTGATGAGCTTATTTATTATGATGTATTATATTGTGTTTGGTATGATTTGGTGATGAAAATTTTTGGCTTGCTTCATTTACAAGGGTTTTATACAACTTCTTTTATTTTTCACGCCCACAAAGTGTTCGATGAAATGTCACAAAGAAAATTTAAATTTGTACATGACTCTTATGTTTTCAAATGGCTTATATACTTATTACGTTCATGTCTTGACAAATAAAACAAGCTTATGGTTTTCAAAGGCTACATTTCTCCCACTTCCTCGGATTCTAAGCCTATTTTTTCAATGATTGATAAATCGTCTCTTTGGCGCACTTTGATATTTTTGTATGATGTTTTTATCAACCTAACATTCATTTTGATGATTCCAAAGGGGGAGAAACAGGGAATTGGCTCGTTAGCTCAAAGAAGCTAATAAAAGCTCGCAATAAAAGCTATAAGCTATGGTTTTCTAATGCCATAGGTTGTGATGTATACTTAGTCCAATGGTTGTATCATGGACTTGTTTGCATGGATAATGAGTATTTGTGACAGAGGGAGCTTCTTAGCTCATGATATTTATGTCCATCCCGTAAAAGCATGTGTTTCAAGCTTATGCAATATTTCTTATTGATGTGCTTATTGATAGGGGGAGCTTTTGTAAAATGTTTCTTAAACGGATAGTTTACTCATAGAATCGGAAAATTGTTTTGTTTTTAAAATCGTCCTCTTGAAAATTGTTTTGGTTTTGTAATCATCAAAAAAGGGGAGTTTGTTAAGATAAAATGTTTTTATCATAATTTCGATGATTGTGTTTAAATGTGTTTTTATACTAAAACAATGTCCCTAAATGTTGTCCAAATACTTCCGAATGATTTAAAATATTTTTACCATTTTTGGGAGTATTTCTTGGAGTTTATTTTCGATAAAAATTGGACAACACTTTTGTTTCGAACTCGGACTGGTCGCCTATAGGCAACTGTACATGAGTTGAGTTTTTGAAACAGAAAATGAGACGTTAGAAAAATAGGGGAGGGCAACCGGTTGACCCTAGGGCAACCGTTACCTGGGAAGCCCTCCTCAAGAGCAGACTTCTCAGTTTCATTTTTTATCAACCTCCAACCGGTCAAGCATAAGGGCGACCGGTCGAACCCCCCTTCGACCGGGTCTCCCTGTGTAAAAATTGCAGCAAACTCATTTCAAACTTACCTTTGCGTGACCGGTCGAACCCCTCTTTTATCAGCAAACTATCCGTTGCATTTTCGACAACTTTTCCTAATTTATGGGATTGATTTCTAACAGCTATAATCTTGATTTTAAATGGTTTCTTTTGCAGAAAATCACTCCCCAAGGTGGAGCCTATGTCTGGAAATTAAGCCAAGACCTCTCCTATAAATAGAGGCTTCATTCAAGCAACAAGATATAACACAACATACAAGCAAAGAGCATACAAGCAAACACTTTCATATCTTGTTGTATTCTACCCTAAGTAGTTTCACTTGCACACTTTTGAGGTCTAGGTTTTTGATTCTTGATTACACTTGCACTCAATCTTTGTATTGGTTTTATAGAGTTGTAATCTTGAATTTTGTCAATCATCCAAAACAAGATATCCTTGTTGTTGTTCTTGTGGTAAGAGCACACTTGGGTGATCTTAGGTGTTGAAGAGTGTGGTACTCTTCATAGATGTTGAAGGAAGATTGTGGTAATCTCCTTGAAGGTGTTGTAAGAGGATTGTGGTAATCCTCAAGGTGGTGTTGTAGTAATTTTGGTAATTAATAAAACTCTTTTTTCTTTTTGAAACCCATCCCGGATATCTTTGGGGTGGTAGAGCACGTAGTCCCTAGGTGGGGTGAAGCTCTTTAAATCGACGTGTGTTGTTTATTTTTCGCACCTTAGTTTTCATTCTTGCTTGATTATTCAAAAAAAGGGCAAAATCTGAAAATGGGATAATCTATTCATCCCCTCTAGATTATCGTAGCCACTTGACTAACACTTACAAGTGGTATCGAGCCAAACTTTGGCAAGCTCGTTCCACATCGCGAGTAAAGAGGAACGATCATCGCCTACGAATGAAGTCTACCATCGGGCGCTCCACCACCAAGCCACCGCTATTTGATTCCAAAATTTTACATTTTGGAAAGAAAGAATGGAATTCTATCTTTAAGGTTCGGGTTCGATATTTGGAACACGATCATCAATGGAGAATCTATTCCGATGAAAGACACACCTCACACCTCCAAAGTCTTCGAAGAGCTCAATGATGAAGAGAAGAAAATCATCTCCTTAAATGGTAAGGCTCTTAATATTATTTATTGATCATTTACCATTTTGTAATATGATCATACTGTAGGAATTAAATCGGCACATGAAGTATGGAGAAAATTAGAAGAAGTATATGCAAATGAAAGGAGCCACTCAAAAGCATCTCAAATGGGTACAACATCAAACCCAACCACATGGGATGAGCTTCCTACAACTTCCGACGATGATGAAAACGAACGTTGTCTTATGGGCTTCGAAGAAAATGAGGTAAGTTCTAAATCGTCTAATTCTTGTAACAATGAATTTCAAAATGATTATAGTGATTTGCTCAATGATTATAATGAACTTCAAAATAAATTCCAATGTTTTGCTTGTTAAATACAAAAATTTGAAAAAGAAATTCAATGTTTTGAAAAAAGAAAAGGATAGTTTATTTACTTCCTATGAATCACTATCATGTGCTCACACCACCACATTTGATAAGGTTAGAAACCTTGTAGGTCCCAAGGGGTGTGACTAAGGTTTAGAAGGGGGGTTGAATAAACCTTACGAATTTTTCGATTTTAGTCCTTTTAAATAAGTTCACAGTTAATTTCACGCCTATGTCCTTGATGGACAACTAAGTTAGTTTAACCAAACAGAGTTAGCGGAAGACTAAACACCCTTGAATTTGGTTTAAATTTGTTTTAACACTAGGTTTTAGCACTTGGTCAATTATCGTATAGAATATCACCGAAACATAAAATGATAGTAAATTAAATGTTGAAATGTAAATGACTATGATGAGATTTTAGAAGACTTAACACCCTTGAATTTGGTTTAAATTTGTTTTAACACTAGGTTTTAGCACTTGGTCAATTATCGTTGATAGCAAATTATCAAAGAAACATAAAATGATATGCCGAAATTAAATGTTGAAATGTAAATGACACATTAAATTTTATAAAGGTTCAAGATGGGGTAATGACCCACTTCTAATCCTTGGATTTGATCTTCTCCAATAACCGGAGAATCCACTATCTTTGATCCTTCTTGGAATGTAGAGTGATTCTTCAAAAGTTTCCTCTTCAATACAAGTTGTCTTTCCACATGACTAGGTGTTGGATCGATTGATCCGAAATTTTGGGACTTGAATAACTTGAGATTTTTGTAGGTCACACAAATAGCTTGAACGTTCGTGCTTCGTAACAAGTTTCTCAAAGTGATTCCTCGGTCTTTATAGTGAACTTTCAAAAAATACGCCCGTTGAGATAGATAGGCTGATTTCAAAAGTCATTTGTGTTCGTTGGCTTGTCTTACTATAGCCCTTGATCTTGACATTTCCTCGTATTAAATGAACTTCTTGGATTTGATCACAAGGTGCCCTCCACTTACTTTTGCACGCTTTCATGGAAGCACTTTAAAACATAGCATTGGAAGTAATACTTGTTTGTAATATTCTTGACGGCAACGGATTCTTTTCATTGTCTTGACTTGATCGCTTTCCTTAACTTCCCTGTGTGACTTCGAGTCGGCTCCCAATCATTGGATGACTCATCTGTCACTTCAACTTGAGACTTGGCTTCTTGAGTTGACTTGACTGACACTTCATACAGCTGTATCATGGCTGCTACACTTTCAGTCGAGTTCTTGTCTTATTTCCTTGCTCTACTCAGCTGCTTCACAGCGGAGTCTTCATCTCAGTCTTCAGTTGACTTCTTGTATGTTCAGGCGTAGCTGACTTGACTCAGCTAGTACAACCCTATCTATTACAATGCAAATTACAAAGAAAATATGGTGCCAACTTTCTAGTCTAAGTTTTACATGGCATTCATCAAAATCTAAACAGTAAATTTCCCAATAATTTCCCCTTTTTGATGATGCCAAAACTTAAAAACATACATACAAAATGTAAAATAGCATAGATACATACAGACAATGTAGAAACATAGAATGTATGCGTAGAATCGATATTTTTATTGATCATAACATTCTTGTCCTTTACACAGCTGTTTACAAGGTGTATTAGAGCAAACATGGCATTCTATATCTACGCAAGAATATAGAAATTCTAGATTCTTTTCAATGTACAGAAGACTTACATACATATGCATTTACAACAGTGAAATACATGAAGGGGTGGACAGCAACACTTCATCGCCTTCGCTGCCTCCTTCTTTCCTCTTCAGCTCTATCGTCTTCTGATCCCTTTCTTTTCTTTTCTTCTTCATCTGCTTTCTTTTTCTCATAAGCTCTTTTGGCAGCTTCATCTTTTCTTTTCCTTTCTTGTCTCTCTTCCCACAGCTGAGTTTGTCTTTTATTTTCTTCTTCGATTCTCTTTACATATTCAGCATTGTTCTTGGCCACTTGCATGTTGGCTACTTCATCAAACCCAGCCCAATAGATCCCTCCTTTCTTACCTGGATCTATATATTCAATGTTTTTGGGTAGAGGTCTAGGTTTGAAACCTCTGCCTCCACTGCTTCTTCTTCTTCCTCTAGGGTGTGTATTGATCGGGGCCTTCTTCGAGTGACTAGCAGAGTGACCAGAGAGTGATTGCTCTGAGTCGCCGCTTATCGCAGCTTCTTCGCACGGCTTGAGCCCTTTTTCCCAATACAAGTCCCAGGCTTGGGCCATGGTCATGTTCTCAAGTATCCCTCTGATTCGAGCGTTTTGAATGCATCGACCGATCTAGCTCGGCCCCGACGCCCGAAATGGCATCAATGTCTCTTCCCGTTGGAATGCCTCCGTATTGTTTCAAGAGATGTCCATCACACGGGCATCCATTTTTCTTTAAATCTCCGTCATCTCTCGCTTCTACTATTTTCCTCTTTTCGCATACATGGGCACAAACAGTGTTGGAGCGGCAGAGTCACTGGGAGTTTGTTGATGATGTCAGCTGTGACAAGTCTTTGTTGAGGGGTTCTAGCAACCATTAAATTCATGTCCTTCGAACCTTCCCCCTCAACGGATTTTCCCTTTTCCTTCTTCTGATCCTCGGCTGTCTTCTTCTTCACAGCTGCTTCCTTCTCAACCGCATACCCTTCCAACTTCTTCTTTAGGTATTCCTCTTCCCCCTTTTTGGCATCATCGAAGGATAGAGGAACCCCTGGAAACATGCCAGCAAGCATGAAATCTAGGCGGCTGATAGCTGATTTCTTCTTGGATTCTACTGTGGAGTACGCTGCACGGAATTCTGAGCGGGTGGCTTTTGATTCAGCTGCCACCAGCTTCATTTCAGCCATGAGAAGGCTGAATTTATTTTCCATAGTCTCCTCAACGCGCAACAGTTGCATTTCAGTGTTGTGAGATTCATGCATTCTATCAATGTTTTCTTGCATTCTTCTCTTCATATCAGCATTATCAGCGCTCCAGTTCAACATCTTGTTATACAATGCCTTAAAGTATCGAACCTGTTCCACACGCATTGTTTGTTGCTATTGCCACCATTCCCGAATCCTGACTATTATTCCACGCAGATCGGCAGTAAGATTAGCGTCTATGTTATCCAGCTTCATGTCCAGTGAGGCCTGGTGCCTTTCCATCTTCTCTATCTCTACAAAAATCGCCTTAAAGACTTCTTGAACTTCAGTTGTTACCTCCGTCTCAGCTGGTGGCCAAGCAGCATCAAAGTCAAAGTCTGCTAGAACGATGGTATCTGTGGGAATAACTGGATCAGGTTTGTGGAAGCGCCTCTTGTCTCGAGGTTATTCTTCATCAAGGTCCGGCAGCTCCAGTGAGAAGGGAAACGTTTCTTCAAATGCATCATCACGGACATAGAGAATCTGTTCAATGGTAACTCGTGGCCGTGATGTGCCCTGAGTTTCGATTCGCCGCAGCCTTTGGGAGCCTGCGCGATTGATCGTGATTCAACCTGGGGTCCATTGTGGTATGGACCATTGGTTGAGCTCTTAACATGCCTCAAAGCCTTCGTCGATCTCGGTAGTTTTTCCATTTGAGTTGTCCGGTCCTCGGCCGACATCGAGCGTCATCGACGATGATGAGACTTGAAGGGTAGCTCATCATCAAAATTGAACTTTTGACGAGTGACCTTGAATTCTCGCTTACTGCGTCGGGAAAACATCCTCGGTGAGTCGTTTTGACTTGCAATGAGGGGATGACTACTTCATCTTCACCTTTAGATCCCGGAAAAGTTACATCGGGTTGTCTTGGGAATCGTGAAGGGCACTTATCTCCGTCTCGGTTGCATCAATGATAATGGGAGGGATGTTCTATGCTTCTGCCTCTTTACCTCGGGAAGTGTCAACCTCTCGTAGGCCTTCATTACCTCCTGCAGTCTCAACTATAGCAAGGCCTTGACCAGTCCCTTCGACAGACTCAGCTGTCTTGGGGTCTTCTACGGTGGCATCCACAGGAGCCTCAACTCCGTGGATTGCACTTTCATTGCCCAGAGTGTTAACTCCCAGGGCAGATCCATCATGTGCCTCGACTGCATCAGCAGCGTCCTCAGCCTGCAGAGCATTTGGCACTTCAGCTGAGACAATCTCAACTGTCCGAGCTTCTTCAGTGACAACCTGTTGTGTTTCTTTTTCTTTTTCCTTCTCCACTTCACCTCCTAGATTTGTTGTGGAGTTATCTGCAGCAACCTCCGACCTAGCTGCAGTGGAGGGAGTTTCCCCCTCAGCTGGCAAACCAGCTGAGTGACTTGGATTGGGGTCACTCTTCTCCAAACTCCCGGTTGTTTCCTTTGAGTGTTCAGTCATTGGGGCAGATGGTAAGACACCTTTAATAGAGGTTGGCTCGACTTGGGTCCCCAAAATCCCAGTTTCATCGCCATTTCCCTTATAACCTTCCTCAGAGTGAGCTGGGGAAGTGGTCGCAGCAACAACAGTTGCAATCTACTGCACCATTCCCATAGGGTCAATTTCCAGATGTGATTTGGAAGATCGGCCCGTGTCCTTCCATCACCGTTGGTCATGCATCATTCTGGATTCCCGCATGGCTTGTTGCATTTCCAATTTTTCTGTATCTGCAGCAGGGTCCAAATCCTCATCACTTTCTGAAAGTATGTCAAGATGTGGATGAGTATGATCAGTGGTTCCAGTTAGAGGACAAATACTGCCTTTCTCACGAGCTTATGCTTCCTCTGCTGCCCTAGCCTATTCGTTCTCTTTTCGAATTTGCAGCATGTTGATGCAATTATCCTCATCAAGAGCTTGCAGCACTGTATCAACTTCAAGGAACCTGAAAAGTTCCTCTTTCTCATCAATAAGCTCTGGGTGTTCAAACTGCACCCTAGAGTGACTCAACTTCCACTTCCTCCATTCTCGCATACGATTTTGGATGTCTGGATATGGTGGAGACATCATGATCACATCATCATCATCATCTTCCTGTTGTACTTCTGTCTCAGGAATGGGAGGTAGCCGAGCTTGCTGCTCTTCATTTTCAATAGCAAGATCGTCGCAGCGAGACACGACCCTATCGACAGTGACTAGGATGTCTCGGTGCATTACTTGCTCCTCGGTTGTTCGTCTACCCATAGCCAGGTCTTCAACTTGCCTCTCACTG
Organism: Rehmannia glutinosa; assembly: GCA_016081115.2. Lineage (NCBI taxonomy): Eukaryota > Viridiplantae > Streptophyta > Magnoliopsida > Lamiales > Orobanchaceae > Rehmannia > Rehmannia glutinosa. The sequence continues at coordinate 25,831 of JABTTQ020002613.1, forward strand.
ATCGGCCTCAGCAGACTTGGTGGTTTCATCAATAATTTCTGGAGATTCTACTTCTCCAGCTGTTTCAGCGATCTGTTCCAGCAGAGTGGCAGACTCAGCTATTTTCTCAATCTCTGAATGCTTGAAGAGTCTTCTTCTTTTGGTCCTCACTAGAGGAATTTCTGCTTTTTGATATACGATTTTCTCGTAGTCCTGGGTGGAAGGAGCTTAGGTGCTACTTTCTTTTTCTCGAGGAGCCGGCTTTCTTGGCATGTCGGTCCTCTTCTTCTTGACAACCGGAGAAGGTATTTGAGGTTCCTTCTCACCGCGATCGCAGGGGCAGGAGACACGGGTTGCAAGGGTATGTGTTCTTGCCGCAGTGCAGTGCGGTTGTTTTCTTTTTTTTTCGCATCGGGCGCAGTTTTTCTTTTTTCCCGTGCAGGGCGCCTTTTCTTCGGGGAGGGATACAGTTGTTTTCTCAGGGTCAACCGATTCCCCTCACCGTATCCGCTCTCTTGGCATAAGCTCTCTTCTAAGCTCCGGAAAGATTTGATCGGAACATTTTCTTATTGACATGGAACGCCTTTCCATGTCGAAGTGGAACTCCCTTCACCTCCATCAGCCGGCCAATAACAAGGCCATACCCCAAGGATCCTCCGAACGATCCATCTTCCTTGAAAGACTTATTTCCAACATTTTGGCAGAGTCTGACTGTATACAAACTCAGCCCAGTTTACCTTCTTCTCCTCCATGATCGCAGCCATCACGATCAGCTTAATTTTGGACAACTAATTAAAGTTTCCAAATTTGATGTCTACACACTTGGAAACAATGTCCAACAACTTATGATAATCTTCCTTCAGCAGTTTCTTGTCTGTTGTGTAGACAACTTTCGCAGCACAGTCAGGTTTGGCCACTTCTTCCATGCAGCAGCCAAGTTTACATCGGCCTCCAATATCTCCGGCACTCCTTCCGACGGCAGTAAACAATGCTCCGCTAGATCCTCAGCAGTGATCGTAAATTTCTTTCCGTGAACAGAGGACTTGATGCCCTCGTCGTGAACCTCAGCATTCACATAGAACTGTGCGACCTCTTCCACATATGTCATCTGAAACTCCATCGTGAGAAAGGGTTTCAGTCTAGATTTCTCCACTTTCTCAGCTATCTTCTTCACAAGGGTTTCATCAGACCCCTGTTTGATCACCCCTTCGAAATCCACGGTTGAACCAGTGTGGATTTGCTTTCCCAACTTAGTGAAATCATATGTAGTTGCCATTTCAGTGATTTTTACCGAACGATTTTTGAGAAACTTGCTTTGAAGATTGATAGGGTTTTGAGAGAAAATACATTCTTTGCTTTTGGAGAGATGAACAGTTTTGGTGTAGTGTGAGAGAGAAGCTGAACAAAATGGTATATGTATGGGTTACGAAAGGACGTGCATACGGTTTTTGAAATTTGATCAAGATCAAAGACTCAGATTTAGCATGCTGATTAGCATTTAATTGCTCGCATTTAATGCGGCAGCATTTATATCCAATCATATGCTTTGTCGTGCAAACTTTTGATCGCTCGTCATTATTATGCCGACATCATCCTTAAAACATTCCCGCTTATTAAAAACGACTGCGTTTTTGTCACTTAGCTCATAAATAACTCAGCTTATTCCTTAGCTGATCCAATTCTTCTTCTCTCTTTTCACATCGCTACTCAGCTGTTAGCTAACTCAATGCAGCTGATTTTCCGATACGGCTGATTCACTTAGTTGATTCACGAGCTCAGCTTTATTTTCATCTTTTCTGGTTCATCTCTTTTCCTTGAGTCTTCGGAGTGTTAACTCAACTCAATTAACCCTAGCTCATGCTTGAGTTCTTCAAATCTTGATTCACATAATGGCTTTGTGAATATGTCGCCTAATGTTTGCTTATCGTTGAGATGTATTCCAAGGTGATGTCCTTCTTTTCAACATGATCTCTTATAAAATGATATCTGACATCAATGTGCTTTGTTCTTGAATGCAACACAGGATTTTGAGTGATTGCAATAGCACTTGTGTTATCACACATAATTGGAATTTCTTTTCTTCAACATCATAATCTCTCAGCTGTTGTCTCATCCATAAGACTTGGGCACAACAACTGCCCGCAACTATGTACTCTGCTTCAGCTATGGATGTGGCTATTGAAGTTTGCTTCTTGCTAAACTAGGAAACCAATCTGTTTCCAAGCATTTAACATGTACCTGAAGTACTCTTCTTGTCAACTCTACATCCAGCATTGTCAGAGTCTGAGTAACCAATAAGCTTGAATCCTCCTTCCTTTGGATACCATAAGTTTACTTCATGGCATCCCTTCAAATATCTTAGGATTCTCTTGGTTGCGCCATCATATGGCTTTATTTTGGAGCAGATCGAAATCTTGCACATACACCTACAACAAAAGTGATGTCCGCCTACTTGCCGCGGAGATAGAGCAAAGTTGATCCAATAAGTGCTCGTATCTAGTTTGATCCACGAGACTTGCCATCCGCATCCATATCCATCTTGATCGATGTATTCATTGGTATTTTCACATAAGACTTCTCTTCCATACCAAATTTCTTCATTAAATCTCGGTATACTTTGTTTAACTTATGAAGGTTCCATCCTTCAATTGTTTAACTTGAAGTCCTAGAAAGAATGTCGATTTCTCCCATCATACTCATTTCAAATTTGCCTTGCATGAGGTTTGAGAATTTCTCACACAGCTCTTTGTTTGTGGATCTAAAAATGATGTCATGAACATATATTTGAACAAGCAGTATACTCTCTCCATCTTGAATTCTGAAGAGTGTTCTATCCACTTTGCCTTTGGTGAATCCATTATTTGTCAGAAATTGAGACAATGTATCATATCATGCTCTAGGTGCCTATTTCAATCCATATAGAGCTTTCTTGAGCTTGTACACTTTATCTCCAAGAGTCTTCTGCTCAAATCATGGAGGTTGTTCAACATAGACTTCTTCTTCCAATAATCCATTCAAGAATGCACTTTTTACATCCATTTGGTACACAATGAAATTCTTGTGTGCAGCATAGGCAAGAAACATCCTTATTGCTTCTAATCTTGCAACAGGGACAAAGGTTTCATCAAAATCTATTCCTTCTTCTTGGCAATACCCTTTGGCTACCAGTCTTGCTTTGTTTCTTACCACAGAACCGTCTTCATTCATCTTGTTTCTGAACACCCATTTTATGCCAATAACATTTTGATGAGTTGGTCTTTGCACCAACTCCCATACTTTGTTCCTTTCAAATTGATTCAGCTCTTCTTGCATGGCTTGAATCCAATGTGTGTCATCCAAGGCTTGGGACACATCTTTAGGTTCTATTTGGGATATAAAACAAGTGAACATTGCTTCTTGTTGAGCTCTTGATCTGGTTCTTACACCATCTCTTACATCTCCAATGACTAGCTCTAGTGGATGGTCTCTCAGCCATCTCACATCAGGTTGGAGTAAGTTAGCCGGGTTCGATTGTCTTGCAATTTGTGTTATCTTGAGCAACTGTCTCATCATTACTTAGTCAGAGATTCTCCATTGTCTTTGAGATTCGGCTACATCATCTTCATCTTGGTTTATTGCTCCGACTTCCTTCAACGGGGGACTCTTCGCATGGTGGGTGATTCATTTTATCGCCTAACTCTTCAATGTCTTCTCCATTTACATTAGGTTCGTCAAAAACCACATGAATAGACTCTTCGTGACCATAGTCCTTTTATTCAAGATTTATAGGCTTTGCTCTCACCGAGTATCCCAAGAAGATACCTTCATCACTTTAGCATCAAAAGCCTTTAGATTATCCTTGCCATTGTTGTGGATGAAGCATTTACATCCAAATATTTTAAAGTATGCAACATTTGGCTTCCTCTGTCCAAATCTTTATAGGAGTCTTTGTCACTGTCTATTTATCATGCATCTATTTTGAGTATAGCATGCGGTGTTTATGGCTTCAAAGCCCAAAATCTTTTAGTACCGCTTCCTAACATGGTCCTCCAGCCTTCCTTGAGAGTTCTGTTCCTTCTTCTCGCAACTCCATTCTCGCTATAGAGTCCTTTTCATAGAGATAGTTCATGAGCAATACCATTTTCAACAAAGTATCGAGTTATTATTCCATTAACAAACTCGTTCCTCTATCGATCTTATCTTTATAATGGTTTGACTCTTCTCATTTTGAACTCTTTTCATCAGCTGTGGTAACTTGTGCAAGGTTTCTTTCTTTTTACACATGAAAATTGTCCATGTATATCTTGAATAATCATCTACTACCACCAAGGTATATTTCTTTCCACTTCTGCTAGCTGGCTCAACTGGACCAAATAAATCCATATGCACCAGATGCAATATTCTTGTTGAAGATGGACATTACTTCTCTTTGAATGATGATTTGATCTGCTTTCCCATCTGACATGCATCACAAACACTTTCTTTCTTGTATACTGAGTCTGGGAGTCCTTCTACAAGATTACTCCTTGCAAGCTTGTTAATTGTCTTGAAATTCAGATGACTCAGCTTCTTGTGCCATAGCCAACTTGATTCGGTTGTACTCTTTACTAACAAACAAGTGCTTGGCGTGGCAGTCGACCAATCTACCACATACATGTTCTTTTGTCTGGATCCTTGCAACACTACTATATTTGATTCAGTGTCTTTGATTTGGCACACTCCCATATTGAATCCAACATTATAGCTCTTGTCACAGAGTTGACTGATGCTTAGTAAGTTGAAATTGAGGCCTTCAACATATGCAACATCTGTGATTTCTAATCCATTTTTCTTGATGGATCCAGTGCCTCTTATTTCCCCTGGAGCTTCATTTCCTCCAAATATGACTTTTGCACCTTTAATCTCCTTGAATTTTGACAGATTTTTCTTGTTTCCTGTCATATGTCTGGAACAGCCACTATCCATATACCAGGTTCCTTAGCACTCAGCTGTTCCTTGAACCTGCAATCAAGGAAATTAGTTTTTAGGTACCCATACTTGTCTGGGTCCTGAGGGGTTAGTGCTATAAGATGACCCAACCAACATATAGCCAAATGATTTGACTCTAAGAGGATGCCATCTATCTATGCCATAATCATAATTCACTTTGGCAAATTGCTTGGGGGATTTAGGTTCATACAGCTGTCTCTTTTGTCTGTATGCTTGTGTGTGTGTTTTAGTAATTGCCTTCTTTGGGTAATTGTGATATCTCTGAGTGTAGTGCTTGGGTGCATATGTGTGCTGATAATAGCTTTGTTGTCTTTGGAATGGCCTTTGCTGAGTTCTAAGCCTTTGTCATTTAGGCTTGTATTCCATAGATCTTTGCTGATAATTCATATTGTTCCAATCAGCTTGGCTTGGGTAGTTTCTACCATTCCCATCATTTGTGTTTCTTTGATAAAACTTCTGGGGATTGTGGTAGCTCTGTTTCTTCTTCACAGAGTATTTTCTGTTTGGAGTTTGCTGAGGAACTCTGCTGGATATGTTCTTAGCTGTCCTTTCAGATACTCAACTGGCTGTTTTTCTTTCTCTTTATATCCAAGGCCAGTTTGTTTGTGATTGTGCTTTGGAATTAATGTGTGTGCAACATTTGGTGTCCTGGGTTTTTGAGATGTTTGACTATGCACAAAGAGATTAAATCCTATGCATGTCTTGTCTCCACATTCTTTTTGGCTCATAATAAGATCATCCAATGATTTAGATGCCTTTGTGAATGAAGCAATCACATTTTTGAGATCATTTTCTCCCTTTTCTATAGCAACTATCTCTGCTGTTAATTTGGCATTTTCACCTCTTCTCTTTGTTCTCATCGCCTATGTGACTTAGAGTACTTAGCTCCTTAGTCACCGTGAGTTTTGGCTTTTGAATCATTTGTTTTCCTCATTTAATAGTGAGTGTGAGGATTTGATGTGCTCAAAGTCTTTCATCATTTTACCTAATGAATCATAAAGATCAGTGGGTGATGAGGTGTGTGTGTGTCACAGTCACTATCACTAGAATCAATGGGATGAGTTAGAATGTACCTCATCGCCTTGGTCAAAGTTGATCTTGTTCCTTAGCCATTAGACATATTAAGGCTTCTTCTTCAAAGTCACTTGAGTAGTCAGCTTCACTACTCTCTGAGTCTACTTCTTCTTTTGACTTAGTCAGACGCTAGATCTCAAAGAACCAACAATGCTCTTTTCTTTTCTTGTCTTCTTTCTCTAAAGACTTTTCTTTTTCTTTCTTCATTCCCGTATTTATTAACTACAGGATATGGACAAATCAATAGCAAAGTGTCCTGGTTGTCCGCAATTCCAACACAAGTTTTCAACTTTTTGATCGCCTCTCTCATTTCTTGGATTGTCACTCTTTGATATTCGACTTTTTGATACTCGCCTCTCTTTGGTGGCCTATCTTCCCTTGACTTGGAGGGAGTCAATGTCTTCCTCGGAGGATTCACCTTTGTTCCTTTTGTAGTTCTTGTTGAAGACCTTGTTGAATCTTTTAACCATCAAGGCAATTTCCTCCTGGTCAATGACTTCTTTGGCCTCAGCCTCTCTTCCCTTCCTTGACTACGAGTGCGGTTGTTTTGGGTACAACTATCTCCTCTTGATCCTTTCTTCTCACTCAAACTCATAGCTTTCGTGTCCGAGAACAAGTTCATGATTAGATGTTTTTGATAGGTCCATTGAGTGCCTTAGAGCCATGGTCTTCATTTCCCACTCACCGAGGCTCCTTAGTATCTTCATACACATCTCCTTCTCGTGTGTATTCTTTCCTGCCGAGAGCTCATTCGTTATTTCGTTGAATCTAGCATCCAGTTGATCCATTGTCTCACCGCAAAGCATTTTAAAATTTTCAAATTTTTGAACAACAAAGATAATTTGTTTTCTTTGATTTTGCTCGATTCTTCACAAATTAAGGTTAATTTATCCCGCATTTCTTTGGTCTGTTTTTCAAGATTTGACTTTGTTGAACATGGTTTTGTCCAAAGTCTTGTAAAGTATATCCCGCCACGTTGTCAAGGTTGTATCTTTTTCTATCATCATTTGTCCAATCAGCTCTTGGCTTTTCAACCATACTGGTCCGGGAGGAGCATCCTCCTCTCCTTCACCGCAGCAGCCTCTCCTTTAAAAAACCGTGTTTACCTTCATTATTTGCGTGAGCCCATCCTCTATCACTATCCACATCTCATCATGTAAAGTCGATAAATGAGCTCGCATACGTATTTTCAAATCATCAAATTCTTCAATGGTAAACATAGGAATGCATGTCAAATTTGCTTCCATGATAATAACTTTGTTGTTTTAAAAATGACTTTTGAAAGAACAAGTTGTTAACAACTTCTTTGAAAGATTGAGATCTAGTTCAAGAACTGATGCGGAAGGCTCAATGAACCAACCGCTTCCTGGTATCACTTGTAGGTCCAAGGGGGTGTGAGTAAGGTTTAGAAGGGGGTTGAATAAACCTTACCAATTTTTCGATTTTAGTCCTTTTAAATAAGTTCGAGTTAATTTCACAGCCTATGTCCTTGATGGATACTAAGTTGCTTAACCAAACAGAGAGTTAGCCACTCAATGCACTGACCGAGTTTGTTGATAGAATAACTCAGCCTACTTAGTCTAATACTTAACCCGACATTTTGTGATGAGATTTTCAGCGAAGACTTAACACCCTTGAATTTGGTTTAATTTTGTTTTAACACTAGGTTTTAGCACTTGGTTAATTATCGGTTGATAGCAAATTATCAAGAAACATAAAATGATATGCGTAAATTAAATTTGAAATGTAAATGACACAATAAATTTTATAGAGGTTCAAGATGGGGTAATTCTTCTAATCCTCTCTTCTCCAACTCCCGGAGGAATCCACTATGTATTGATCAGAGTACAGAGTGGTTATCACCCATACAAGTCTTGATCGCACAAATGGTGACTTGATCCTTTGGGACTCACCGAGATACCTTGGTCACACAAACCGGGCTTCTCGTATGACTCATCTTCTTCACAGGCGCTTGCCTTTGCTACTACAGCCCACTTGCTCAAGCTTCTTGGATTTGATCACGAAGCCCTCCAATAACTTGAGACTGGTTCGAACTTGAACCTTCCTACAATCCTCCTTGGAATGTAGACCCCTTTTGATTCTTCAAGAGTTTCCTCTTCAACAGTATGAAGTTGTATTTCCTTCACAGCTAGGTGTTGGATCGATTTCCTTCGAAATTTAGGCTTGAGGATTTTCTTGAATAACTTGAGAATATTTTTGTAGGTTACAGCTTGAATAATAGCTTTAATGTTCGTGGTTCAGGTAACCTTTTCTCAAAGTGATTCCTCAGCCTTTTATAGTGAACTTTCAAAAATCTACCCGTTGAAGAGATAGGCTGATTTCAAAAGTCACTTGTGTTCGTTGGCTTGTCTTGTTGTAGTCCTTGATCTTGACATTTCCTCGTATTAAATGAACTTTTAGCTTTTTAGTCGACACAAGGTGCGTGCTTCCCATTGGTTTATTCCTTTTGCACGCTTCCGGGGATCGAGCACTTTAAGACATGGCGCATGGAAGTATTACTTGTTTAGGTAATATTCTTGACTTCTGTGCAACGGATTGATTTTTTGATTGTCTTGACTTGACCGCATTTCCTTAACTTCCCAGGTGACTTCGAGTCGGCCTCCCAATCATGGATGACTCATCCGTCACTTCAACTTGAGACTCGCTTCGAGTTGACTTGACCGACATTTCATACAATTGTATCATAGCCGCTACACTTTCAAATCGAGTTCTTGTCTTTTTTCTCTTGTTTACTCACCGCTTCACACAGTCTTCATCCCATCTTGATTGACTTCTTGTATGTTTAGGCGTAGCTGAATTGACTCAGCTAGTACAGCCCTATCTATTACAATGCAAATTACAAAGAAAATGGGGTGCCAACTTTCTAGTCTAAGTTTTACATGGCAGTCATCAAAATCTAAACAGTAAATTTCCCAACAAACCTTGAAAAAGAAAATAGTATTCTTGTTGAGAATATTAATTGCATGAAAAAGGATTTATCAAAATCCAACTTGAGTACCGATAAAATGACCGATATTGTTGATGTTCATAGTTGTGATAAATTGAAACAAGGACTTGATCATAAGCCTAGTGTTGTTAATTATGTGAAAAGAAATCAAGTCCCTATGCATGTTGGTCATTATACTCCAAACATTATTACTTGCTTCTATTGTGGTAAAAAGGGTCATACAGTAAATACTTGCCGGGCTAGAAATAGCTCTAATTATTGCTGGAGACCTAAAAGGCTCAAAACTAATCCCAAAGGACCCAAACACTTGAGGGTACCACAAAACAATGTCATATTAGGTACCCGGCAGAATAATATTCAAGGAAAATTCATGACGCCAAGGAGACATCAAATGACCGTCTCATTCAATCAAAGGAGAAGACATCACCACAATGAATTTCCAAGAGAAAGACATTATCAACAATGGGAAGGACATAATCCTTGGAATGGAGCAATTGGAGAAGTTATCATCTACAAGATGATTTTCAAAGGGGAAGATACCATCAACAACGGGATAGACACAATCCATGGAAATGGCGTAATTGGTAAATCGTATCTCCTCATTTAAATATTCATTTTATTGTTGTTATGCATGTTTTTAATTATGCCTAATTTTTCAAAATGAGTTTTCAAAAATTTATTTTTAAGATTAAGGTCTTCAATATATTTGTGTGTTCTTAAAATATTTTTGAAAAGAGGACCTTGCATGTTATTTTTAAAACTCCTGTGCATTTACTTAGACTAAAGTTTTATAATCTCCTATGGATGCTTATTGCATAATCATACTTGTGATGCATATTGTTTTTATCCTATACTTGTATCATGTTGTTTTGTGCAAAACTTGTTTAAGAATTGTGTAGGATTTATATCTCTTATTCATTGGCTATCTTCTCATAATCCATCAAGAAATGATTAAGATATCGAGGCACGCTCACCATTGTTATTCATCTCATAGACTCGATATACTTTTGCCATATGCTTATGTGCTTGCTTTTCAAGATATTTCAAAGTATCTCATACAAGTGCCATTAAGAGGATTTTTCGATTTTTTAGGCACTATTCGAAAAAGTTTGTTTTATCCGAGTATTGTAAAGGATTATAATTTATTTTGATAAAAACATTTGATTTTCATCCTTATCTCAAAATTATGCATTTGATTGCTCATATTCATTCTTGTCAAAACTATTGTTCAAATGCTTCTTTTAAATGAGGTCTCAACTATATGCTCTTGAATTTGTCAAATTTCAAAAGAGACCTTATATAGCTTCCTATAAGCTTAGTTGAACTTACATGTTTTATGAAACTCTTGATGATTTGTTTGAAAGCATAGTATGTGTTACTTGTTATTGTACTCTATTATTGTATATTACTATGCTCTTGTGCAAAGATATCTTGTTAAGATTTTGCAGAAATTTCTTGATATTTTGGAACAAGTTTGTTGACCAAAGGGAAGGTTAGTAGCTCAAAGGTAATGTCAAGAAGAAGGTATTGATTTTGATGAAACATTTGCACCCGTAGCATATTTTTGAAGCTATTTGTATTTTACTTGTCCATTCTTGTTTTTAAGTAAACTTCAAGCTTTACCAAATGAATGCTAAATACACTCTTCTAAATGGTTTTATTCAAGTAGAAGTCTATGTAAAACAACCGGGATTTGAAAAAAAAATTAGGCCAAATGATTTTTATAAAAGGCCTTGTATGGTTTAAAACAAGTACCCTGTGTATGGTTTGATAGACTTAGCTATTGTTTTTGCAAAATAATTTTACAAGAGGTAAAGTTGATCTACTCTCATTTTTTAAAAAAAAAGGGCAAGATTACTTACTTGTGCAAATTTATGAGAATATTATTTGTGCTACTAATGAATTTTTGTACAAGATGTTTTCTAAGTTGATGCAAGGTGTTTTTAAGATGATCATGATGGGGGAGCACAAATTTCTTCCTTGGACTTCAAGTTAAACAATGCCAAGAAGGTGGTTATATTTCACAATCAAAGTATACATTAGAACCTTTGAAGAAGTTAGACATTGAAGAAGGAATAACCATCTCAACCTCTATGGCTACCAATGTAAAATTGACAAAGGTTGAGGAAGGCATATTGAAAAACATATTCGAGGTATGTTCATTAACTTTTCTTATTCCCATAGACTCGATATTTTTTATGTCTTATGTCTATATGCTCGACTTCAAAACTATCCCAACGAATCTCATTAAAGTGTCGTTAAAAAAAAATTCAAATATTTGAAAGGCACTTCTTATTATAGCTTGTTTATCCAAGGTTATAAAACGTTCATACTTTTTGGGGATAACAAGTCCGGTGATTATAATTTCTCAAAATATGGTTCGTCATAATCAAACTAAACATATTGAGATTTGATATCTTCTTCTAAGGGATTGCGTTTCTAAAAATGAAAATTTGAGATGTGTTTAATTCCGTCTCAAAGATAACTCGCGGACATTTGTTTTTAAACCGTTAACCGGCGAGTCATTTACCTCATTTCGAGCTTGATTATGACATAATGTATATTGAATGAGGTCTACGTTTGCATTTTGCACGTTTTTAAAACTTAGGGGCGAAAAATCGGATTTTTGGTTAAAATTTTGGATTTTCAAAAGATCGAACAAAAGTGAGTGCGGTCGAGGCCGACCTGGTCGCCCTCATCCTAGACCGACGCCCATAGTGATTTTTGGTTAAATTGCCTTTCGGTTTCAGACTTAGCCATTTTGGCATTTTTCTTCTATATTTCGACCCCTTTGCAATTTTCACACACAATTCACTTTAAATGAGTTTTGTTGCATACATTACATATTTTGGGGATTATCTAGCTCGTTTATCATCATTGTTACTCATCCTCACCGATTAAATGGTAAGAATTCTACTCCTTTTTATCTGAGTTGGGTTAAACCCTTGAGAAAATGCTTCTACTTGATATATTGATGGAATTCTTATATAATTGTATTATGAATGATGATTGTTGTTGGATTATATTTGTAAAATTGCTTTTGGTGATAAAAAAACTTGGCTTGATTACATTTACAATGGCTATATATATCTTCTTTAATTTTTTACGCCCGTCAAGTGTTCGATAAAACGTTTCAATAAAAAATTCATCACTTACATGATTCTCTCATTTTCAAATGTCTTATATATTTATAGAGGTCATGTTTTGCAAATCAAATGTGTTTTCATAAGCTTCAACAAGTCATATGATCGACTTTTCCCTCCTATTTGGTCTATAAGCTTCAATGTTCAAATAGCTCGATAAATTGGTTAAGTTGCGCACTTTGATATGGATATATGATGTTTTATTCGTGCTAACATTATTTTTGATGATTCCAAAGGGGGAGAAACAAGTTATAAGCTTATTAGCTCAAAGAAGCTAATATAAGTTCGAGAAAGAAGCTACAAGTTGTGGCTATTAAAAGCCAAAAGTTATGGATCATACTTAGTCCAATTGATGTATTATGGACTTGTTTACATGTCTAATGATGTTTTATTGACAGGGGAGCTTATAAGTTCTTGATACTTAAGCTCAATATGTAAAAGCTAAGCTTTTAGCTTATGGTTGATTGTTTCTATATTACTCTTGTCGTGCATGTTGATAGGGGGAGCTTTTGCAAAAATATTTTTGAAAATCTATACTCCCATCCTTATGATTATGTTGCGTGGAATGTTGTCGCTCACAACGGATAGTTTATTTTTTAACCGGTAAAATTGTTTTGTTTTCAAAATCGGCCTCTTTAAATTGTTTTGGTTTGTAATCATCAAAAAGGGGGAGTTTGTTAGATAAATATTTTTATCATGATTTTGATGATTTTGTTTTTACACCAAAACAATGTTTTTAATTGTTGTCCAAATACTCTTAAATGATTTATAATGTTTGTACTAAATTCTGAGTATTTCTTCAAGTTATTTTCAATAAAAATTGGACAACGCTTTTGATGATTTTGTGTTAATGTGTTTTTACACCAAAGAAATATTTCTAAATATTGTCCTAATACTCCCGATCGGTCTAAAATGTTTTTACTATTGTTTCGGAGTATTTCTTGAAGTTCATTTTTGACAAAAATTGGACATCTCCTTTGTTTTAAGGTCAACCGTCGCCCTATAGGGCAACCTCAGATCCGAAAGTTGTACAAAAAGAGAACTTCATGTTTGGGCTGAAAATGGTGAGGCCGACCGATCGGACCCCCTCCGAACGATACGTCGGCCGACGGCCGACCGGGCGATGTATGCTGACCTGTGCTGGGAAGAATTAATTTCCCGAACCTTTCGATTGCAAAAAATCAATCGGGCGGACTGGCCGGGCATGTGGTCGACTTGGCCGACTTCCCCCATCGACCGGCCGCCTGTGTAAAGATATGTTCTTATTTTCAAACGTCTATTTCTCGCGATCGGCCGCTCTATTGTTTGACAAAGAAAATTCTAACCGTTGCAAACAGTGACAGCTTTTTCCCTAATTTGTGGGATTGATTTCTAACAGCTATAATCTTGATTTTAATTGCAATTTGTTTTGTAGAAATTAGTTCCCAAGAGGAGCCTATCAATGATCAATCATCTTCTATAAATAGAGGAAGATTTGAAGCAACACAACAAGAGAGAAAACTACAACACAACAAGATATATTCAAGCAAACACTTTTGTTCTTCAATTTCAATATTCTTGTTGTAATAGCCTAAGGTTTTTCACTTTCACATCTTGAGGTCTAGTCTTTATTTCTTGATTACACTTGGACTCATATTGTATTATTCATTATCGAGTTGTAATCTTGAATTTGGGTTATCATTCAACACAAGATATCCTTGTGAGTGTTCTTGTGGTAAGAACACACTTGGATGATCTAAGTGATAGGTGCAAGAAGATTGTGGTGATCTTCTTATTAAAGAGTGTGGTGCTCTTGAGGTGTTGAAGAATTTGGTGTTCTTCAAGGTTGAAGATTGTGGTAATCTTCACAAGGTGCCGTTGAAGGAAGATTGTGGTAATCTTCAAGGGAGATTGTGGTAATCTCCAAGGTGGTGTTGAAGAAGAGTGGGGTGCTCTTCAAGGTGATGTTGTAAGGTGTTGTTGTATTAATTTTGGTAATTAATAAAATCTTTTTTTTTTCTTTTTGAAATTCATCCCGGATATACTGGGGTGGTAGAGGATTAGGCCCTAGGTGGGTTGAACCTCTATAAATCGATGCGTGTTATTTACTTCCCGCGCCTTTACTATTGTCTTGGCTTGTTTGTTTCAAAAAGAGGCATAATCGAGAAAATGGAGATAATCTATTCACCCCCTCTAGATTATCGTAGCCTGACTTACAATAATAGTATTGGACAATTGATCTTGAATGAGGTTATTTCGTTGGCTATGTGAAGTTGAAGGAAAACATGGTGGATCCGCTAACAAAAGACATAAACCGAGATCAAATGTACAAGTTGTTAAGGAGAATGAGTTTACAATCCAAAAATAATAATGTTCATAGTGGTAAACTTGACCTTGAGAATTGGAGATCCCAAGACATGGGTTCATGAAACAAACTGGGTTATGAATATTCGGTTATATACTTGGAACTTGTTTTAGCTCATTCCTGAGAATGTCCCGTGAAAACCCCGTGAGAATGTGGTGAGGTTAAGTTTAACTTTTAATGATTTTATACCTAAAAGGTAGAGTATGGCATGATACTCTTTGTAGAGATCGCCTATGGTAGAGTATCAACCACTTCTACTTGTAACACTTATGAAACCATGATATGGTTTAAGGCCGAAATGGACATAACGTGAGAAGAAAAAATGTTAGAACGATTATTATGTAAGTATTGTTGTTTTGGTTTACACAAACGGCCGGATAGTTCAAAACATCATGTCACTAAGCAGCTAGTAAATCCGATAGTATTTTACTAAGGAATGTTCAAAGGCACAAGCTACCTATCCTAATGCAATCAATGACGAAGCTATAGCTCCCATTACGGGGGTACGTGCCCCCGTAAGTTTTTTTCTTTGTGTTTTTTTTTGTTATTTATTGTTTATATAATATTATTTCTAAAGTTAAAATTTATAAAATAGTAATAATATTATAACAGTAATAACATTATAATATTATAAATTGGAAAAAATATTATATAATATTATTAAAAAAGTGTTAATAGTGTTATATAACATGTATGATATAAATTTTTTAAAAAAATTACATATTAATTATGTTAAAAAAATAAAATGTGCCTCCATTAATTATTTTTGATATAGTTTATAATTTAATTTATTGTGTACTCCCACTATAAGAAATTTATGGATCCATCCCTGAATGGAATGGCTTGGCCCATAAATCTGCTAGGTGGTCCTTCATGAAAGGCGGGCCGAATGTACTACTGTACTATCAGAACCATAAGGAATTCTAAGTAATTCGTATTGTGATGGGTTGGGCTAATCTATTTGCATTTGATCTCGGTTAGTGATGCCGAACTTAGCCTTTTGAAACACCTAAATGTTCTCTGGCTTCTTATAAGCTCCTAAAATCTGACAGCTTATAAGCTACTAGAGTTTGTTTGATAATTTTTTATTTTTTTTTATGAAAGAGCTTATAAACTGTGTTTTAAAAATAAACCTAACCTCAAATATTTTCATGTTTTTGGGTGTGTGTGCTATGTTTTTAATGATCGTGATAATCTTGGTAAAATTTGACTCTAAAAGTGACAAATGTCTATTTCAAGGGTACACTTCGAATAGTCATGCCTATCGAGTTTACAATCTTCGTACTAAGACGGCCATGGAATCTGTAAATGTTATCTTCGATGATCTCTTAGATATTGCAGGAAAGAGTGAAGAAGATAATGTTGGAGATCTGCTCGAATTTGTTGAGATTGCCCAGCAGAGGATGTAGACACAGATGTAACTGAGAATGTGATTGAAGCCCCATCCACAGCTATCTCAAATGTATAAACAAATGTGATAGCATCTGAGCCCACATCCGTGTCGGCTACAGCTGAGTCAGACTCTGATTCTGACAATGAACTAGTTGAAGAAACTAATAATCCAATCGTGAATCATGGCAGTCACATACCTACAAGGATTCAGAAAAATCACCCTACGTCTCAAATCATTGGTAATACTACTGATGGTATTAAGACAAGAGGGAAAGGTAGAGTGAACTATCGTGATATGGTAAAAATGGTTTGCATGTCTGCTGATTGTATCAATGTGAGAACATGTTGTTTTGTGTCCAATTTCGAACCTATGAATGTTGTTGAAGACTTGAAGCTCTAAAAAACTAATTTTGGATACATGTTATGCAACAGAAACTAGACAAATTTGTCAACAATGATGTGTGGTTTTTGGTCCCTAGGCCAGAGGATGTTAATGTCATAGGAACAAAATAGATTTTCAAAAATAAATTAGATAAATCTGACAAAATTGTTCGTAACAGAGCTCGATTAGTTGCTCAAGGGTACACACAGGTTGAAGGGGTGGATTTTGATGAAACCTTCACTCATGTAGCCCATATTGAGTCTATACGTCTATTGCTTGATATTGCATGTTACTTGGAATTAATTCTTCACCAAATGGATGTAAAAAGTGCGTTCTTAAATGGATTCCTAGATGAAGAAGCATTTGTTGAACAACCTAAAGGCTTTGAGGACTCTTTTAAGCCTAACCACGTGTATAAGCTTAAAAAAGCTCTCTAAGGTCTCAAACAAGCCCCTAGAGCTTGGTACGGTAGGCTAACTGAGTACCTTCTTCAAATTGGTTTTAAACGTGGTGAAGTTGATAAAACCTTGTTCATTCAAAAGAAAAATCATGACATCATGATTGCTTAGATTTATGTCGACGACATTATTTTTGGCTCCTCCACTAATAAATTGTTAAAAGAATTCATTACTTGCATGTCCTTCACTTTTGAATTGAGTATGGTAGGTGAGTTAAGTTACTTCCTGGACTTGAAAATTAAACAATTAAAGGAAGAAATTTTTATCTCACAAAGCAAGTATACCAAAAATCTTGTGAAGAAAATTCGATCTGGAAAATGCTTCTCACTTAAAGACTCCCATGGGGTCGAGTCAAAAGTTGAGTAAAGAAGATGTGGTTGAAAGTGTTGACCACACCCTATATAGAAGCATGATAGAAAGCTTGTTTTACTTGACTACTAGTCGTCCTGATATTATGTTCAGTGTTCGTCTTTGTGCTCAATATCAATCTGATCCCAAGGTTACTCATTTAAAGGCCTTAAAACATATTATTCGATACGTAATAGGCACATCTGATTTGGGAATTTGGTACACAAAAGACACTAACACTAATCTTGTGGGATTTAGTTATTCGATTCAATGGAGATGTTGTTGATCAAAAAATACAACTGGTGGATGTTTTTATTTGGGAAATAATTTGGTCTCATGGTATAGCAAAAGCAAAATTGTGTATCTCTTTCGATCGCTAAATCGAATATGTAGTTGGGAGTTGTTGCACAAATTATTATGGATGAACCAAATGATTGAGGACTATGGTTTGCAAAGTGAAACACTGATTGTCTATTGTGATAATATGAGTGCGATTGATATTCCAAAAATCTAGTCCAACACTCGCACTAAACACATAGATATTAGACATCACTTTATTCGAGATTTAGTTGAGAAAAATATAATTCAAATTGAGTATATTGCTCACAAAATCAGCCTTGACATCTTCACTAAGGCTTTGGATTTTGATAGATTCTCCAATTTAAGAAAGTCTCTGGTTTGTGTGTTCTTTGAAATGTTACACGAGATATCACATCATTGCACATCACATCCGCTGTGACATCCAAACACTGCATCTCTATTCCGCTCCTCTATTTTTCTTGGTTTTTTTTTGTAGACATCCCTACATAGTAAGCTCACCATGCATATCTGCAATAAGTGGATTGAAGGTTCGAACTAGTCACATATATTGTCTCACTTGGAAAACTGATGTGAGTTGATCTTTCCTATTCAAAAAATTTGATGATATTTTTCCCAATAGCTGAATTGTGAATAAAGTCTTGATCATGTTTGGAGGCCTTATAGGAAAAAGCTACCAACCCATTATGTGAAGCTATTCTCGTGACTAATTCCGTCTGCTTATTATTGTTTAAAAAGGCATGATCATGTGAAAAAGAGCTACCTATGGCATTTGAGTGAAAGCTCCTTTTGGTTAACTCCTCATGAGACTTGGAAAAATTGAAGAAAACTCAAAATTTCAAAACTGGATTTTTGATTATGATTCATTGAATCGCTTAGTATAGGTGTGACTCAAAATGTGACGACATTTGAACCTATATCCATTGTTGTTGCGTGTCTCTTTCTCTTGTGTGCGAATTTTTTCAATTTAGGCATATATTAGGTTTTGCACGCCCCAGTTGATGATCTTTGGATTATTTCCGAGATTTGGTTTCCATATATAATCTGAGATTGATATTTTTATCTTCCCAAAATCTTAAAAATCTTGATGGATTTATTTTGTGGGTTGAATACAATTTGGAGGATAAGGGTAAATCCTCTTTTTGATTCTACTTTCCTTATCACAATGTGACATAATTTGGACACTTGTGAACTAGAGTTTGGAATTAATTGGGCGTCAGATTTCTTGCCTTATTATTCGATTTTGTCCATGAGAAATTCTTTCCTAATAAAACTCTTCCTTTGTACTTCGGTTTTCGTGCCTCATTATGACTCTTATCCATCCCTATTTATTTGCAGGCACTCAAGTACACATCATCTCACTCTCTCTCACAATTTTCGAAGTTTTTCTTTGGTTTGAAATTTCTCTGCAGGTTTGAATTCCTCTCTCCATGGCAAGGCTTGTATCATCCATCAAAAATCTCTTTGGAAGCCCCAGCAAATCATCCTCACCATCCCGAAATTCCGAGAGCCCGAACTCAGAGAAATCCATGGCTGAGTCTGCTGATCCAAATGTTGTCAGAGATGGAGCGACATCTGACAATGTATCTCCCTCTAACAGACATCCACATTCTTCTCCAATTAAAGAGGGTTTGGCACCCTCTGTGATGAATGCTTCTCCTTCTTCCACTCCTACAGAGATTGCAGCAGACACCACCACTCCTCCATCTTCCAAAACCCCAAAGACCGAGTCCGTTAATGATGCCCTCAGACTGGGATCGTGCATCTCACACGCCGAAACCACGAACCAGGTACGACATCCTCCGTTCTCGAGCAACTATCTTCTCCCAGCTCAACCCCCACTTTTCTCATCCTCAGTAACATTTCAAGAAGAGGCTCTTGCTCTGTTTCTTCCTGAAAAGGACAATGAAATCGACGCCGATAACCCTCCGATTTTGAGGTGATTCGATCAGTTCACGGGCCACTAGAAACCTCAATGTTCGACGCTCGAAAAGGCTTAGAGGATACTCTCCAGAGGACTTTGAAGATTCTGAGTCTACCCTTGAGATTTCACCCAAAAAGCAAAAAACTGATTTAGGGGGCACTTCGAAGCCAGGGGGAGAAGATTTGCCTATTCCTCATGTCACTTTCGGTGATTTCGAAGATAATGTGAACCAGTTTGTTGTTGCCTAAAGATAATGTGCAAACAGAGCCCATTGAAAGTGATGATAATATACCTTCGCTCAAATGGTTCGTAAAGTCAAAAAGGAAAAGGTGTGGCTAAGGATGTGAGCATATCTAAGTCCGCACTTCCTGCTGTGTGAGTCGAGTTTTGAGTTTGATGACTCTAGTGATGAGGATTTCGATGCCTCAAAGGAACCAGACACGGAGATTGACTATGAGGCTATGGTTGATGAAGTTGGTGATGAACTAATGGCTGAAGAACAAAAAGAGGTTGTTGTTGCAGATGCAGAGGAAGATGTGATGTCATCTGACGACACATCTGACTCTGAGTTCGATGTTGGGATTACACAGCTGCTACCGCCTCCAGGTTTCATGCTTTAATTTCTCGTTCTTTTATTGATGAAAAATGCAGAGATTATGAGCATTTTGCCAAGTATAACTTGAATAGATTTTTGAAGAACGGAATTTGTTGACCATTATTGATAATGCTCTTCCTTAATTTCACAAAAACAAATCTTATTTTAACTACCTCATTTTTGTTTATGAAAGAGTTTATATACTGTGTTTTAAAAAGTAAGGAGATCTCAATTTCACAAAAACAAATATCTTATTTTAACTACCCTTTTTAATTTCGACTGTTATAATTACACAGAGTTGTTATTATTGACATTTTTAAAAAGTTTCATTATCTTATCATATCCAAATACTTTAATAACTTATTTTCAAAATTAGATCATACATCTTATAAACTCTAAATACAACTCGTAAGACGTAGGAACATATAAAATATGTTAATTAAGCTTAGCCTTAGTATTATCGAAAAGGCTTTTGTGGAAACCAGTGGCTTAGCCACCTGGCCACCACAAAGAATTGTGGGATGGAGGTCGGGGTTCAAATCCTCGCTCCATCAAATTGTTTGTGGGGTGGAGGTCGGTTCATATCCCTACTCCATCAAATTGCTCCCAGGGCATACGCGAAGTGGTGAAGATTTGGTGGGAACTCATATCAATAAAGATCCGTGTGGGTTCGATTCGGGAGAGATCGTTATTAGTAGATTGGGGGTCGAACATAATTTGTTCTCTTTACCTCGGGAGGATCTGGTTGTACGCCGCCAGACCCGCCGTAACATCGCAGTGCGTGCACATCCCGCGGTTTACCTTGGCGGCAAAGAATGAGGAGCCGGTTTGTTGTCCTCAAGAGATCGGGCGTGGCGCAGTTCTTTCAGCTTAAAAAAAAAAAAAAAAAGGCTTTTGTGGAGTGTGAATAAATTGCCATCATGTTCTAATTTTTTTAAAGCTACGAATTTGGGTATTGGCAGCTTCCTGCGAATCTTGAACACCCAAGTTTATTGAAAAAGAAAACACAAGCAAAAGAAAAAGAAATTGAGTTCATTACAGCAGAAGCCAGAATGTGCGTGTCTGATTTTTGGTATCATTTATTATTTAAGGACAAGAGATACACATGGACTCCAGAGAATTAAAAAAGTGGTTTCTTAAAAGTTGGAACAAAATCTATTTCTAAAAAAGAGACGTGTAATGAAAACTTGAAACATAAGTGATCATCAGTTGGAAGATGTATATATTACACAATACAGAAAAGGGTACTAAAAGCAAAAGCTCACTTTATTCACAAGCTAGCAAGAGTAAGGCAAATCATAGTGGCCCGAAAATTCTACATTTCTACTGTACATGTTGGTCCAAAGGTTCGATTGGTTGGAAGTTGGAACTGCTAGGGCGCGATTGGATATGCTTTCATTTTGAAAATTTTCATTTTGTTAGAGAATAGTGGTGAAAAAAATTTTGGAAAAAAATAATTGAATTCTGAGAGTGTAATTGGATGTCAGATGAAAAAATAATGCTGGGAGTTGATTTGATTTAAAAATAGTAAATATGTGATTGGTAGTTAGAAATGTGTGAGTAGGTGAATAGTGAAATTTGTGGGAGATTGTGTAATAATGATTAGGTTTTTGTGAAAAAAATGTGTAGATGTGATTGATAAGAGAAAAACGAGAAAAAGTGAAAGTGAGAGAATAGTATATTTTCTGAAAATTTTCATAAACAATCGCATGTTTGGTCAAAAAAAAATTATCCAGCGGAACGAAAATGGATTTTCATTGACATCCAATCGCGGCCTTAGAGTTTGTGTTTGTGTCCCACCAGGGGCGTAGCCAGGCCTCATGGTTATCCCTAGCCCAAATTGTTTTACTCCTAGTTCAACTATTTTTTACCCTTAAAATACATATATATAATTTATTTATTTATTCATTTTTTTCCAAAGAAAAAATAGGACAAAAAAAAATTGGGGTGCACGGGGGGTGGAGTGACCTCCCTTGTCTATGCCCCTGTGTCCCACATCGCCAATTTACTGGGCTGTTATTGTGTATTAATGTGGTTGGGCACCCTCTTTCCATGAACTAGCTTTTGGGGACGAGTTCTACCCAAGCCCATTTATGATCAGGAACCACTGGTCAAGGGTTGAAAAAATCCAAATTCTTAACTGGATTAATGTTGAGGACCCGTGACTCCAGACCCGGTTATGGGTCCACCTTTAATTTTCTTATTATTTTTTAACTCATATATGTGCTAATTCTCTACAAATTTTTTTATAACAAATAAATAATTATAAACTTTAAGTTTTGAATTTAGATATTAAAAAAATTGAAATTTTAGAAAAAAATTGTTAAGTAGCTAAAGGTATATTTCAAAATCTTGATTTTAGCATGATCGAATTCGATGCTCATTCATCATGATTACTTAATTTGTGGGGGTGATTGATTAAGGGAGTGTTTGCAAACACTAAAAAAAAATTTGTTATGCTCAGGTTTTAGTTGTTCAAAATCGCTTTATAGTGTCTGCAAGAGTGTGAATTTCTACTCTCAAATCTATTTCATTTAATCAAAATCTAACAACAGAGGCAAATCTATTTCATTTAATCAAAATCTAACAACAGAGGCAAATGTGCTTTAGACTTTTGAATTTGCTTTTAGTTTGATTTTATACACAAATACAAAAAATTTACAATCTATCAAACACTCTCTCTCTTAATTAATTTTCAGTTTTAATTTGCAAACATTAGCAACTTTTGATTCTCCAGTAGTTTTGGCTTGCTTCCGCGCCGTTAAATCACTTCTCCAAAAGCTAATTAAGCAAAAGTTTTTGCAAATGCTCCTTGAATGTGCTTGATCTTCAATCACTACGACCTTTTTCTTACCTCAGTTAGAAACTTAGAATAAATATATATGAAGATAAATATTAATACTGATTTCATCGCTTAACTATATAGTTGTGAGCAAGTAATGATGTAAAGGTTTAATTACAAAAAGTACCCCATGAGGTTTGAGGTTATTATAAAAAACAAAAAACCAGGTTTCATAATTAAAAAAAGTATCCGAGTCCTAAAGAACTACATTAAAATTAACGAAATTTGTATAAATCAATAATGCCCCTAACAAAATTCCAAAACAAAATGAAGAAAAAAATAAAGTGGACGGACAAAATTATCGATATCTAGCAGTTTGTGCCTTTTCTGTAGTTTAGGAAAAACCAAAGGAGTTTCTTCTTCTTAACCAGAGATGGGTATTTGTAAGATTTTGGGGAGGGTTTTGACGTTGTGAAATTTGTGGAAAGTTGAAATAATTTTAAGTTTTTCTTAATTTTTCTCTTATTCAAATTTTTAGTTTTCCTCTGTAAACATTTCACAATATAAGTTGGTTCTATAACGTTTTGCCAAATGGGTTGTGTTAGACAGCATTCGAGAAGAATATTTAATTACATGCACTCCAATAAGTGTCGTTTTATGTTTCTTGTCCAAATCCAAAGCATGAAACCCACAACATCAATGCCTTTTGCAGGGAACATTTTGAAGGGGTTCCTATCTTTAGCTGCACTCAAGTTATGGAATCATTTTTGCTCATAAATGTCTGCTTTTCCTTTTCATCTTTTGCTGCAAAACAATGACCAAAACAACATGCGCGTTTGAGCATGACAGGGAATAGACCCTATTGGTTGTGATGTACTCCAAAAAACAATGAAATGTGTGCATGGGACCAGCTGATACTATGGGCTATGGGCTATGGAATGTAGCACCCTCAATAGTTGTTAGTCTATACCATCAAATGTTAACTTATTTCTCATCTTTCAAATTCAATTTCTTTATGAAATGTACTTTGTTCACGTTCAAATTACATACTATTGAAAGTAATCATATGGCCCTTTCTTACTTTTTGGGGCTCATGGCCAAAAGAAAAAAAAAAGACACTATAAAAATAAAAATAAAAACATATAAATATTTTATGTACATACACTTTCAGAGTTTAATAAGAACTTGAATTGAACACAATTAATTTAAATAATATAATGAATACATACAAATATGTTTAAATTAGTTAAAAAAAATAAAAGTAACTTCCATGTCTGGAATCTAAAGGGTAAAAACGCTTATTTTATTTTAACCTTAGAAGTTAGATTATTGTTTTCAGAACGATTTTGCAAGCAAAATACCATTTTGCATTTTTCTATGGGGAAAGGATGCGATAATACAACTTAATATAATGTGTCCCTACAAGGCTTATGTACAATTGGGGGCCTTAAAAATTGGAGAGCCCTAAGTCGATGCCCTTGGTGACTACCTTCAGGGCCAACCCCAAAAATAATGTAAGAAACCTATGGAAGAACTTGCAATAAGATATTTGCATTCTTTTTTAATTATAAAGTCCCAATTTATTATTATTTTTATTTATTTATTAAAGGGCGGATTCAAATATACTAACAAGCACTAGCAGATGCATGAATATATAGGATCCTACGTCAAGTCTCCGAGGGTTTATCCAAAGACATCAAGAAAGAGTAGTCGTTATAGTTCCCCATTATCAAAGAAAAAAAGAATATATACGATCTGAGGTTAAATATAAGTGGGTATTGGATAAATTAAGTCGAGCGATGGGCCAGGCTTCTTAACAAATCATGTCCATTGTCAATTGATATTCTCTATTCTATTTAGTATTTCATCATATATTCACGCGAATCGTATAAATGTCATGTGTAAAAAGTGACATCATCATTACACGTAGCATATATTAATGTCGTTAAAAATGAAGATGAAACACTAAATAAAATAGAGAATCTTGTCCATTGTAGGCATCACTTGCTCCTTCCTTAAGGTAAAGAGGAAAAAAGTACAAAACTAAAAGACTTGTTACAATTTCTTGATTTTATAGAAAAACTAATTTGGCTGCAAATGTAAATGGAGCAATAACACATGAAACCAATGATAGTAAATTATGAAGAAGCTCAAACACAAATTTTTCCCCAAACGTACAAGCAAAACACCCTCTCGAAATAATTCAAAATCAAAAATACTAAACTAGTGCATCAATCAACAGTAGTCCAAGTCATATCATTCTCAAAAATCCAATGGCAAACCTCAATGAGCCCAGGGCCAGACCCCAATGCCACGAAAGCACCGTGGCCTGGGCCCCACGTCGACGTGTCGAGATGACAGATGGCAACACCACGATTGATCTTGGCCTTAGTCTCTACTTCAAGAATGTCTGCCTCATAGACTCTCACTTTAGGTACCGAATGGCAGTAATAAAGCAGGTATGGGTACAAGCTTTGATGGCAAGAAACTGATTTTGTCACTCGTCCACCGTTGACTCCATTGACTTTCCCAATCACCACACTTTGACTAGACCCCTTCACACTCTCGGTCGTCCTAACGACTAAATTTCGCCCTAAAACCGACACAGCGAAATCAATCATGTCCTCGATCGAGCCGACGCATCGCTTCGTCTCGCCGGGGCTAGGGTCACGTTCGCACTCAGCTAGTGCGTTCAAAATTACATGCTCCATGGTCGAGTTGTCCTCTGCTTGAAAAGTTCGTTTGAGTTCAACTAAATCGTTCTTTGAAAACGGTAACTTGGATAAAATAGTCCTGGGCAAAAACGACCTTTTAGGCATCCAATCTTGAATATTGGGCATTTTCATCAGTGTCCCTTCTTTCAACATTCTTTCCCTAAAGAACTTGCCCTCTTCGACCCCTTTATTCACAGTTTTGCCACTGACCACCTTTTCTAAACCTTCTTGGCTAGACCCTGGCTTAACATACTGAGCAAATGTGACACCCTTTTTAGCATACTCTTTGAAAGTATTATTGACACCATAAACCTTGAACCCAACTGATTGATCCACTCCCCCCTTTGCATACTCCTTGAACGTATCAAATCCAACATTGAATGACTTCCCATAATTCACGAATTCCGTTTTCTCCGATTGAACCCCGACCGCACGATTGGAACGACGGTCCCAGCATTAGATGAATCATCGATAACTAGTGAAACTATCCGTACCCCCATTGCCACCCGCACCATAATTCTTAAAATTGTTACTCGGATTATTCGCATTCGTCGAATAACCCTTGAACGTATCATTCGCCGCATTGCCCAACTCACCATACCCCGCAAACGTCGACCCGACGACATTCGACGTGTCTCCGTAGCTCGTGAAACCAACAGGGGCAGAATTGGCATTTTTCCCATAACTCATAAAAACTTGATTACCCGAATTCGTATCATCGGCATAGCTCGCGAACGCGAGTTTATGACCATTTCCGTCCGAATCGTAAGACGTGAAACGAAGATCGGGTACATTTACTCGCGCCAGGTAGTTTTTAAAGTCGCCAGAGCCGCCGGTGGCACTGGCGGCGTAAGACGTAAAGTTTGAACTCGCCACATTGCCATCATCAGCATAGCCAGTGAAACCCTCACGGTGGCCGGTGGAGCCACGGCTGTACCGGGAAAAAGAGCCGGTGGCGAAGTTAGCCCCGTCGGAGTAGTTCTTGAACTGATCGGCGCCGCCGAGACGGGCATTTCCGTAATTAGCGAACTGTTTGTTTGTGTAGAAGGCGAAATTCGCGTCGGTCTTGTGGTTTTCGAATACGGGTTTGGAATTAAGCAGACAGAATAAGTTGGCGGTGGAGCAGAAGGCGGAGAGATGTGACGAGAGAGATTTCTCGACGGCGAGTTTTGTGAAAAATGCAGAGTCTATAACAGATAATGGTGAGGCTTTGGATAGTAGAAATGGAGATTGAGGGGTATTATTGGAAATGTGGTTTGTCCAGTACCGAATGAGTGAAGCTTTAGCTGTAAATGGATTTTCCTTGGTGTTTTTTGGACTTGCATTTGCTTCAGCCAATGTGTACACCTGCAAGAAATAGGAATAGTTACAATAGGAAGATGAAAAATGCACTATTGGCCAAAAAACAGAGCATAAATTTAACTACTTACTGAGAATAATAATGACAAGAAGAAGAAGAAGAAGAAAATGGAGAAAATAGTGATGTTAAACTTGACTCTTCCTCTGTCCATTTTCATATTTGGGAGAGTTAGGACAAAGAGAGATGGTTTGTTTGGTGATGGAAAAGGACATTATTATAGGGGGACATATATCAATTGTTTGTAATTTCTTTTTTCTTTTTTTTTATCCTACTATTTGTTTCAAAAAAACTGAGCAGGTTTAATTTTTTTTTTTTTTTGAGGACAGAGCAGGTTTAATTTACTTTAAGCAAAGTTGCAGAGAATCTCAATGGCTTGTTTACTTTGTCTAATGTTCATGTTGTCTTATTAGGGAGAAGAAAAGGGAGGTAGATATCTCTGTCAGAAAGATCTAAATCTCACTCAGTAATAGTACAACTATGTTTTAGTATTTAATGTCAATGAATATTGAATAATGTTTTATTGTACTATAAACTTAGAGACTATCAATTTCATTTCAAAAAGTTTTACTATAAGGATTGAGGCTAGAGATTGAAGATTGACGGAGAAGATACTCTTTCTTCAAAACTAGGACCACATTATTTAATGGGACAATTGCAAAAACTACCTTCGGGTTTAACATAATTACCCCCCCAAAAAAAACCAACAATTATCTTACAAATACTAATTGATATTTGTTTCTAATTTACAAATTGTACTATTTGTTTCTAATTTACTAATTGTACCATCACTATGGATATTGTTGTTGGGTAAAAACAAATCTCAATGGATGTTTGTATTCTGTAATAAGTAGGGTTGACCATGTCTGACACAACACGAATTACAAAGACAAAAATGACAAGGTAAGACATGAAAAGCCACGACACGACACGCGACATGAAAGAAGGAAATTAATTAAATTTAAATTTAAATTAATACGAAAACACGAAAGTGCGATATGAACACGACATGACACGGTGACACGACTTGTCACCCCAACTTAAGCAGTGCTTGTAATTCTGAAAAATAAATAGAGTTTTTTTCTTGTAATTAGCTACTAGACACCAGGGGTAGTTTTTGAAACAGTCATGCATAGAAAACAAGAACCCACCCCGGGGCGTACCGAGTGGTCGAGAGGGGATGGTCATCCACGCTGACTCTTCAGTCGCGTGGGTTTGATTCCCGGCTGATGCAGTCCCATTTGCTTCAATCCAGGGTCCATCTGACAGGTGTTCAGTTGGAACTCAGTTCAATCCTGGCCACTTGGGCATATCCAGTGATTCAACTCCTGTTAGGTCTAGGGGCCTCTGGTGTTGGCATATCCAAGATTAGTCGGACATAAGCTTGGACAATTGGGTTATAAAAACCAAAAAAAAAAAAAAGAATCCCAAAAGAAAAAGAAAAATGAAAAACTAATGTCTCTCACTAAAGAATATATTCCAGGCAGCACAAGAACCTAAAAACAAAGCAAAAGGAGAAATTCATGGGCGATTTTTGTCTTTTTATAGCTAGTCTACAGCTATAATTGAAAGAACAATCCCAGACATTCTCCGGTTTAGATCCCTTATCCAGAGATATTTTTAAAGTTTTAGTGCAGTGAACATGTTCAATGCAGATTAAGTTACAAAAACCAATGGGAAAATTAGAAAATTGGTCCTACAAGTTGGCCTATTCAGACTTTTGGTCCTCTAAGTTGGCCTGTTTGAAAATTAATCATCTAAGTTTAAATTTCGACTTTTGGTCCTTCTAAGTTGGCGATGTTTGAAAATTAGTCCTCTAAGTTTGAAATTTCAGAAATTTCGTCCGATTTTCACCGAAAATTTTTCAATCCACCGAAATCACGACTCGGATCTAAAATGACGCCGACGAAGACAGTTCTCTTTTCAGAGTATGCAAAACATCACCTTCCACGCGCAACCATAAAATCTTCTTCCTGGATTATCAATCGTCCAAGAAGTTCGTAGTTGCCTCGTTTTCCACACGGGAAGAAGATTTTATGGTTGTCGGCGTGGAAGGTGATGTTTTGCATACTCTTAAAAGAGAATTGTGCTCGACGACGCCGTCGTTTTAGATCCTAGTCACAATTTCCGGTGGATTGAAAAATTTCGGTGAAAATCGGATGAAATTCTGAAATTTCATAACTTAGAGGACTAATTTTCAAACACGCCAACTTAGAGGACCAAAAGTCCAAATTTCATAACTTATGACTAATTTTCAAAGCCAACTTAGAAGACAAAAGTCCGAAAGAGCCAACTCAGAGGACCAATTTTCTAATTTTCCCAAAACCAATGGGCTGCTAAAGGGTCACAAGTCCCAGCCCCTAACCTAGTGGTATGTCATCACATTTGCCATTTTCTAAGACAGGCACCACACCAACTGGCCTCTATAATATTGATGTTGCAGAGGAAATTGCAAGTATAATATAATATTAGAAAGAAAGAAAATTTTCTCAGTAATGACTAGGGGTGGCTATGGTTCTCGAACCGCCGATTCTGGTTCCAAAATCGTCAATTCCGATTCCTCATTTTGGAGGAACTGGAACCAGAACCGTTGTCTCACGGTTGCGCTTTCAAAACCAGAACCGACGGTTCCGATCCAATTCAAAACCCGATTCCTCCACGGTTCCTGTCCCTCTTTTAACCAAAACCATTTGTTATCTTTTGATAATTTTATGATTAGTTAAAACAGTTTATAAATTTCAGTTAAAAAAAAGAAAAATTAAGAAAAAAACTTGGACTTAATCTTCAATAAAGTTTTATACTTAATATTAATAATAATATTAAACTATCAATATATACTATTAGAGTATAGAAGAATCAAAGTTCACATAGTTCACTTACAACATTTGGTCTAAAATGTGTCTCATATAGCTACGAAAATAAAATATCATAATAAACATTTAACATTTCTTCTAGCACGTATTTACCAAAATAAAATTGTTGATTTTATCCTTAAAAAAATGGTTCCATCGTGGTTCCACCGACAGTTCTAACTGCCGGTTAAAGCCGCCGGTTCCACAGTTATTGAGATCTAGAAACTGGAACCGGCCTACACGGTTTCGGTTCTGGTTTTGGAATCTTTGACTACGGTTACAATTTAGGAACCATTGACCATGGTTACGGTTCCAATTTTGAACCCGGTTTTGGTTCCATTTGGACACCCGAAAATGGATTCTCCACGTTTAGACGGTATTTGGCTAAGTTTATTTAAAAGGTCTTATAAGTTTCTATATTTTATAAAATATTTTTAGAGTTTATAAGATATTATATCTTATTTTAAAAATAAATGGTTGCATTATATGGATAAAACAAGATGAAAGAGTTTATCAAATATTAGTAATGCCATTTTTATAATTAAAATAGCCAAAGTAAAAGGACGAAATTGTTAATATAAGAACTTATTTGGAAAAAAAGGTTCCCCACCTTTTTTAAAAAGAGTTTATCAGCTCATAATTAGAGCTGTCAATTTCAACCCGGCCCGGTAGGCTGACACGGTCGGCCCGATAATAGCACTGGCCTGGGCTCTGATTTTAGAGATCCGAAATGAGCCGGGCTTTTTTGGCCCGAGCCGGCTCGGTTGGCCCAATTTTTCTACTGCATTTTCATGGGTTGGTCGGGATGGGGCTCAAGAAACGCGGCCCGACCCAGCCCTTTTTTTTTTATTTGGTCCGGTCCATTTGACACTTCTACTCATAACATCATATTTCTTGAGCTTATAAGATATTTTTTTAAAAAAAAACCTTTACTAAACAATTTTAGAGAGTTTATAAATCTTTAAAATATCTTATAATTAGCTCTCAAACATCGAAAATATATTTTGAAAAGCTTATAACCTCATCCAAATATCCTCTTAGT
This sequence comes from Rehmannia glutinosa, assembly GCA_016081115.2. Lineage (NCBI taxonomy): Eukaryota > Viridiplantae > Streptophyta > Magnoliopsida > Lamiales > Orobanchaceae > Rehmannia > Rehmannia glutinosa. Next base: position 56,471 of record JABTTQ020002613.1, read on the forward strand.
TTGCTAAAATTTCTTGTGGAGATGAGAGAAAAACTGAGAAATGACTCACTAAGAAAAAATCATGAAAAGTAAATTGAGAGAATTCGGATCCTAGAGCACCCATTAATTCTATGGAGGGAGGGAATCTTCTATTTTTTTTGGAGGGAATGGAGAGAGGGAATCGATACGTATGTTTTGTACTTATGTGTAGTCAACAAAAGTAGTTATTTTCATCTCAAAAAAAAAAAAAAAGTAGTTATTTTTCTTTAAAGAAGATTGCGCCTTGTTTAGAGGATCCAATAAGTTGATTTCATTAGTATACATAACTACACACACTCAATAACATTACAAAAAGGAAAAAAGAAGAGTGAAAATATAAAGTCATGAGAAGTTAAATTGCGTACCATTAACAGCAAAAGTTTTATGCTCATCAATTTGATCTTAAAAGAATTCAAGAAACTTGGCAACTCACTAGCAAATTAATGCAGAACTACCATTGACTTCATTAATGAAAAACATGATGTGTTGTCATATAAACGAAGTTTCTTAAGAAAAAGATTTGCATATTGATAAATCGTTCATGATTGACCTTGATTTCTTAATTAGGAATTTTTTTTCTTCTTCTCCTAAATAAAGTCGATAAAAGAGGCCTAAAACTAAAATTTAAATCTGTACCTTTTCAAATACAAAAGTCTAGCACTATTTTAATTGCGGGTATATAATAGTTTTGATTATACAAAACAAAATCCCATCCTTTACAGAAGTAAATTGATGGTAGATCTTGTTCCAACCTCTTCGTTGGATTCCTCATACGGTTCATTATGTGGCTGATGAGGCTTTGAAAGCCACTGATCACACGGTGTAACATTCCACGACTCCATCTGATGATGCTAAAATGGAGAGCATTAAATAGAATAATTTTCCGTCAGCCACTGCTCAACAATTATTAATCTTATATTAAGGGTTCAAACGCTCCCCATGTTCTCAATTGGTAGAGATCGTCGAACCTCTCACTCAAATTCTACCTATTAATGAATTTCATAAAGTATTGTATTACTTTCTATGATCTAGCTTCACAAACTTGGTGGTTTCGGACCTCGCACTCAAATTCTACCTAATAATAATTGCATAAAGCATTGTGTTACTTTCAATGATTTGGCACTGAACTTCACAAATTTGATGGTTTCGGATGTAGAAATTCAATGTAATTCCGCTGATATTAGCGTTCATACTCTAAAGTGAGTCAAAATTCCAAAATCTTGGGCTAATATTACTAATAATATAGATGATGAGATGAGATGAAACATCATTCAAAAGTCTATGAGAAACAGACAACCGTCCGCCAAGTCCCACGGATCACCATCAATTTATATAATTGAGCTACTTGTTTGGCTTAACGAACAACAGATCTTTTTTCATTTTTTATATTATATTAGATATATTTAAAAAAAATCAATAATAGTAAAATAAAGAAAGATATCGACTTTTGATGAAGATACTCACGCAATCAAGTAAATTAAAGTTTGGTGAATATATGCACCCCCAATTAGGAGGCTTTTCGCGAAGAAAAATGAATCGGGATTAGGTAATGTTTGGTGAAGATAACACAATCAGATCCCAACATCGAATACGATGCATTAGTCTCTAAATTTTCAATACCTGCTTAAGCGAGATTACGTTGACAACAGTAAGAAGCAAAATGCCAAATTCTTAAACTGGATATACCTATCAAAAGTATTGATGTTTTGTTCTACATCGACGATACATAGAAATCTAAACAGTCGTAAATACAGAAAAATGACGATGTATCACAAGCGAAAACATAGAAATCAGGTGCACACGAGTAGAATTTACAGTATTTACACGTGCAGTCGTGAGTCGTGCACTAATGCATCTCAAACACTTTCTTTTTGTGTTTGACACCTTGTTCTATTATATTGGATTATGGACAAGTGTTATAAGCTAAATATATTTTATTGATTTTTTAGATGTACTAGTAAAATATATGTGCATTGCACGCAGGGCCGGACCTGATGAAAGGCTGGATAGGCACCAGCCGAGGGCCCCAAATAATTGGGGGCTCAATTTTTTATTTTTTTACTCTTTAACCGCACATAGTTTGGTGTCCAATATATTTTTTTCTTTAACCTACGCAACAACCAAAATAAAAATAAAAAGGCTCAACCCTTACCTCTTCATCAATCACGTATCTGGCGGTCAAATATTATTGTTTTATTTTATTTTTTGTTTTGCTTTTTGTATGTACTGTTAATTGGTTTATTATTAGCAATTTTTTTTATTTTTGTGTTTTTATTTATAGCATCTAATAGTAATCATCAATATTTTTGTGTTTAGCTAATCAAATTATTGACATTCTTTTATATCTCTCTAAAAGTTGTACAATTGGAAAATCTGACAAAATTATAGCAAACCTATTTATGATAAAATCGTTCTAGTTCCACAAATTCATAAAAGGAAAAAACAGAAAAATAGGAAAAAACACAGACACACACATAATTACTTATTTAATATTATTTTTATTGAAATATTATTGTCTTGCTGGCATATAAATTTCACTTATTAATTGATAATATATATATATATATATATATGATTTGGTTCAAATCGGACACCCCCTTATATGAGACGGTGGGAACTAATCCAAGCCATTAATTTTTTTTATTGATGGGGTAGATTTAATGACTAAAAAAATAAATTAATGATTTTAAACTGATAATTATAAGTGTAAAATAGTCAATATATATGATATCCAAAACTTCCATAAATCTTTTCTACAAATTAGGGATTTAATTACTAACCTAATCAACAAAATCGTGGGAGAGAATTATCATAAACCCCTCCACCTTATCCCCTCCTATCGTCCTCTCTTCACCTTCCCATGCCCACAACCCTTATCCCTCCATTTCTCCATGTCAAGATGTTAGCAGCTATAATCGATACAAAAACTTCGATTCTGCATTTGATAAAGGCTCTCTCGGAAGATACGCTTCAAGCCGTTTGGTCTGTATGAAATATTAAGTGAAGCTAGGTGTCGAGAAAATGGGGTTGTTGGTGGCGAAACTTGGGTCGTATGATTTGGGGCTGGAGTAATTTTTGGATTTTTCCGACGGCAAGGAAATGGTACTTTGTTGGTGACGACTATGGTGGATTATGGTGGTGGTTGGGCTTTACATCTTTGCATGTATCTTCTTCTGCTTATATTTTCTTTTTCTCGTTTTTTTTTACTGGGCTATATGTGGCGTTTTCAGTGGAATTTCCAACGGGTTGTCGTGACTGATTTTTGGGATTGGAATGGATTTTGGTGTTGCAACATGATTGAATTGGCATGGATTCTAGTACTCCAAGTTTTCTTGTTTGGTATTTGGGCGAATGGGTCAAATTATTATGTTGTATACGTAGTTTACTTTTAGTGCTTATTTAATACAGTTTTGTTGTTTTGTGCAGTACAGTTTTGTATATGTCTTCAACATAACTTAATTTCCATGGTAATTATATAGTACAATTTTAATGTATTTGTCATCCCATGTTTGTGTAGTATTAGAATAAATTTACTGTATTTGTCATTGCATTTTGTTGAATTGAAATGATAATGTTTTGGGGAAGAAAGCTGATTCCAGCTTTTTTCTGGGGTTTTTCAGCTTTTGTTTTGGGATGGTGGTGTGTAATTTTAGTACACTTTTGATGTTTTAAGCTTGTCAATTATGTGTGTATTTTTGAAATTGGTTATATAATGATTTTAATATTATAAATTTGTTATTTTATAATATACACTGTATAGTCTATATACTTACGTTAGACTAACTGTATACATACTTTTTGTTTGTTATATAAAAGGAAGTATCTATACAGTAATTTTGCTACTGCTCCACAAAACTAATTATACAACAAATATGACATAAATATACAGATAAATGTTATATCTATACAGTAACTTTAACTATATCATTCAATCCGAAACTAGTATACAACAAAAAATGACATAAATATACAAATAAAGGTTATATCTATACAATAAATTTAACATAAAATTCGAAACTAATTATACAACATAAATGACATAAATATACAAATAAAGGTTATATCTATATAGTAAATTTAACCATATCATACAATTCAAAACTAATTATATAACAAAAATGACATAAATATACAGATAACGGTTAAATTTATACAGTAAATTTAACTATATCATAAAATTCGAAATTATAAAGGACGCGTGTTTTGAAAGGATATAACTCCCCTTAAAAATAGGAACCAAAAAAGGTAAAATAAAACTTACCTTCAACAGATGAAATCTGAAGAGACGTGTATTTTTGAACTCCCCTTAAATATAGGAGCCAAAAAAGATAAAATAATACCTACCTTCTACACTGAAATATAAAAGACATATTTGCCCTTAATTAATAATTCGAAAATAATATAAATTACCATTTTAAACTCTTGCATTAACTAATTACCTAAAATAATGGGATTAATTTGAATCATCCATAAGATCAATCCAACGGTTATAACAAATCCCCACCGTCTCATATATATATATATATATATATATATATATGTTTGATACATGTTTTTATCTTAATTTTGATGATTTTATTTTTACACCAAAACAATACTTTTAAAGGTTGTCCAAATACTCCTAAATGATTTGAAATGGTTTTAATATTTTCCGGAGTATTTCCTCAAGTTTATTTTCGATAATATTGGACAACACTTTTAATGATTTTATGCCAATAGATTTTTTACTTCTAAACAAGGTTCCTAAATGTTGTCTAAATACTTCCGATTGGCTTAAAATGTTTTTACTAAATTTTTGGAGTATTTTTTGGGTTTTATTTTCGACAAAAATTGGACAACTTTTCTGCCTCGAGGTCGACCTGGTCCCCCTATAGGCAACCCGCACTCAAGATGATTTTGGAACAAAAATGAGGCGAAGTGAAAAACGATCGTCGACCGGCCGCTCGGGCGTCGACGATCGATGAGGCCGCCCAGTGGGTCGACCGTGCACGAACGTTCTTCTAAAATGAACAATTCTTTCTCAACAAAACACTTAGGGGGACGGTTGAGACAAGTGGTCGCGGTCGGCCGGTCGGGCTTTATGTCGGCCGCCTGTTGTAATTTTCAATGTGTTCTTCAATCTCTTATTTGTGCGCGACGGTCGCCCTGCTTTGACAAAAAAATATGACCGTTTTGACAAATGGACACATTTCCTTAAAATGTGGGATTGATTTCTAATGACTATATTCTTGATTTTAATTGTATTTTTCTCAGATTTTCAATCCCCAAGAGGAGCCTATGCTTGATCAATCATCTCCTATAAATAGAGGAAGTTTTGGAGCAACCAACACAACAATTGAGATACAACACAACAAGATACACTTCAAGCAAATATTTGTTCTTCATTGTTATTATTCTTGTTGTAATTTTGCCTAGCTTTTCGTTTCACATCCTTCGAGGTCTAGGCTATTTTTGATTACACTTTGCACTCAAATTGTAATATTCATTATTGAGTTGTAATCTTGATTTTTGGTTATCATTCAAAAACAAGATATCCTTGTGAGTGTTCTTGTGGTAAGAGCACACTTGGATGATCTAGGTGATAGGTGCAAGAAGATGTGGTGATCTTCTTATTGAGGTGTTGAAGAATTTGGTATTCTTCAAGGTTGAAGATTGTGGTAATCTTCTCAGGTGCCGTTGAAGGAAGATTGTGGTGATCTTCAAAGGAGATTGTTGTAATCTCCAAAGGTGGTGTTGAAGAAGAGTGTGGTGCTCTTGAGGTGTTGTAAGTTGAATTTGTATTAATTTTGGTAATTAATAAAATTCTTTTTCTTTGAAATCCATCCCGGATATCTTGGGGCGGTAGTAGATTAGGCCCTAGGTAGGTTGAACTACTATAAATCGACGCGTGTTGTTTACATTCCGCACCTTTATTATTGTATTTGAGCATTTGGTTTCAAAAAAAGGGCGAAATCGAAAAGATGGAAATAATCTATTCACCCCCCCTCTAGATTATCGTAGCCACTTGGACTTACAATATATATATATATATATATTTGTTTGATAGTTGATACATTGTAGTTGTCTTACCAGCATATACGATTTTTAATTAGTCGTGTTATCTAGCTAAAATAATTATTTTCTCTGGTAATAATTATAATTAGTATTATAATTGATTTTCCAGTCCTTAGTATAGAGTAATATTTTAAGACAAAAAAAAATGATTAAACTATAAGGGCCCATTTTCAGATTATCGCATAGGGCCCTGTTACGCACATGTCCGACCATGGTTGCATGTGATCCATTAATTTTGATTAAATTACTTTTATTCATAGTAAATTCTGCTCACGTGTTTTGATCCTAAAATTAAATTTGCTTGATTAAAATTAATCATCTTAGTAGGTGAAATATGGTTATGATATTTGGAACCCAAAAACTCTATACTTAAATGATATTATCATGAAGAAAGTACAATGAATATGAAAACTCTAGAGTATTACAAGTTAAAAAAATAATTTCCACGGACTTATTTTGTATCAATTTATCTCTTGTTTTATTTTTTGTCTCATTTTTATTCATACTCGGCTTTGAGGTTTTTTTTTTTGCAGTTTATTTTTTAAAGCATTCTTAGCCCAAACATGTGTGGTTCACATATGGATGTTTTTCTCCTTTTCTTCATCTTTGAAATGTGTATTATCTTTTAAATCGGCTCAGCTACAACATTCATTTTTTCATTCACCACCTATGTATTGTTGCTAAGAGCGATGATATATTGAAATTCCTTTTATTTTTTAGAAGCTTAGCTCTCAATAATATTTTTACTCATCGTGTTCTCCCTGATTAAATTAAATAATTATATGTAATTAGAAACAAAGATAAAAAAAACTAATCTATTATAATTAAAAATGGTCAATAAATTAATTCATATTAAAATAAAAATCACACTTTTATATCATATAAATGGCTGAACCACGATCAAATTTATCAACTATGCATCATCGAAAAAGGAAAAAAACATAAGTCATTTATAATATGATATTTCTAATATGTTCAATCAATGTTAAATATTCACTTATTGGCATCCTATATATACAGTCGCTACCTCCTCAAATACAATAATAAAAGCACATTGTACGAAAATCAAAAAAAAAATTATATTTAAAATTCATGAAATAATGATTAGTATGTGATGGATGAATAAAATATTTAAGTACATGATATATGATTAATATATTGGTATTGTTCCAATATATTCCTCATTACATTTATTGTACGTGACATAGTAAGCTAATTTTGATAATAAAAATAGTGTATGCAATTTTTATCTTTTTTTTAAATCAAATAATCAAAATATAACAAATATTACTCTTATTTAATTCACTGCACCTTGAAATATAAAATATCACTTCATTAATTTCAAACATATAACTTTTTGCCAATTTTTTTTGTTTGGTTTGAGGATATTCTTATGATATATTTGTTTTCGAGTTTAGCTTTACATTATCATAATTGAATTTATTCAATTAAAAGAATATATGAATTAAATAACTTAATAATTAAATCCAATTCATGTTAAATGGTATACCCATTATTACCAAAATGACATAGATGATGATTAATGATCAAAGCTTGGAAAACAAAAAAAAATTATTTTTTCAAAATTTTAGTAACAATTTATATTTCACTAATCTTAAAACTAAATATTTTTCTGTGAGAAAATGCATAAATTTCCCTGAAATTCTCAATGTTTGCAAACTTATACCCTCCCTACAAGAAAATGTGCCATATACTCCGCTGCGAATAAAATATTATCCCACAATTTAGTGAAGTGATAGATGATACATTTATGATTTTATATTTGCAACAAAGAGTGAAGTTTAGAAAAATATATTTGTCCTGCTATTTATTTAGATTTAAATGAATTATTTTCCTTATATCTCCATTCCACTATAAATTTACACTCTTTTTTCTTTTGTTGTGCATGTATTTAGTTATTGAGAAAATTAAAAGAAAAATATTATAAATGTACATTTTTTGCATTATACTCAACTTTAAACGGTTAAAATTCTCTTATATGAAGTCTTTATATATGCTTATGATTTATGGTAGGAAAGCTTTCGATATGCATTTTAATATGAAGTTAACATTTTTTTAAAAATTCAAAATATAAGAATTATAATTGAAATAATGTAAATGAGAAGAGTTCGAAATACAAAGAAGCACTTATCATATTAAACAAATAAAAATAAATTAATATAGAAAATTTCTTAATTGCTCTTAAGATAACTTTACCATGAGGATATTTTTGGCAAATCAAAATTTTCAAGAAACCTTGAAAGCTATTAACACTTTATAGATAATAAGTATAAGTATAGAAGTATAGATATACACGTGATCATCATCAGATGTAGTGAAACAGAGAATGGAATAGAAAATCTAATTCCCATTATAAGTAACTAAGAAAAAATAATTTGATGAATGGTCACAAAAATTTCATTTTACCATGCTGAAAGTGTTTTGCAAACACTACTACTTTTGGAGTAAATGATTATTATTGCAATGTAGCAATTCGTTAAAAATCAAAAGTTGGTAGTGTTTGCTAATAATAATGTGTTTTGTAAATAAGTTTGAAAAGTGATTTATATGTGCGTAAAAGTCAAACTAAATACATAATCAGAAATCTATTACCTCCCCCTTACTATATGTGTATTGTAGCTAGAGTTGGAAATGGGCCATGTCGGGCTAATTCGGCCTGGCCCATCGGACTTCTGAAAAATTCGGGTTGGGTCAACCCATTTTGGTCGAGCCGTGAAAATGCATGGCTCAGCCTATGTATATTTTATATATAAAAACTACCAGGTCGAGCTAAGTCCAGCCCAGGGGCCAATCAGGCCGGGTCAAATAGGCCTAACTTTTTTTGGGCCTAAAAATTTTTGGTCCAATCCATCCCAAACCTCGGGCCGGTGGGGGCAGACTGCATTTTGTCAGCTATAATTCTAGCTAATGAAACCTAGGATGTCTGATCTACATTGTATGTGTATTGTAGTTAAGGGAAAGGATTGAAACCCCTTTTGTAGGCGATATACAATAGTTAGCTAGCTATCTGCAGCAGGCGGAACTGAATTCGATATTAGGGAGGGCCAAAAGCTGAAATATCAAATATTTATTTTATATAATAATAAAATTTAAAATATATTATATAACTACATCAATACAATGTCAATATTCATCATTAAGCATCCCTTAATACATAATTACAATCCTAATATATTAAAATTTAGAACGTCTCTCTTGCATATCACGAAAATCATCTATAAGTGAATCTATACTAAATTTTTGTGCAATTTTCTTTTCAATATATACTAGCAAACAATCTATAAGAAATTCATCTTCCATCTTGCTTTGAAGTGTTGTCTTGACTATATTCATGGCAGAAAAAGATCGCTCTGTAGTAGCTGTAGACACCGGAAGAGTGAGAATAAGAATTATCACTCTAAATACAATAGAATAGATTTCTGATTTCCTAGTTGTCACCAACCACCGAGATAAATCAGAAATAGTTGTCAATGTTCTAAAATCAGGAAGTTGTTGTACATGATCAAAATGCTCAAATTGCATTCTTAAATGTAGCATCTCATGTTCTGCAAAGTCTTTCGGGTAAAACTTTTTTACCAACTTGCAAATATCATCAATTCTGAATGATATGAGCATCTCTCTTGGATCTAGTGCTGAGCTAAGTATAATCAACTCCATTGTATTTTCATTGAATCTACTATTCAATTCTTGCAATTGAGAGTCTATCGTTGTATTGAAAATATCAACTCTATAATGATGTTCAACCGTAATTTCATCCTGTTTATGGTGTGCCCTTCCTCTTCTTGCAATATATTGAGCATCAAAATTTGGCACATGTATATTAACTACTTCACAAAATGATTTCACATTTGCAACTAATTCATCATATCCATCATCTCTCAAATTCTGAATGAGCAACTTCGTAGATGATACAAGATGCATTGCATTCAAAATATCTTGAGATTGAAGTTGCAAAGCTTGACAAAGCATATTAGAAATCTCCAAGATTTTTTTTCATAAGATGCAAAATGAAAATAAATTCAAATGAAGTTAGCATCTCATAAGTTGCATCCGCATCCCCACGTTGAGCACATGTAGTTCCATCCTCAATAATATTCAACAACACTTCACATGTTGTACTAAACATATTTATCAAGCTGGATATTGATTTCAGATGAGAACTCTAACGAGTATCACCTGCCTGTTGTAAGGAGCCAATTTGACTAAATCCTTTTCCACTTTCAAGCTTATTAATGCTAAGTAAATGAGCAATATTTGATTCATGAGCAACTTTTAATAGGTCATTACGCTTACATGGGGCACCAACGATATTGATAATGGAATTCAACTTGGTGAAAAACTGATGGACATGGATAATTTCTTTTGACGCAGCAACTAGTGCCAATTGCAAGTGATGTGCAAAACAATGAACATATATAATAAGCATAAGGACATTCACCTAAAATTAAAGCGTGCAATCCATTCCATTCCCCACTCATGTTACTTACACCATCATAACCTTGTCCGCGAATATTTTGAACATCAAGGGCATGACGTGATAGGACAGAAAAAATACCTTTTTTTAATGGTGATGCTTCAGTGTCTTTAACATGGACAAGCCCAAAAAAGGCTCTTGTACATAGCCATCATTGTCAACAAATTTCAATACAATTGACATTTGCTCCTTTTTAGATTCATCTCGAGCTTCATCCATAATGATACAAAATTTTGCTTTGCCAATTTCTTCTTGAATAGCATTCTTGACTTTAGTTGCCAATATGCAAAATTTGTTTTTGTATTTTTGGTTATGTGTATGATGCATTTCTTGGAGCTTTACCCAAAACCTCCACTAGTTTGTCATTATAAGAGGCTATGAAACTCAATAATTCCAAAAAATTCCCACGATTGGTGGATGTTACAGACTCATCATGACCTCTAAAAGAGCATCCTTGAAATGCAAGACATCTAGTTGCCTCGATTGAAGCTTTTAAGCGAAGTCTATTTTCAACAACTTCTTGAGATGTAAACTTCTCAATACTTTGTACAATATATGATTTTCGGTTCATGAGATTGACACATGCTTTCTCGGCTTTTCGATGAGGTGAAATGAGATCTTTTCCAATATGTGCAAAAAATGAACAATTCTTCCCATCCCTTACTTTCTTCCATGATCGAAATCCAGTAATAGTAAATGCATCCAATCCCAAAGGTCCATCTTGAGTGTGGAATACATAACATGGTAGACAAAATACTTCATCTGCACTAGGAGAGAATATTCCAACCAAGATGGGAAAAGCTTGAATCATGATGCTTGAAAAGTACGAGGATGCTTTTCTCCAGATTTTGGATACTTTGAAAGTATACATTGATATGGACCGGCTGTAATATGTGATCTTTGAACTTCATCACGTTTTTCAATTGGATACTCCCTTATTGGTCTTCGCAATCCGGGATCACGTTCTAATAATTGAATATCAAAACTTTGGTTAACTTCAACTCTCAAACACTTTGCAGGATGATTTCAGAGTTTACAGGATCAATATTTGTAGATGGATGTGATTGGGATGTTGGAATTTCAACGTTCTTTCTTTTGAAAAATGTGTCGATTTTTTGTGTCTTCATCAAAAAATAAAACAAAAGATTAAATAAATTCTAGATCAATCTTCCTCAAAAAAAAAAAAGTCTAGGTCAATCAAAAGTTTTACCTAAAATCACTTCAATTTCGTACGGTCGTGGCTGATAATTTTGGTTAACCTTGACGGATTAATAACCAGCTTGGATTTGTTTATGCTAAGTTTAATTGTTTTGAATCAACACATAAATATACATAGTCCCACACCCCAGTTGACAAAATAGATGCAATATGTCCTATATATTTTACATGATTTCCCAAAAGAAATATTGTCATTGGCTCATTGCATTGATGTAGCACAATAGTCATCTATTTAACTCTCAGGACATTAATAATAGGACACAACTACTAATCTACAGGAAATAAGAAGAGATTTTGCCACTAATTCATTCTGCAAAGAAAATTCTTCTAAATATTGCTATCATCATTTAATTTGTATTTGATTTAGTTAAACTCAAATAAAAATAGGGCTAAGAATTTAACACATCAAATAGCACATTCATGAGCTTATTGAGAAAGATATAAATCAATAATACAAAAAGGACAAACTACTAAAAAAAATTAATTAGAAATTATTTGATCAAATTCCAAAGCTTCAGACGAACCAGACCATGTTAAGATGATTTGAGATTTTCTGTGTGTGATGTGTGTGTGAGCCGTCCGTGAGGGTTTGGAGAACTAATAGAAGAACTCTATTTTTTGGAAGTTTTTAATAATAGTGTTGAAATTTGGGGTTGAAGTAGTGGGGTAGGCCCATAAACTTTAAACACAAATATAATGGATCCGCCAAAATATTTATCATCAAGGCCCACAACAAAAAGTGAGTGAACTCAAAATTAACATCTATTTATAATATATATATATATATAAGTGAAATTTTTAAAAATGTTGGGGGAGGCCCTTACCAAATATGTAAGACCGCCTCTAGCTATCTGACCATGAAATAACTTATTTTGTACTTTTGTGGTTGAGTGCTTGCACCTTGGATGCATTTTCATGACCGATAAATGACTTTCTGTGATTCTCTTTATCAGACTATGACCTGCAACATGAACAATCAATAGGGGATTCCCCAGTTAGCTCGAGATACCCCTCCAACGCTCAAAAATATTGAAAGAAATATAAAAAAATATATCATATACCTTAAAGTGGAGAATTGAATGTATTTATACTTAAATGTCAGAACTAGTATATAATGTGTTGTATAATTAGAGTTGTCAAATGGGTCGGACCTGTGCTAGCCCATCGGGTTAAAGATAAAATTGGGTCAAATTAAAATCCATCAAACCACCATTTTGAGGCTCAAACTAGGCCCAACCCACAAAAATACACATGAAAAGTCCGCCTGATACGTCGGGCTAGGCTGAGATTTAAGGCCTAATTGATCAGGCCAAATAGGCCCATCTATTTTCATGCTTACGATATTACAACCCGATCTGACCCTATCACCAAGCCGAGCCACCACCAGTCTAGAATAGTTTGACAGCTCTAGGTATAATGCGTAAACCATCTAGGGTTGTGCACCTACAAGCTTTGAGATATTCATATTGGGCCTTGTGGAATTAGTCTGTGTCTTTATGAATTTATCATAAGAAACTTTGGTTCATAAACCCTGCTAATTGAGTATAGCTTGTCTGATGCATTTAATAAATCATAACACATCATTAATATTCTGCACATTCGCAATACATAGAAAAGCCCGGCCGAACAAACATTGATCCGTAGTTCCTTAAAGTAGTGAAAAATGACATCAAAACGTGGCAGAAAGCAAATTGAAACCCAACCACTGTAAATTTCATTTCTTCTTGTAATCATTCCCAAAGTTTGTGATCCTTAATAATTTTATCCCAAGTGTTAATTGTTTTGGGGTTTTGGCCAATATTCCTATTGTAGTCAGCTCAATTTCATCCATTTTAAGGCTTCCTTGATACATGTTCATGCTCACTTTCGCTCAACAAGGATTTAAATGCCTAAATGCTGGTTGCAAAATATGAAATATATGATAAAGTGTTTTTTTTATTAAGTAATCGGGCAGGAATTCTGGTCGGTCTCTGTCTTGACAAAGTTTTGAATACAAGAGTTTTTATATAAGGATTTTTTGTTATCTTTTTCCTCATAAATGAGTTATATTTATACTATTACATTGAATAGGCTAGCAATCATTATAGCTACAATGTGAGTGGGACACTCGTCTTCCTCTTGATGTGCATGAGTTGTATGATTGTCATGTGTCAAATAGTGTTTGTTGAGTTGTCTTGCTATTGTCTTGCCAGGTGGCAGGGATGCCTGCTACTGGGATTTCTGGTCGGTCATCGTTGACTTTCAGGATGGGGATTCTTTAGCCTTGGAATGCCTCATGGCTGGGCTCTGGTTGGCCTAATATTCTTCTCGGTTCTGACAGCCTAGTTGGTCTACGTCAGCAGATCTTGGATTGCCACATGTGCATGTATGTCCATCTCTACTCGGGTATCATCAGTGACCCCAAGTTCGAGGCCAAGGAGGAGACATGGTGAGGCAAGCTGGAACTTGAAGAGAGAGAGAGAGAGAAAACCCGAGTGGATTTGAAAGGGTTGACAGTTGTCACTGTCATTATTATTGAAACAGCGACACTTAATGCCAGTAATTATGGTTGACACGTGGCATCTGGTGGTTGGGCGGCGGGGCATGGGAACTAGGGCGACGCACCTATTGGATTGAATGGACGTGTCTCTTGGAATATTCAACCTATAAATAGGTACCTGTAGTATTCACTTTTCACTTTTACCACAAGCATTTAACATTTCCACAGAGAGAAAGACCGAGCAGGCCCTATTCATCATTGAGCGAAACAGCCTTCCCAGTTTGTTTTACGTAAGTTTTCCTCTTTTCTTCTTTAATTATGTTTGGTTCCGATAGCCAAAATCAATAGTTTACCATAGAGATTCTAATCGAAGACCCATCGACCAACGTCAAAGTGTTCAAAGAGGGTGACAGTGTGGTGGAGATATTGGATTTGGACGAGGATTCCGATCAAGAAGTTTTGGGAAAAATAGGGAATGATGAGGAAATTTTGTGCCCCATCCCCTTGGCTGCAATACGAGGCGGGAGAATGTATGGCTAGAGAGCTGCCCATAGGAGGAAGTGGAGTGCTAAGGCCGAGTAGGGATGAGGCGGCTGGGTCAAGTGGAGGTGAAGTGCGAGGCTTTCGACTTCAGCTCGAGCTGTTGAGAGAGCACGAGATCTAGGTCGGAAAACTCCAAAAAATATCGCCAGTGAATACACCAACACCGAGATGAATTATATTCCTGGAATACTGCTTCAAGCTGAGCTGGACACTTTCCATAGGTAGATCGATATTCAGGACACAATGCAGTTTTTTTTGCCCGAGTTTGATGAGGTGCTTGAACATCTGCCAAAGGGATGCACAACAATATATTACCGCAACTTCTACTATGGGTTGATGTTTCCTCTACCGAGACTGATCACCAAATGGTTTTGGAGATGGAAGTTTCATCTTGCTCAGGTCCACCCGCTCTCTTGGGGAAGATAAATTGGTCATCCTCTTCCATAAACACCGATTTCCCAGGCCCACATTGGACGAAATAAATAAGTTTTTCCTCTGGAAAGTCACACCAAGCAGGTGTAAGGGGAGACCATCTGGGTAGTACTACCTGGTGACCGAGGACACGGGTACCTACAACAACCTTGTTGAAGGCCTTGCCGGGTCCTTAAAGGACTAGAAGGATAAGTGGTTTTACGTCAGTGGAGGTGGATGAGCTCCGAAAATGGTGACGATCAATATCTTGCTCTCTACCTTAACTTTAGATATAATTTTCGTAAGTTTCTTTCTTGGTCCCTTGTTTTTTCAGAGAATTTTTAATCGTTCATTAATTATTTCTTGTGCAGAGAACTGGCCTTTCCAAGAAAGGCTCTAATAGGATTTGCTGGAGAGACTTTAAAAATAAAGAAGGCTTCGAAGATGAGCCAAAATATAAGGGCTTTGACCTTTGATGCCAACCTGGCCACATCGGGCTTACGCCATAATCAGCCACCTCTGCCAGATACCGAGCTGACAACGAAACCCCAGGCTCCAGAATAGAGAAAGACCGAGTATAGAACTCAGCCCCGGACAATAGAACATAGAACAATGATTTTTGGTAAAGTACCCAATCATTTTGTATATATAGTGTTTATTTTTGCAAGTTGTAATATTCTTGTTTTTTTTGGTGCAACTCCTCAAGCCGACATGGATGTGATGGGTCATCTCAAGAATGTGGGGTAGGTGGCTGGGGGCCCTGCTAAAAGGACGAACGAGCAGAGAAAAGAGATCTAACAGGGAAAGAGGAAGGCGGTCCCTGAAGCAGATAAGCCAATGAAGAAAAGAAGGGGATCTGGGTTGAGATCCCTTGGACTAAGTCGGTCCGGATAGAGGTCCCAATAGTCCCTCCGCGAGCCACAACGATTAACATCTCTGGGAGGACTTTTTCAGATGACATGGGACGGGAGGCTCACTTTGTCCCTCCTAATACTAATCGAGAAGAGTACTGCGAGCAGATGGCCAGGTTGATGCCGCACTGGTTTGTGGAGTATGCTAAGTGCTCCACCCCAACCAAGAAGCTGATTGTTACCCTGCCCGAGACTTGACGAGCAACAAAAGATGTCCTATCTCGATCTTGGACCACAAGCATCGAAAATTTCTACCAAGATGCCATCATGGAGAAGAAGATCCAGTACTGCATAGGTCTTTTGGGTTGGATCATCGGGACCCTGTGGCACACAGTGGTGATGGCATGACCTGACCAAGTGCCACAAGGACCTGCAGGATGCGCATGGCCTCTGTGTTGGCATTGAAGATTCTCTAAAGCTACAGGCTAAGGAGGCTAAGAAAAAGGCAGCTAATGTAAGTAAGGCCGAGCAGGATGTTGTAGTTGCAAAGGAGGGGGCCGAGAAGGTAGACTAGGTCCTCCGTGACGAGGTGAAGATGTTGAAGGAGGACTTGGCGAAGCATGAGATGGAGTTCACCAAGCAGCTAGAGGGAGGAAGCTGGAAAGATGGGCTTAAAGGCCTTCAAAAAATCTACGGAGTGTGGTTTCATGTTCACTTGTGCTCACGCAGCAAGCATGGATGAACTTATAGGTGAGCTCAAGAAGGGCAAGACAATTGCTCAGCTCGAGGATGACCTGAAGAAGCTCACGGCTGATATCGAGGTGATGAGGCCATAATACCTTGATGTTTCTCCCTTTTTAGAAAAAGAAGAGGATGTTGATACCAAGGAGGAAAGCATTGAGGAAGTGGCATCTAATGGGTAGCCTCTTAACCAGGCCCCTGTTACCGACTAGTCCCCTACCCCATAAGACTTATCTTTTTTTCGATCTTTCTGCTTCTCTATAATCGGCTTGGGCCCAACAATTGCAAATATTTTTGCTTTTAACAAAAAATTTCTTTTCCAGCTCCTTTATCTTGTGTTTGTTTGGACTTGCATCTATTTAATTATTATTGTCATGTGTTTGGTATTAAGCTAAGATGCTTAATTTGATGTGCTCAGTGCTAGGCAGAGATTAGTTGGATATAATGAATATTGTTAAGTAATATGCTCGGTGCTAGGCCGAGGTTGACAGGGTGTAATAATTGCTTAAGTAATATGCTCGGAGCTAGGTCGAGATCAATGTCATAAGATCATAAAAGATGACAAGTAATCTGTTTGGCACTAGGCGGAGAACACCCGTACTATTGATAATATTTTTTCAAGTAAATTATATTCCAGGGATGGTTGAACTTCTTCCCATTTAAATATTCGAGTTCGTACGCCCCATTCTGCAAAACATTGCTGATTTTGTAGGCCCCTACCCAGGTCGGCTTTAGCGGACCAGGTTCACTTCCAGTAACTCTCTTCCATACTAGATCACTGACCTAGAACTTTCTCTCCCTCACTTGGGAGTTTTAATATCGTTCACTTCTCTGTTTGTACACTACATCTGTCATTTCTGCATTGCATCTTTTCACGTCTAACAAATCCAACTTATCTCGTATGGCAATCTCATCAGTATCCTAAGAGAACTTTACAACTTGGTAGGTTAGGGCACCAATCTCAACTGGGACGACCGCCTCGGCCCCCATAAGCTAGGGCACATGAAGGTTCTTTTGTAGTTGATCGGTGTGTTGTCTTGTAGCCCAGAGTACCCCAGGGAGCTCCTCAGGCCAGTTTTCTCTCGATTCTTCAAGTCTGGTCTTTAGAGTATATTTGAGGATTTTGTTTACTACATAGACCTGACCATTAGACTGCGGATGATATGGAGTAGAGAAGTGATTCTTGGTATTTAAATTCTCGCCAAAAAGTTAGGAATTTTCTATTATCAAGACTGCTACTATGGCATACTTCACGCCCCCTTTGCTAGTAAGGAGAAGTCCAATCAGGTCAATCCCCCACTTGGCAAATGGTCATGGACTGAAAACTGAGGTGAGCTGCTCGAGATGATACTTGACTTGAGGTGCAAATCTTTGGCATTTTTCACACTTATTAACCATCGAGGTGGTATCATGTTTGAGTAGGGGTGACAATGAGTGACACGACACGATAGCACGACACGAACATGACACGATTACAAACACGATTACAGAGACAAAAGGCACGATAAAGCACGACACGACATGACACGACACGATAACACGATATGAACACGAAATGAAAATTAATTTAAAATTACAATTATTATTATATTAAAGGTCAAATAAAATAGATAACACGAAAACACGATAGTGTGACACAAGCACGACACGATAACACGATTTGCCACCCCTATTTTGAGCAAAGACCAGTAATATCCTTGTCGAATTGTAGGCCAGCGATTGGCCCCCAGCCTAGTTTCCACAAAGGCCTCTGTAGACTTCCTTGAGGGTATAGCCGGCTTCACTCTAAGACAGACACCAGAGCATGGGAATTGAGTAGCCGCATTTATATATAATCTTATCCACAATCATGAATCGGGCAACTTGTGTTCTCAATGTCCTTGCTTCACTTTTGTTTTCTCATTGGATATCGTGCTCGAGAAATTGGATAATTGGGGTCATCCAGGTTGGCTCGGCACTTTCATTAGTGTTGATCTTAGCTACACTTAAAGACGAAGAAGAGAGATAGGTGATTGTTACATTTTCGATCAGGTCGGTGCTCGTGCTGGACACAAGTCGAGCTAGGGCATCTGCTTGTACATTTTCGTTTCACGTAACACGAATCAACTCTGTTGTAATCTGAGATAGTTTGTTCTTCACGAGCTACAAGTACTGAGATAACTTAGGCTCTTTAGCTTTGCAGTCCCCATTGATCTAATTCACGACGAGCTGAGAATCACTATGAATGATTAACTTCACCCATGGATTCGTACCCAGCTTCATTGTTCGTCGCAAAGAATTGAAAGTGCATGGCCGAGCAGTAACACTTATCATTAGGTTTGAAAAGTACAATCCTGCCCCCTGCTCGATCTGTGGTGGAAAATCCATCGACCTAAAGTCGCCAAGTCTGTTCTTTACTGATATCAAGTTAGAATGCCAGTGTGAACTTGGCTACAAAATCCGCTAGAGCTTTCCCATTTATGGCTATTCAGAGCTCATACAATTTTTGAATTGACTGAGTTCCACTTCCCACTTGATCATTCTGCCTGACGTGTCTGGTCGGTGCATGGCTTGTTTCAAGGGATATTCGTGAGAACTATGATGTGGTGCTCCAAAACATACGGTCTCAATTTCCAAGATGAAATCACAAGTGCATAAGCTAGTTTTTCCATCGGACGGTATCTTAGCTCGGCATTGTGTAGGGCTTGGCTGACATAATAGACTGGGTGCTGGATAGAATTGTCTAGCCGGATTAGGATGGAGCTGACTGCATATTCTGAAATAGCCAAGTATAGATACAAAACTTTTGGAAGACCGGGGTGGTGGACAAATATTGTTTCAGTGATTTAAAAGTTTCTTGTGTCTACTCGGACCATTCAAAGTTATTCTTTATCTTAATGATTTCAAAGAAAGGTTTGCATTTGTTCATAGACCGAGATACATAATGGCTTAAGGCGACTAGTCAACATTTAAACTTTGTACTTTTTTGACTAAATAGGGTGGTTCGAGATCAATTATGGCTTTTATTTTATCGTGGTTGGCTTCTATTCCTCTTTGGTTGACCATGTATCCCAAAAATTTCCCTGATCCTACCCCCCAATGTACATTTTTCTTAGATTTAATATCATCTTATACTCGCGCAAAACAACAAACATTTTATTCAAGTCAGAAATGTGATCGAACGCGCACAAGGACTTTACAAGCATATCATCTACATACACTTCCATCATATAGCCTATTAGTTCTTTAAATATCTTATTAACTAACCTCTGATTGGTTGCCCCTGCATTCTTGAGTCCGAATGACATCATTTTGTAACAATACATATCTCGAGTTGGATAGAAAGAAGTATTCTCCTCGTCATCAAGATGCATTTTGATCTGGTTGTATCCGGATATGCGTCCATAAAGCTCATGAGTTCATAACCTGAGGTTCCATCCATCATATAGTCGATGTGTGGCAAAGGGTAGCTGTCCTTTGGGCACGTCTTATTCAAGTCGGTGAAGTCGATGCACAGACGCCACTGACCATTATTTTTCTTGACCAAGACCGGGTTGGCCACCCATCTCGGATATAAGGCCTCCCGGATGAACTGGTTGTCAAGGATCTTGTTGACTTCAGTTTCTAAGGCTGCTTGCCTGTCTGGGCCCAATTTTCTTTTCTTCTGCACCACCGACCTGCAAGTGAGGTTGATGTTTAGTCGATGACAAGCATATTTTGGATCAATCCCCGACATGTTGGCATGTGACCAAGCGAATACATCCAAATTATTTTCCAAGAAAGTAATGAGCTTGGTCCTGAGTGGTTCCTGGAGATCATGGTCGATCCTAAGTTAGCAGTCCAATTGCAGCTTACCGACATCTACTATGTCTATATATTCGGCCGACTCGGCATGTTTTCTCTTCTTGCTCTGCCCTTTTTTTTGTGGAGGAGCAGACCTTCTTCTAGATCTTCCAGTGGTTCTTTCCCGGGTCATTTGCTCGGCCTAAGTTCTGCAGAAACTTCCTGGACATTTTTCTGAATGTGCATTACATTCGGGTATATGACCTAAACTTCTTGATTATCCCTTCTCAATAGTATTGATTTCAGTTGGGCAGATCCTGAGCAAACATTCTCGGGACTCCCACTGATTACCCCCGTCTTCTCCCTCGCGAGTGGGAAATTTGAGACAAAAGTGGTAGATAGAAACAGTTTCTTTCAAGTGGTATAATATCGGCCGTCCAATGATGGCATTGTATTCAGAATCACTGTTGATTATTTTGAAAGTCGTCATTATTGTTCTTTCAATCGCCCCCTGGTCGAACAAAACTGGCAGGTCGACGGTCTGAATAGGGGTGGACCAGCTGGTCGGCATCTTGATCGGAAAATGTAAAGTGTAATGTAGGTAGACCCTGCTTGACCTCGGCAACTCATACACACTGGGATGCATTATATGATTCCCTAATGTTTGCTCTTTTCCGGATCGATCGACGATCCTCTGCCTTATTGGTGTTGATAAGCGTCATAATTTCCTGGTCATGAGGATCATTAATTGGAGGAACGCTGCCTGGGTTGGACATTCTTTCTAGTTGGTGCTCGGCACCTATAGACAAAGGTAATGGAGGTGGCAGATCGCGAAACTAAGGCCTAGTTTGTTTATATTTCCAACAACCTATTTCCAATTTTCAACTATTTATAAAACTGGAATTATGTTTGTTTATAAATTTTCCAATGAAAATAATCATTTTGACATTCATTATTAACATAAAACTACATCTCAAACCTACAATTTCAATGTCCAACCCTATACACTATCATACATCACTCATCGATCATTATTCTCATTTTTTCATCCAATTATATATATGGGACCTACTATTACCAACTCTATATCAACTAAAAATATTATTATTATTTAATTATTTATACCTAATGGGACCAACTAGCCTACAAACTCACAAATATAATATTATATATTCAATTAAAATATTCAACCACTATCAAATTTTTAAATTATTATATACATAAAATAATACTTCAAAACTACTCAACCAAATACAATCTCATTTCCAAACCTACATAAAACTCATTTTCATTCACTCATCCAAACATATTTTCAATTTTCACATGAAACCCAATAAATTCCCAAAATTCAATTTCCAACACTAGTAACTAGAAATGGTCCATGGAAACATAACCATACAAGGCCTAAGGTTTCAGGCCTTCCCTTTCAATAATCCTATTTATTTCGAGAATGAGATCGCGACACTCACCTGTTTCATGACCAATGGACCTGTGATAATAACAATATCTCGAATCATCGAGCTTAGATGGATCAATTTTTAAAGGCCAAGCAGGCAAAAAGAGGTTGAGATCCCTGATTTCTTTGAAAATGATAGATGAGGAGGCCGTTAAGGTGTTTTTCATGGCATGGATCTCGGCCCGAACTTCTTGAAAGGACTTATAGCCTATTGCCGAGCTATTTGAAAAGACTTGAAACTAGAACTAGACCCCGAGGTGGAGTCCTTCTTGAAATCTTTCTTTGGACCTTGTTGTTTTTGGTCGGCAGTGGGGCCTGCCATTGCCTCCTCAGCATCAATGTGTCTTTCTGCTTGGATCATGAATTTTTGGAAAGTGTTCACTCTTTGTTCATGGATGGACCAGCGAAACCAAGATTGTGTAGACAGTCGCGAGATCGCAGCCATGAGCATGACATCATCTGACACAGTTCTATCTAACGAACCTATTTATTGAATCTTGCAATATAGTTTTTGAGTGATTCATTTTGTTTTGCTTGATAGTAACAAGAGACTCTTTTGGGGCATCTCGCACCTGAGAAGCCAAAAATTGAGTGGTAAATGTTGGCGAGAGATCATTCCAAAACGAATTAACTGAGGTGGCAGCGTGTGAAACCATCGGTGAGCTCAGTCATCTAAAGTCAAAGAAAATGCTCTGCAAACTATGGCGTCACTGGGACCATAGAGCTCGGTCCAAGCGAGATACTTGTGAATGTGAGTAGCTGGGTCAGTTTCTCCATCGTACAGACCGATATGAGATACCTTGAATTTGGTAGGGAGCCAAAATATGCGAAGCAAATAGTGATACAATGTCAGCAGTCGGGCTGACTTGGTAGGGGAGCTCCTCTAGTGTGTCTGTTAACTCATTTATATGGCGTCTTAAGTGGCGTATTTCAGCCTCTCATTGGTTCGGGAGACTGGGATCACATGCTTGATTGTTCCTTGGGGGAGCGCAGTTTCCTGGATATTGGATCCTGGATTGAATGGATCGAGCAGGCCTGGCTTGGATCGACTCCACCCCACCAACCAAAAATAGGTTGCACTCTTCGAACACGTGGGATCGGAGGTGATGACTCTTTGCCCGGCTGGCACCCCCTACATCGTCAGCTACTCATCTCCTTTCACATCTATTATCTTGACGTTTATTTTCGGAAATAGCCTATTGATTGTCTTGGTTTTGTGGAGCCGGGGGCTGAATATTTTGCACAATGTTAGCAAGGGAAATAGGAGCAGGAGCCTGAATCTGGGGATGGGGAGTTCCCAAAGCTTGTGTCACCAACTGGCCATTCTTTGCAAGAAGTCCAGGTTGGTAAAGAGTTGTTGAATTGGGACTAACGTCATGCCCCCAGCCCCGGTCGGGGGTGGGTTGTTATTATCCGCGGGTGGATCTTGCCTTTGGGGGTTTCTTGTGTTATCTTCCTGCCTCATGACAAATTTTCACAAATATGGGACAAAAATATTTAGTTGGAATTCTTGGAAAGTGTAACTGGACTAATTGGGCCCTCATTCTAGCGCCAATTTGTTGATGCTCACTTTCGCTCAACAAGGATTTAAATGTTTAAACGCTGGCTGGAAAATATGAAATATATGATAACATGTTTTTTAATTAAGTAACCGAGCAGGAATTCTGGTCGGTCTCTGGCTTGGAAGAGTTTTGAATGCAAGAGTTTTTATATAAGGATTTTCTGTTGTTTTTTTCCTCATAAATAAGTTATATTTATACTATTACATTGAATAAGCTAGCAATCATTATAGTTATAATGTGAGTGGGACACTTGTCTTCCTCTTGTTGTGCATGAGTTGCATGAGTGCAATGTGTCAAATAGTGCTTGTTGAGTTGTCTTGCTATTGTCTTGTGAGGTGGTAGGGATGCCTGCCACTGGGATTTCTGGTCGGCCATCGTTGACTTTCAGGATGGGGCTTCTTTAGCCCTAAAATTCTTTCTTGACTAGGTTTTGATCGACCTAAGGATGGCAACGGGACGAGTTTAGGGTGGGTTCGGCCAAACAAGGGACCCCTTTCCCCTTCCCCCCGCCAAGGAAAATCAATATTCGGGACCCGCACCGCTCAAAAACCCAATGGGGCAGGTCTAGACCCGCCAATATATTTTTCTAATTGTAATAATTTATTTTTTTCATTTGTGGCAAAGTTTTCTAAAGTAAACCAATGTCAATAGGTCCAAAAAATTAAATTTAATTAACTTATTATAACTACGTTTTAATACTATTTAGCTACTATTAGGATATTTTTGTTAAAAAAAATATTATTATGATATTGCAATAGTACTCAACTAATATTCAAAATAAATATTCAAAGTACAATATTATAATATTTTTTTTAGATAAATTACAATATTACAAGATGTTATAGTAGTAAATTAAAATCAATATAACACTCAAATTTAAAAATAAATAATACAAAAATATCTAAATACATATTTAAAAATATAATAAAAATTAATATGGTAGGGTGGGTCCTATTGGACTGGGACCCGACCTGGACCTAGGCGGATTTTGTATTTCTATCCCCGGGACCCTCCCGAGACCCGTTTAACTAGGTCTAGACCCGCTCTGACAGGGCAGGTTTAATGTGGGAGCGGGTTTTAACCCGTCCCATTGCCATCACTAGGTCAGCCTAATATTCTTCTCGGTTCTGACGATCTGGTTGGTCCACGTCAGCATGTCTTGGATTACCACGTGTGCATGTCTGTCCAGCTCTACTCGGGTATCATCAATACCTACCAACTAAGGGTTGTCGGAGGTAATATAGAACATCACAAGGAACAATATTATTTTTTGATTGATATCCAATATTACTTCAAATTCATTCGATCCTTCTGGGCATTGTAATCTATATCATATATTACAAACAGATGTTACACTTTAGCCACTTAAAACACAGAGAAATCATAGATCAAACTTTCCCATTTAAAAAGACCAAGTTTCAGACAAATTCCAGCATAGCCCATGCATTTTCAACTCTGAGAAATCATCCAATCTCACTAGAATTTGCAGGAATTTAAAACCACAAATAGCATTAATATTTCACAAATTTTCATGCTCCTGCAGATAGAGCAAGCCAATGCAGAAATTGGGCCAGATT
This sequence comes from Rehmannia glutinosa, assembly GCA_016081115.2. Classification (NCBI taxonomy): domain Eukaryota; kingdom Viridiplantae; phylum Streptophyta; class Magnoliopsida; order Lamiales; family Orobanchaceae; genus Rehmannia; species Rehmannia glutinosa. Next base: position 81,638 of record JABTTQ020002613.1, read on the forward strand.
GGGTCGATGCAGAAATTAGGCCAGATCGGGCGGATCCAAAATCTACTCATCCCACCATTTCTATGGCTTAACCCAACCAAAACCCCATTGTTATGTAAGAAAATAGTAGTATTTTTCCTAGTACAATTTATATAAATCGAAAAAATCCCGAATCGGCAAAATTTGCAAAGAAAGCAAAATGAAAATAGCTCGAATCATGTGTTCAACACACTATCCTTAAAACAAATTCGTCCCCTATTCTGGACGTCTGTTTCCCAGGATAAGACGAGAAAACCGGATTACCTATTCCGGCGAACTGAAAAATTATGCCCGAGCATTATCACCAAAAATTACAAGGAGCTTTAGGGGAGAGATGAAAATTTTGTGTTTGATTTGTTGTGTGTTTAAAAATGGAAAATAACCCATATTTATAGGCAAAATTTTGTCCTTTACTATTGATAAGGTCAAATTGGCCTTTACTATTTAAAAGGACAAAATAAATCCACCCTTTACTATTTAAAAGGTTAAACAAGTAGTTTTATTCAAAAAAATATCCAACAATCCCCCACGTGAAGAAAATTACTAATATACAAAGATTTGGTGATAAATTCCAACAGTTGAATCCTGCATAGGATAGGTAGGTGTTACCCTTTGAACCTTCCCTTGTGAAAGCATATTTACCTTACTAGCTGATCAGTAGACGCGATGTTCTTGAACTGTTCTGCCTTTTGTGTAAACGGTGATATACCTCACACAAGAATCTTCCTAACATACTTCAGTTCTCATGTTTATGTTCATTCATGGCCCTAAACATACGCCTGGTTCTGCAAGAGGTTCTAAGAATTGAGCCTCACACAATTCTCTTCTAAGCGGCCCCACTTCTCTCTCACATAGGTGATTCTCATTTAAGATAGCCCGTACTACCCTTCTCGACTTACCAACGCACAAGAATCATTAAAAGCCAAATTGTTTATCCTCTTCTCCATGGGCATCACTGTTAAGGAATGGACAAGGGATAACTCCCCCCACAGTGATCATAGAGTCTTTTTACATCTAGGTTGTCCCTTTGAACCTAGATCTTGGGATCTCCAGTCAACTAGGTTGAGTTCCCATTGTATCAACTCATTTTTCTAGAGGCTTAAGTCCCATTCCTCTTAATGATTTCACAACTAACTCTCGATTCAACCCTTTGGTTAACGGATCCGCTAAATTATCCTTTAACTTCAAGTAGCCAATAGAGACAACACCAGTTGAGAGTAGTTGTTTGATGGTATTGTGTCTATGATGTATGTGTCTAGACTTACCATTGTACATATTGATATGTGCCCTGCCAATTGTAGATTGACTGTCACAATGTATACAAATTGTTGGCACAGGTTTAGGCCATTTTGGAATATCTTCTAAGAAATTTCGAAGCCATTCAGCTTCTTCACCACACTTGTCTAGAGCAATAAACTCAGACTCCATTGTAGACCTTGCTATAACTGTCTGCTTAGAAGATTTCCATGATATTGTTGCACCTCCTAAAGTGAATACAAATCCACTTGTAGACTTAGAATCTTTAATATCAGATATCCAATTAGCATCGCTATATCCTTCAATAACAGCAAGATATATTGTATAGTGCAGCCCAAAATCACGAGTATATCTTAAATATCGTAGTATTCTCACTATCCCTTTCCAGTGGTCATGCCCTGGATTACTCGTGTATCTGCTCAATCTACTCACTACATAGGCAATGTCTGGTCTTGTACAACTCATTAAGTACATTAAACTTTCTATGACTCGTGAGTATTCAACTTGAGACACAGTCTCACCTCTATTCTTCGATAGATGTTTGCTTGTGTCTATCAGAGTTCTAGCTAATGACGTGTCATCATTACTAAATTTTTCTTGAATCTTATCCACATAATGTGACTGATCAAATGTTAGTCCATTTGAAGTTCTAGAAATCTTTATTCCGAGGATCACGTCAGCTAAAACCCCATATCTTTCATGTCAAACCTCGAGTTCAACATATCTTTACTAGATTTAATTATTTTAACATCACTTCCAATGATAAGCATGTCGTCTACATAAATGCATAAAATGACATAGTCATTTCCAGTCTCTTTAACATAAACACGTTTATCACATTCATTTATTTTAAATCCACGTTCTTTCATGACATTATCAAATTTCTCATGCCATTGTTTTAGAGCCTGTTTCAAGCCATATAATGACTTGACTAGTTTACAAACCTTGTTCTCTTTCCCAGGTGCAGAGAATCCCTCAGGTTGTTCCATGTAAATCTCCTCTTCTAAATCTCCATTTAAAAAATCAGTTTTTACGTCCATTTGATGTACTTCAAGATTTCGCAACGCAACAATTGCAAGTACCAATCTAATGGAGGTTATTCTCGTAACTGGAGAATACGTATCTAGCCTTGTACTTATCAATTGTTCCATCCGCCTTCATTTTCTTCTTGGAAATCCATTTATAACCTAATGGTTTACTTCCTTCAGGAAGATCCACTAGTTCCAGGTATGGTTTTGCAAGATGGAATCAATTTCATTTTTTATGGCATCTTTCCATAATGGTCCATTAGAAGAATTGATACCTTCTTTATAGCTTTGAGGTTCACTTTCCAGCATGTAGGTTAGAAAATCTGGACCAAATGATTTTTCTATCCTAGCTCGTTCGTTGCGTCTAAATTCTATCTCTTCTTCTTTATTTCCTTGCTCTTGTTCTATTGAATCATGTATCCATTTAGAAGAGCTTCATTCTTCTCTCGATCTGTACGGAAATACATTTTCAAATAACAAGGCATTTCTCGATTTTATTATCGTGTTCTTGTGTATATCTTCAACTTTAGATTCATGCACAAGAAATCGATAAGCTGCATTGTTATGTGCATATCCAATAAATATGCAGTCAACAGTTTTGGGACCTACCTTCACCTTCTTTGGTGTAGGTATAGCAACCTTAGCAAGACACCCCCACACTCGTAAATATTTGTAGGATGGCATTCTTCAATGCCATAGCTCGTAAGGACTTTTGTCTAATTTCTTATGGGGTACCTTATTTAAAAGGTAATTAGCTATCAAGACAACTTCCCCCCACATGTTCTCGAGGAGCGAACTTAATAACATGGCATTCATCATTTCTTTAAGTGTACGGTTTTTCCGTTCTGCAATGCCATTCTGTTGAGGTGAATAAGGTGATGTTGTTTCGTGTCTAATTCCGTGTTGAGCACTGAATTCAGCAAATGGTGATTCATATTCACCTCCACGATCACTTCTTAGCACCTTTATTTTCTTGTTGAGTTGATTCTCAACTTCATTTTTATAGAGAATGAATTTCTCTATAGCTTCATCTTTACTTTTAAGAAGATACACATAATAATACTTTGTGTTATCATCAATAAAAGTAATGAAGTAATTGTTGCCACCATGTGTTTGTGTCGATTTTAAATCACATACATCAATGTGAATTAAATCAAGTGGTTCATTATTTGTTTCAATATTTTTAAATGATGTCCGTGTTAACTTTGCGTCAACACAAGTTTCACACTTGTGCTTGGAATCAATATAAATGTTGGTATATAATTCAAGTTAATTAATCTACGTAAAGTATCATAATTAACATGTCCTAGTCTACCATGCCACAAATTGGAAGACTCAAGCAAGTAAACAGAAGCATTCTTCATTTTATTGCCTTTTGGTTTCACAACCATTATACTGAGCTTAAAAAGCACATCAGTTACATACCTTTTTCCTACAAACATTCCATTTTTGAGTAAAGTTACAACATTAGACTCAAATACAACACGAAAACCATGCTTAATTAAAAGCAATCCAGACACCAAGTTTTTTCGGAAATCTGGCACATATAACACATTCGCGAGAGTCATCTCCTTTCCGGACGTCATTTTTAGAACCACATTCTCTTGACCTTTGATGTCAGAAGTGGCAGAATTTCCCATATACTGACTTCTCGCCATTCTCAATGACCTCAAAGGTGCGAACATCTCCTTATTGGAGCATACATGCCTGGTAGCGCCGGTGTCAATCCACCACCGTTTGGTTAGGGTTTGAACCCACCAAATTCACCTCGAAATCACAAAGAACAAGATTCAAATCGGACACCTCCTTAGAAATGTCATCAATCATGTTAGCCTCCCGATTCTTCTTCGGTTTCTTGCAATCAGAAGCTTTGTGACCCTTGCCGCCACAATTGAAGCATTTTCCTTCGAATTTCTTCTTGGAAATGCCTCATTTGGGTCTAACTTAACCCCTTTTCCCACTGGCCCAGATTTGTTCTTGCCTTTGGAACTTTGCCCATGTTCAATAACATTGGCTTTAGCCACTTCAGGATTGAACCACTTCTTCTCAGAACTTTTGTTGTCTTCTTCAATGCGAAGTCTAACAACAAGTGCTTCAACGTTCATTTCTTTTCGCTTATGTTTCAAATAGTTCTTGAAGACTCTCCAAGCTGGTGGCAATTTCTCAATGATTGCAGCCACTTGGAAAGTCTCACTAAGAACCATTCCCTCAGCATGAATATCATGTATGATCACCTGAAGCTCTTGTACTTGACTGATGACCGTTTTTGAGTCCACCATTTTATAATCTAAAAAGCGGCCTACGATGAATTTTTTCGCACCCGCATCCTCAGTGTTATACTTATGGTCCAAAGACTCCCAAGGTTCGTTTGTAGTTTTCTTAGAGCTATACATGTTGTAAAGTGAATCTGCAAGGCCATTCATGACATAATTTCTACACAAGAAATCAGCATGATTCCAAGCATCTAAAGTGTTAGCCGCTTGTGCATCAGTCTCATTCTCATTCTCACTAAGCTGTGGAGGATCTTTGTCAAGAACCGCGCCAAGTTCAAGGTGGTCAAGTAGAAGAGCATCTTCTGCTGCCACCGCTTAAAGTTCAAACCGTTAAACTTTTTCAGTTTTTCGCCATGATTAACCAGCACATTAAGCGTGGGGTTGGCTACTACCAGAGGCACAACTGGGATAACAACTAGATTCAGCACAACGGGGTTAGACCCACCACTGTTTGATTCAGATGCCATTTCTGAAACAAATAAAACAAGAAGTTTAGTAGTTCTATCAATCAATCGGAACAAAACGATAAAAACAAATTTATTAAAATTGTTCAAGGTTTTATTATAAGGCCTTTGAAATTTTCTAGCACTCTGAATTTGCACATGTATTAATCTATTAGTCCAAAAGATTAGTCCAATCAGTCCAAACAGTCCAAAGTATAGTCCAATCAGTCCAAACAGTTCAAAGTATAGTCCAATCAGTCCAAAGATTAGTCCAAAATACAGTCCAATCAATTCAAATTTCAATTTTCCTCCCAAAATAGCAGCGGTATTAATAATATATTTGAACTAAACAACTAATCTGGAAGTTTAATAACAAAACTGAAGTTCAATACGTAATCCAAATATTTGATGCACCAATAATTATTTGCAGTCATCCAAATCGTTTGTTTTTTTTTAATTTTCAAGAATCTATTTTAAGTTTGTAAGAAAATAGTAGTATTTTTCCGAGTACAATTTATATAAATCAAAAAAATCCCGAATCGGCAAATTTTGCAAAGAAAGCAAATTAAAAATAGCTCGAATCGTGTGTTCAACACACTATCCTTAAAACAAATTTGTCCCCTATTCTAGACGTCTATTTCCCAGGATAAAACGAGAAAACTGGATTACCTATTCCGGCGAACTGAAAAATTATGCCCGAAAATTATCACCAAAAATTACAAGAGCTTTAGGGGAGAGATGAAAATTTTGTGTTTGATTTGTTGTGTGTTTACAAATGGAAAATAATGTAAGTCCAAGCGGCTACGATAATCTAGAGGGGAGGTGAATAGATTATCTCCATCATTTCGATTTTACCCTCTTTTTCGAACCGAATGCTCAAAGACAATAATAAGGGTGCGGAATGTAAACAACACACGTCGATTTATAGAGGTTCAACCCACCTAGGGCCTAATCCTCTACCACCCCAGTATATCCGGGATAGATTTCAAAAAGAAATTTTTTTTTATTAATTACCAAAATTAATACAAACTCAACTTACAACACCTTGAAGAGCACCACACTCTTCTTCAACACCACCTTTGGAGATTACCACAATCTCCCTTTGAAGATTACCACAATCTTCCTTCAACGGCACCTTTGAAGATCACCACAATCTTTACTCTTGAAGAATACCAAATTCTCCAACACATCAAGAGCACCACACTCTTGAAACACCTATCACCTAGATCACCCAAGTGTATTCTTACCACAAGAATACTCACAAGGATGTCTTGTGTTGAATTATGACCAAAAATCAAGATTACAACTCAATAATGAATATTACAATATGAGTGCAAAGTGTAATCAAGAATAGCCTAGACCTCAAGGATGTGAAAGTGATAAGCTAGGCAAAATTACAACAAGAGTAATAACTATGAAGAATAAATATTTGCTTGAAGTGTATCTTGTTGTGTTGTATCTCAATTGTTGTATTGGTTGCTCCAAAACTTCCTCTATTTGTAGGAGATGATTGATCAAACATATGCTCCTCTTGGGGATTGAAAATCTGAGAAAAATATAATTAAAATCAAGAATATAGTCATTTAGAAATCAATCCCACATTTTAAGGAAAGTTTGTCTCTTGTCAAACGGTTATAATTTTCTTTGTCAAAAGATAGGCGGGTCGCTCAAATAGGCGTTTGAAGAAAACATATCAAAATAATACAGGCGGCCGACGGTCGACATAGGCCTCGACCGGTCGCGCCCACCCCAACTGGTCCCCTTCCTATTTTATCAAAGAATTGAAGTTCGCTTTCAACTCGTTGCTCCAGTGCCGTCGACGCCACCGGTCGACGCCCTGGTCGACTGGTCGTTTTCCTCCCGTCTCATTTTTTGTTCCAAAATTCATCTTCAGTGCGGGTTGCCCTCTACGGTGATCGGTTGACCTCGAGACAGGAATGTTGTCCAATTTTTGTTGAAAATAAAACTCAAGAAATACTCCGAAAATTTAGTAAAAACATTTTAAACCAATCGGGAGTATTTAGACAACATTTAGGAACCTTGTTTTGAAGTAAAAACATATAAACAAAAAATCTTTAAAAGTGTTGTCCAATTTTATCTAAAATAAAACTTGAAGAAATACTCCGGGAAATATTAAAATAATTTTAAATCATTTAGGAGTATTTGGACAACAATTAAAAACATTGTTTTGGTGTAAAAATAAAATCATCAAAATTAAGATAAAAACATGTATCAAACAATCTCCCCCTTTTTGATGATTACAAACCAAAACAATTTTTTAGAAATATTTGGAGGACAATTTTAAAAACGATTTTCCGGTAAAAACAACCAACCGTTTAGAAGCAACCAAAATTTCCAAAATACATAAGCAACCAAGTAAGGGAGAAAATATTATCCAAGAATAAGCACAAGCTCCCCCTATCAATAAGCACATCAAGAATAATGTAAAAGCAATGAACCACAAGCTATTAGCTTTAGCTTTTACATTTTGTTCAAGAGCTTATAAGCTCCCCCTGTCAACAAAATATCATTAGACAAGTATATAAGTCCATCAAGCAACAATTGGACTAAATATAATACACAACTTATGGCTTTTAAGATGCCATAGCTTATAGCTTTTATAACAAGCTTTTATTAGCTTCTTTGAGCTAACGAGCCAATATCCTGTTTCTCCCCCTTTGGAATCATCAAAAAGAATGTTAGGATGATAAAAACATTATACAAGTTTATCAAAGTGCGCCAACAATACGATTTATCAACCATTGAAAGAATTAAGCTTAGAATTCCAAAAACAAATGGGAGAGATGTATCATAAGAAATCCATAAGCTCATTTTGTTAGCCAAAAACATGATCTCAAGAAGAATTTAAGACATTTGAAAATAAGAGAATCATGTAGGTGATGAGTCTTTCATTGAAACATTTTATCGAACACTTGGCGGGCGTCAAAATTTGAAAAAGATGTATATAGCCCTTGTAAAAGAAATTAAGCCAAGTTTCTCATATCATCACCAAAAGCAATTTTTCAACATATGTCCAACAAATAAAAGGCTCAACAAAGTAAATTCTCAAGGGTTCGACCCAATTGAGATAATTTTAGCCAAAAAAGATCAAGGCTAATGCCATCAAGCAAAAATTAAAGAGCCATCAAGTAATACATGTCAAGTATCAAACAATGTATATTAGACATTACAAATGTCCCAAGTTATCCATCTAAACAAAATGATCAAGGCATCTCAAATGCATTTAAGCAAAAAATTAAAAGACGCACTTTTACCATCAAGTACTTCATACCAACTATCAAACAATGCCAAACTAGAGTATTTTTACCATCAAATACTCCATCAATATCATGATCATCCACAAGTCATTATCAACTTGCTATTTTAACCCTTTCAAGAAAACAAGCAAATCTCATTAGTGCAATTTAGAGTTTTACAAGAAAGTCCATAGAAATACGAAACAACATGAACAAGAGAAAATGTTAAGAAAATAAAGGGGTGGGGACATCATTCCTCGTCCGAAGAGAAGCAAGTTCCGGGAATAAGATCTTTGATGAATTTCTTCAACTTGCCGATTGATTTTTGCATTTTGGAGGTCTTTTGCTCCAAAGCCTCATACCTAGTTTCATGATATGTTCTTAGATCATCATACTCGGCTTAGGTGTACCTCCTAGGCGGTTGAGCACCAGTATTACCCTCCGAATTACTCGGTTCGCTTCCTCCGCCAATCTCACGGCCTCGGCATCATCAAAGAAGCCGTTTGGATCTGGGGTACCTTGGCCTCTTCCTCTAGCCATTTTAGTTGGTCGGATGTCCATATTTTTGCGCATAGTGACCATTTGGGAGATGTTATCAATGTCAAAATCATTTTGAAATACCTCCGAATTACACTCCGACGAAGGTAGTCCCGATTGTATAAAAAGTTTACAAATCCAATTGCCCATAACAAACTTCTTATTTCCTCGAGTAATAGACTCAATTAGACATTGAATAAGAATAGCGCCAAAGTTAAGCGGTTCCTTCTAGCAATCTTATAAGTCAAAAAGTAGTCCATGTTGCTAGGCATTTTTCCCGCTTTTCCACATATACAATAGGCGACAATAACGGCTATAATCCGGTGCTCAAGAGTCATCGCCAACAATGAATACTTTGGCCATACGCTCAAATAAGTCTTGACTTCTCTTATAGAAACCCCCAACATCTCATCATTCCAAATAGCACAAGAGAAATAGTCTCAACCACCTTCTCTTACATGTAAAAGCCGACAAATTTCATTTGGAGTCCATCTAAAATGACGACCCCTTACAAAAGAATTTAATGCAATAGGCTTCCTATTATCATCATATTGCACCCACTTATTTGCATAAAAGTGTAGAATAATATCATCATCATATAAAACATACGGATGCTCCCACAAATACATCCAACCTTGCTCTTCAAAGAATCCTCTAATAGTAGGATACTCATTTGTAAACGAATTAAATCGACAAATTTTCGTACGAGCTATCGATTTTGCACCCATGTTCAAATTTTCATAGTACCACTCCGCAAATTTGTTGATAAAATCTAGAACATTATTAGAGCGAGGAGCTTGAGGTATAAAAGGTTTCTTACTTTTTGCCCAACGGCAATTGTTGAATGAAATCGTCCCGCGGAGTTCGGCAATTTGAGGATTGGATAGTACCGGGTTTTGAATATTGTCACGTTCTTGAGACACATTCCTTTGGGTAGCTCGAATATCCCTTTGTTTGGCTTCTTCTTGCCGATTTCTCGAAGAACCCTCTCCGCCCTTTCTACACTTGGAGGTGGGATTTCGACCGGTAGAATTTCTTGGAAGGTGTCATATATGTAAAATTCTTTCAAAAAGAAGTGGATTAGCAACAAGAATCACAAAGATTGATGAAGAATTGAAGATTTTATAAATAGGGGGTGATTTGCGCTTCTGTGTACGAGGGTTTGAGGAAGATAGGTTCTGTTTTTAAAAATGAAGACAGACGATTTAAAACACAGAAAATTTGCCTGGCGGCGTCGTCGGCGTGCGGGCGACGGCCGACCCCCTTGACCGGCCCCAAAGGCAATTTTTCATTCTCCAGATTTTTCAAAATTCGATTTTTCACCCCAAAAGTTATACAACTTTGCAAAAAATTAATCGAGGACTAAATCCAACAAATATGAGTTTCGAGAAAATACATATACGAGAAAAACGAGATTTAACGAGTAGTGCCCTTTTAAGAAAAATTTACAAAATCATTTAGAGGCACTGAAGGGGTTGAAATAAAATATTTTGAAAGATAAGTGTATAAACATGACATGAACACAATATCGAGTACTAAGAGAAAATACGAGTGAACATACCTCGATGGTTTAAGAATCTCTAATAGACGATAGCCAATGAATATGAAACATATAACCTACATAATTCTTAAAACAAATTTTGCACAAGATATAATAGCACATGTGTAGGCCAAGTAATAAGAGATATCACAATAAAATGCTTATGCTATAGAAATCCATAAGAGTTTAAAAACAACATGTAAGGTCTCATTTTCAAAGGATTTTAAAAACACAAATATTTATTGAGGACCTTAATTTTAAAATTGTGAAAACTCGTTTTGCAATAAAAACATGCATACCAAAAAAATTGCATATGTATAAGTAGGGAGATACGGTTTACCAATTTCGCCATTTCCATGGGTTGTGCCGTTCCCATTGTTGATTATATCTTCCCCTTTGAAAATCTTCTTGTTGATAATGATTGTTCCAATTGCTCCATCTCCAAGGATTGTATCCTTCCTTTTGTTGATAGTATTTCCTTCTTGGAAATTCATTTTGGTGATGCCTTTTTCTTTGATCAAATAAGATGGTCATTTGATGTCTTCTTGGTGGTATGAATTTTTTTTGATTATTATTCCGTCGGGTACCTAATATGACATTGTTTTGTGGTACCCTCAAGTGTTTGGGTCCTTTGGGATTAGTCTTGAGACTTTTAGGTCTCCAACAATAATTAGAGTTATTTTTAGCCCTACAAGTATTTACGGTGTGTCCCTTCTTACTGCAATAAAAGCAAGTAATATTACTAACATGCATAGGAACTCGATTCTTTTTCATATGCTTGACAATATTAGGCTCATGATCAAGTTCACTATTCAAATTATCACAACCATTACCATTCACAATATTGGGCAATTTATTGGTACTCAAGTTTAATTTTGATAAATCATTTTTCATGCAATTCATATCCTCAACAAGAGTACTATTTTGTTTTTCAAGGTTTCTAACCTTGTCAAGTGTGGTGGCGTGAGCACATGATAGTGATTCATAGGAAGTAAATAAACTATCCTTTTCATTTTTCAAAACATTGAATTCCTTTTTCAAATTTTTGTACTTAACAAGTAAATTTTGGAATTCATTTTGAAGATCATCAAAATCATTTTGCAAATCACTATAATCATTTTGAATAACAATATCATAGGAAGTGGAGGTTTTAAGACATACCTCGTTTTCTTCTTCGATGCTCATAAAACATTGTT
>JABTTQ020002614.1:0-234712 GCA_016081115.2 Rehmannia glutinosa
TATTACGTATTGCTGGCCGAATATTCGGATGGCGATGAAAGGGAGTTACCTTTGTTAACCAGTTTGCTGATTGCTAAGCTACTGCAGAGGAGTTTTATTTGAGGATTGTGATTTCCCGGATACATCGATCAAACCGATGGACGAAATAGTAACTGAAGTGCTTAGTTGCTTGAATCCTGAGGATTTTCGCTGCCCGATATCATTGGAATTGATGACTGATCCGGTGATTGTATCGACCGGACAAACATATGATCGTGTTCTCGATTCAGAAATGGCTGAAATCAGGAAATATGATTTGTCCTAAAACAGTGAAAAGCTTGACAAGCACAGAAATGGTGCCTAATACAAGTCTGAAAAACTTATTCAACAGTTTTGTGCAGAATATGGGGTTTCACTTGCGAAATCGAGGAAGAAAAATCGCGATATTTCCAGACCATTTTACCTGGAAGTCCTGCAAATGGTGAGGCTATCAGATTTCTGTCTGAATTTCTTAATGTGAGCTTAGGCTGCGGTAATGATCATCAGAAGAAAAGGGCGGTGACGAAATTCGACTCTGCTGTCGAATCTGTTTAATCGATCTTGCTTCTTGATCGAATCAGGTTCGATTCCACCACTCCTAGAATTGCTCGATTCTAGTGATCCATCGATGCAAGAAAACGCGATTTCCGCTTTATTAAAGCTGTCGAAACAGCCGAGAGGGCAGAAATCAATAATCGAAAACGGGGGCTTGAAATCAATATGGTGCGTGCTTAAAGCGGCAAGAAAACAGAAGCTTGCCAAATCGCAGCTGCCACGGTTTTTTACCCTCTTCAGCTCATGAATACCGAAAAATGATTGGAGAAAATAAGGAAACAATTCCTTCATTGTTAGAATTGATCAGAAGCGGACTTCTTGTGGTAAGAAAAACTCGGTGGTGGCTTTATTCGCGTTACTATTTTACCACAGAAATCGGCAGAGAGCTTTATCGGCCGGTGCAGTGCCGATACTATTAGGGCTATTAGAGTCTTCTGAGAGTTGAACTCAAAACAGACACGTTAGCTTTTTGTCCACATTGGCCGAGAGCTTTTGAAGGATCGATGGAAATCGTGGCAGGCTTCTGGCATTGCCATTGATTTTGAGATTATTGAATTTCTATAGAAACGCCGAGCCGAAAGCGAATACTGCGCTTCGATTCTGCATTCGTTGTGTCTTAACTGTGGATCAGATGTTGTGGGTCCTGGCAAATGATGCTTTCTTATGACACACTCTATTCACTCCTGACTGAAGGCACGCTACACGCTGGTAGAAAACGCGACGCTTATTAAGATCTTGCAGAAATTTTGTGAAACGAGATCGGCTCGCTCGATCAGGGGATGTCAGGCAAGAACAATTTGTCAATGTGCGGTGAAGATTGAAGAATTTAGTTGCATTTTTCGTGTAAATATGTTTGTTTGATCCTACTAGGAGTGTCTTAGCTTGAATTTTTGGGAGCTAACAGACCTTCAAGATCCATTTATTGTGGATCTGTTTTGTCATAACTCAGTTATAGATTTGGCGTCTCTATCAATTCTTTATTGTAATATAATACAGTGATAATAAACGTTTGGCTATTACTAAACAGGATCTTTGTGATTGTAATATTGATTCTTTTCTTGTGTTTAGATTATATATGATATGATAATATATTCTTGAATTTCAGCCTAATATAATCTTGTTATTACATATATTCCAATGGGCTTGGAGTATCATTGTCTAGTTTTGAAGTGTCCTGTGAAGAATAAGTGTAAACAACACCAAGAATTTACCGTTATTAGGTAAAAATCAACTCCATTAGCATATTTGATGAAATTTCCAAAATTTTTGTTGACTTTGTAGGCCCAAATTGGCCATATGGATCAAGTTGCTAATAAGATGCCAATGTTGGGGGCAAAGTGATATTTCTGTGTTCCTAAAGGGGTGTTCTGAAATTTGGCAGAAATTGCTCACCACCATACGACGTCGTAAAGGCGCGCTTTCCAGATATTAGTACTGCGTTGTTCCAGAACAATCCAGGCTGCGATTAATACATTTCTCCCCAATCAACTCCACAAGTAATTCGAAAATTTCCGCGATAATCTCTGTAAGTTGATTTTCTTATAATTCAAATTATTGCTGTATACGTGTATGATTGCATAGATAGACACATAATGTTAATGATATAGGCTAGGTTTTAGGCTTTGGACCGGAATTTTGCTTTTCTGTATTTTTTATCGTATGATGCATATGTTTCTGTATGTGTTATTTACTGAATATTTGGTTTTTTGTTGTGTTTGCAGACTGGAAATGGCGACTGAGCAACCAAAACAAGCTACCGAGGAAGCAAAGATCGATCTATTTGAAGACGATGACGAGTTTGAGGAGTTCGAAATTGGTCAAGGTGGTTTTCTTTTCTTTTAGTTTTTCGCAGAACGTGTAAACTATTTGTGAACAGTTCCTCTGTTTACATGTTTGCATCAGCCATGATGGATTCGCTTTGTATTTGTCAAGCATTTTTTTCTTCATTTTCTATACTTTTCAATGCTGCATTTGAATAATGACTCAGCCAAATGAAGTTTGTATGATTCTTATACGGACTGTTTCCTGTTATTATGGTTTTCCCATATTATTTCCATCAAATATTGGAGTTTGAGTTTCAATGATTATAAACAATGCTTTTGAGTTGGTGATTTATCTGTATGTATTATGTATTTTCAATATTCCATGGACTGTTTAACAGCATTACGTAACTGAGGTTTTTCATCAGACAACCTGTTTACTTATGATTACATCATGTAAAAGCTTGGACACAGATATTTATTTTTAAATTATGCGATGCCGCAAAATTGTGCTAGTCTTATTCTATCTTGAACTTTTGTTTGTCCTGTTTCTTCAGTTAAATCTTTTTTTCCTCCAATTGATTGAATAATTTATTATCAACATATCATAGGTCTTTTACAGCACTGTCTGTTGGTGCTTTTTTTCTAATGTTTTCGTCATGTGTATTTGAATATGGTAGAATTTGATGACAAAGAAGAAGGCAAAGAAATAACTCAACAATGGGAAGATGACTGGGATGATGATGATGTCAATGATGATTTCTCCCTGCAGCTCAGAGGGAACTTGAAAGCAACCCTGAGAAGAATGAGGCTAAGTCTGCATGACTCTGTTGCTCTTAGTTATGGTTTTTGCCATCATACTTTGATATGAAAAAGGATACTATCTGCATGGGGCCTTCTTCGTACTGAATTGGTGCTATGATCTTAATTGACAAACCACTTCCTAAAGGAGATCTGATCTAAACTGGGGCTCTTTTTTCTATTCTTCCAAAGTCACGTTATTCTGATTGCTGAATGTTTTAGTTAAGTCAATTACTGCATATGACTTTTTATCACTTGTCTTCTTCCTACTTGCTCTGTAGTTATCTCACATGTCAGAGATGTGGAGGACATCATCATATATAGTTAATTGGTATAGCTGTTGTTGCTATGGCTGAAGTTTTGCAGTATTTTGGTTTGATCAAGTAGGGTTACCTAGTTGCTTTTGTCCGTGTAGGTGGGGAAGTATATGAATTATGGATCATGACATTGAAGTTAAGGTTAAAATCTTTTTTTGACATACTAAACAGTCGGAGGTGGCCTCAATGCATTGTAGAAGGTAGACTTGGTTCTGGGTCATATAGTTGTCTTGAAATCAAAGAGAAAGAAAATATTTGTACGTGACAACTAGGTTAGATCTTTACACGTGGGAAGTGATTTATTCATACTTTTTAGCGAGTAGAAATCTGATAATGCAACTTCTTAGGCACTGTTTAAAAAATCCCCACCTAGTCTTCCTTTATTACTTCCCGCCCAGGCGCTAGGCCCCTTGTCCGCCTACAGTTTTTCCGATTAGGCCCGCCAACCCCGCCGCCTCGCTAAACCCGCCTAGGCGCTAGGCGCTAGGCCCCACCGCTTCCCGACTAGCGCTAGCTTTAGAACACCGTTTCTTACGTAAGCAGTCCATTCTTTGTTTTAGTGTGACGTATACCGCTTGATCTGTTCAACCTGCCTGCTTCATCTTGATCGGCCTGAGACGGTTGTTTTTAAGTTTTCAGTAATAGGAACTGTTTGGTTATAGTATAATATAAGCCTTCATTGTTGGTTCAGGTTATGACTGATCTATACATCTGTGGCATGCCCTTATTTCCACCTGCCAAGGCATAGGTTGTTGAAAAGAATCAGAAATACCACTGAGCACTTAAATTGGTGGTTAAATTGGTTGTTGGTTTTTAAACATACTAAACACACATAATATAATTGTTCTTTTGCTACTTTGTGCAGGGTTAAGTTTCTAATTTTCACAATGGTTTCGATTCTTATTGAATTTAACATTTGGGGAAATACTTCATTTTTTCCTCCATGTCGAGCATAATATTTTCCAGGAGTATTTTTGCATCAAATAATTTTTATATTTTTTCTTAATCGGTTCTTAAGACATAGTACTCAAAGCTGTCAACGAGAAAGCGAAGTAAACGTGTTCTTCCAACGACAACAGTAGGGTTTTGAACAGATAATTGGTCGTTATAGAGGTGTTAAAAAGGGGTTAGGCCCAGCCCATTTGGAAATGCGTTAAAATGGGGGCCTGTTTGGTTTGTGGATGAAGTGAGTTGTTGGTTGGCTGTTACCTTTATCTTTTGTATATCTCATATGTAGATATCGAAGATAACATAAGTATTAAAGTTTTATCATGTGAAACATTCAACATTCAAGAGATTATTTATGGAAAATAAAGAGGAAGGAGATGAGAATAATAATGCAATATGATGTAAAATGTGATAGTGAATTTTAGAGAACTTTGTGTTGTTTATTTGGTCATTTATATTTCATTTAATATTATGCACTCTTAATTTGTTATGCTAATAATATTAATTATCAAACTATTTAGATAAATGTAATGCATAATATATGGATTAAAATAGGATATGAATATGCCAATATCTTTTTCTTGCAATCCCCAACTTTAGATGGATTGGGGTTCTCCCCGAATTGCCTAGGATGACAACGGGCGGGTGTAGGCTGGTTTGGCCAAACTCGAGACCCGCCCACCAAAAAATAAGACCCGAGACCCGCCCGCCCACTTCAAAACCCTAGACTCATTAATTGGACCCGTGCCCGACGTGTCAAAAACCCATCAAAACCAGTATGGACCCGTGACCTAGTTTCCATCCATGTATTTATCATAGAAATTTTCAATATTTCTTTGCACTTGCTTACAAGGCTGCTGTCATATTAAAAATAGCACCTTTTTCAAAGTTCGATTAAACTTATTGTCAAAAAAAAATCTGTTCTAATTGAAAAAAATTAGAGTAGAGCTAATTACAAGCTCAATGAAGCATAGAGCTATCTTACGCACCTCATCATACATTAGACGAAGAAATCTTGTGACCGCGGTGGATAAGAAGACGCAACCTGCTACAGTCTCCGGATCAAGATAATGGACGTAAAACACAAAATGATGTAAGTTAGTGAAGTTTAACTAAAGTCAGAGAGAAGACTCTAGATCTTCTTTGCTCTACTAAATATTTCTAAATTAAATATAAAAAAGGGGAAAAATGTAACGGGGTTCCACTAGGACCTGTAACGGCGTAACCCACCCCGGACCTGTGGAATTAGAATTTTATCCGTTGTACGCCCCATGACCTGTTGAATTGGGTCTAAACCCGTCCGGGGGTGGGTTTGATGGCCTGGGTTTCAACCCATTCCATGTCATCCTAGACCTACCAAAATGGTGGGTTGGCACGCCTTGTATGGTACGGGCTGTCCGCCCCATTGGCAATTCTAGTCGGTTATAGTTTGCCAATAATTAAACTTCTTCATGAAACGACTAAGTCAAACTTTCTAACTCCCTTTGGCAATGTTACTAGAGGAGAGAACACAAGCATTATTGGTAATGTAGGCATTTAAAATTAGGTAGTTCTATACTTTCCTGCAAGTTTGCAATTTAGGTTGTCCTTTCCATATATTTCTCGGTCATTCCAAAGTCAAAATGCATTATTAAGCTAATAGGTATATTCAGTGCATTCTACCGGGCGGAGTGTGCATTTCACATGCAAGAGGGCCTTTGCTTTGTCTTACCCGATAAATGAATTGGATAATCTTCACTTTGAAAGTCGTAAAGAAGAAACTTGATATGTTTAATTTATATGATTAGACGGTAAGCCAGTTGAGTCAATTCTAATGTATTACTATATTATTTGTATTTTTCTCCGAGTTTTTGGAAATTGCTCGAACCGAGTTTTAGAGAAGAAACAAAAATATGTTTATGCTTGTTATATTTAACGATTGAACTCGGATGAAATTTTGGAATTGATTTTGGTATTGAGTAGTTTGGTTTAAAATTTAAAAATTCTATCAATTGAAACCCAATGTATATACGTTAATTTTCTTAAATTTTCAACCTTAATTATTGTAAGAAAGAAAGAAAAAATAATTTGAAACCCAATGTATATACGTTAATTCTTTTTCAAAAAAGAATCTTGCTACCAAAATTAGTGTACCTTAATGAAAATATCAAAACTATATAAATGCAGTAGATGGGTATGCGTTGATTTGAAGATGAGGATGCAACTTACAAAGACTATGTCGATAGAAGGCACAGGTAATTAATGCTATTAATGGAACATTGTAAAGTCAGATGTGTCACTTTTTTTGCGATTGGTATTCGATATGTATATATATTTTATTTGAGGCGGCTGCTATGCGTTTAAAGGCCTTTGGGGCTATTTGGTTTGAAGTTATCTTTGATGTTCAATTACGGCACCATCAAAATTATTTTAATACAACATATAACAAATAATCAATGCAGTATTAAGACGGTTGAGTAAATAGATAACTATAAAATGTCTCAAAGATCTATGGAAGAATTTGGATTTTAGGGGTGGATTTGGATTTGGCTTTGGAGGGGAAGATTTTAAATGACTCCATGCATTAGATTTACAATTCACCACAATCACTCAAATAATGGCTTTTAAAATAGGAATTTAAGGATTTGAAATTTATTGTAAAATGAGATAATACATACAATCTAATGAATTTGTTACTATGGATTTAAATTTCTTAGCTTCAAATTCATTTATCTAGATGAAGTTGAAGTATGACCCCGATTGGATTTATAGATTTGGAGCTATGGATTTCAAATCATAATAACAAATCTATTAAGTTTGTTTGGATGATATTATTTTATAATGCATTTCAAATCCTTAGCTCCTATTTTGACCAATTGTAGTGGATTTCAAATTCATAGCATATGATTTTTTTTGAAATCATTTCCTCATATCCTCCATTCAAAGACAAATCCATCGACCCAAATGTTGCTCAAGGCTCCATTCGGATTGCAGGATTACAAGTTCATTGAGCTTGTTTGGATAAAATTATTCTATAACAAATTTCAAATCATTGGATGTTCTTTTTTAGTCATTTTGGAAAATTTTAAATTCATCTTTAAATGGAGTCATTTAAATTTTTTTCCCACAAATCATCTCCCCAAATCCAAATATTTTTATCCAAATGCAAGCTTAAAGAATTGCTAATTTGGTTATTAGAACAATTGAGAGAAATTTGATATTTTTTAGAGAGATAGAGAGATCATTAATTTAACTACATTATATACTTTTATGTAACAATGGGTTTTTTTAGACATTCCCATCAATCAAGATGTTTTTTAGCCATCTTTTTCAAATAGACAAACACATATTATTTTAGCCATTTTAGGGTGTGAAAAACCCAAATTGCCCTTGAGTGAATTCACTTGCACTAAAAAAGAAACTATAGCAAGCGACATCGCGTAACGCGAGTTACATGTGGTTCGACATCAGAACACCTATTACATCGCACGACATCAGCGCAAGTCACATGTGACTCAATATCAGAAGACGACGCCATCGAATGGCAACACCACGAATTAAACATCGATTTGATGCCATTACGCTTTAAAGCTTGCAACACATATATCATTCAGGAAAACTTACAAGAGAACATAAAACTTTTACATGGACAAATTTCTTTACACTACTTATGACACCAAATATATAATTATACATATGACCAACCATATTATCCAATTTATCAATAATTGTGAAAAAAGGGTGAGACTAATACAAATAGATTTTTTTCTTCGGACATTTTACTTAGCATGGACAAACCCAAGATCTTGTCCCTGTTGACAATTTGGTACAGACTCCCACGTGAAAAAGACAATGTTTTGTTCCACCCAATTGATCAATTAACAAATCCAACCTACACATAGACGAACCCCTTCTTTCATACTCACACGCAGCTCCGCCGTACTCCGCCACCTTCCTCCTTACCTCCGCCCCTTTCTCACCACCCATAAGCTCCCCTCACCATTCTCTCCACCTCCTCAGCCGCCACAAACCCCGGACCGATCCCCATTTGGCATAACCTCAGCCCCACCCCAATTTCCTCCGCCAAAACCTCGCGTTCAAATGCTGCTCCGCCATGAACGGCACCGCAAGAATCGGAACCCCGGCGGAGATGCTTTCCATCACCGAGTTCCACCCGCAGTGACTCAAAACCCTTTTACGCCGCCGTGCCGGAGAATTTTTACCTGGTCAACCCACTCTCTTACCACAATTCCCTGTTTTTAACCCTCTCTTCAAATTCTTGAAAGAAATCGATACAACCCGGCCCGTTTGGATTTAAAGCCCACAAGAAACTCGCCTCTGATTTTTCCAAACCCTTAGCAATTTCTCGAATTTGCTCCGATGAAACTTCTGCTTGTGTTCCAAACGCCACGTACAAAACAGGTTCTTGATTTTCCAATTTTTCATCCAGGAAATTGATATAATTTAACTTTTCCAGGTTTTCTGACGGGGATATTTGGGCCGCCAAAAGTGGGCCCACACAGAAAGCCTTGGGGCCAATTTTCTCATTCCAGTAATCAACGTAACATTTTTCCAGCTCGTAAAAGCTGTTCACAATCATCCCATCACTCATCGCCATGGAAATAATCTGCTCGGCCATGAATCGACGAACGGCCTGACGGCCCGATTTCATTAAACGGCGGCTCGAAATCGTTTCTTGTTAATTTCAACTCAGGAAAATAACCCGGCGCAATAAAAAACGGCTCATCCAATGAAACGGTACCCACATGTGGGTTTTCCCTGCCCAATATTTGATGCATCGTGCAAGAAAAATTACCCATCCCGAAAAAAACAAATCTTGGAACAGAAAATCTCTGAGCAGATTGAAGAGTCCATCCGAGAAACCCGTCGGAGATTATGGCTGAAACAGGGGGGTTAAGATTTTCCAGGGCGTGTTCGAAGTTTTTTTGCATGAATTTTGCGGATTTAGCGAAATCGAGAAAACAGGACATGGATGGTAATTGGTGTGTGTTTTCTACCCCTGGAGGGATGTTTTTTATGTTTTGAGGGAAAGGGAGTTCAAGAATGGAAACGTCGGTGTCTTTGAGAGAGGCGCGGATGGGAGGGGCGTTTCCGGCGGTGGTATGATGGTGACGGCGGCGGAACGCCGCCGGAGGAGGCGGGAGAGGTGGAGGAGAGGGATGGTGTGGCCTTGAGACATGAATGGGAAGATGACGAAGTGTGGGCATGGAAGAGAACCCATGGTTTTTTTTTTCTCTTTCTTGCTTGCTTTAGAGGGTAGTACTATGGTATCAATGGCCGTTTTATAGGTACAACTCCGTGTTAGGCCCACTGGGTCGGCTGATGGTATAGTCTCTTACTCTAATATTTTACTATAAATATGTAATATTTTCTTAAATATATATTTGACGTAAATCATATGTGTGTTTGAAAATCTTAAACCCATAATACACAACGAGGTCTTGGATTTGGGCCTTGAGCCTGTTACTTGACCCAACTGGAGGAATGGACTTAATGTAAATGTAGACTCATCGATCTCCCTAACAATCGAAAAGACAAATCTACCTTTCAGATGGTGACGACGCTAGCGCATTCGGAATGTTCGAAATATCTATAAATATCTTCACAATAAATAAACGCTAACTATTCGTTCTGGCCACTTTTACCTTCTATTTTTACCTTTATCGCCTTTATACCTTCCGCACTCTTCCTTTAACTCGACTTAGGTGATTGGAGGGTCTTAGCGAGCACCACTCCCCGCCAGACCGACGTGTATTTATCTATCTTTTTCAAGTCTACAAAATCTCGAACCCGATTACTCGAAAGTCATTGATCCGAATGTAAATTCTAATCTAAATCGTGTAAATCTAATGAAATACGAAATGAGATCTCTCATTTTACATTTTTGTTTCACTTCATATTCCAATATATTAAATGAAAGACAAATGTAACATAATCATTCATTGAAAGGGATAATCCGAATTTCCAAGTGTCTAAACTAGGTTTTTCGAGCCCAAGCCAGTGAATGGGTAAATTTATGTTACATCATGTTGATTGGTTTACGATAGAAGTAAGATGAATAATCATGAGTCAATCAGAAAAAAGTAATATATCAAGAGTAAGTCAAATGTAATTAATTTTTGTCATCAATTGATTTGATTTGATCATATTATATTTTTTTTAGAAAGATTTAATCATATTATATTGATGTGCAATTATGTATGGCTGTCGATTTTATCGCCATTAATTAATGCACATAACTTATGGACAATATTTTGATAGGTATAACAAATAGTATTCCTTGCATTGATTAACCAGTATGAAGCATGCTTTTTTTTTTTTTTCCGAACGATAGTATTTTATTATAACTCAAAAATTAAAATTACAACTACAATCATAGCCAATCGGGCTGCCAAGAGTTCATACATGACTAACCAAGAGTTGTTTTTAATTGGTAATACCAATTCAAATTCACAACATGGACTTAAAAACTACCCACCCCAAACTAAACCACTCCACGGAGACTTCAAAGACTTAATGGAGATCGAACACCCTAAAAAAAAAAAAAAAAACGGCACGAGCAACCACTACATACTGCAGAACGAAAAAATCGATCCGCCACGAGTTTCGCAAATCAACCGGAAAAAAAGAAGAACAAACAAAATAAAACAACACCTATAGCTAAAAACGAGAGAAAAAAATAAAAGATTGACTCTTCCTCACCCAACTCTACTTCGCCCATCATCTACTCTCCGAGGCACTCCGTTGAGCTCCGACCCACTTTCACCCCGGAATGAAAAATCGGCCACCTCCGAATATCATAAGCGAATCATTATCGTCGCCTCTCCAAAGAAGCATGGAGGAGGAGGAGGGGGGAGAGGAGGGGGGGGGGAGGGATGAGGGTGGTTAGGTTACTTTTGAAAGAGAAACAACTAACAAATTAACTAGAAAAGAAGAAAATCCCCTAAACAAAAAACTAGAAAGAAGAAAAAACAAGATCACCTAAAACAACAAAAATAACCAAATCTAAAAACAAACCAAAAAAAATAAAAATAAAAAAATAAAAAACGTAAGCCAAAAAGAAGAAGAAAAATAAGATACCCTCTCCTTCTCCCCTAGCTCTTCCGCCACCAACTCATCCTCCGTCCGCCATCTTTGCCGCCGACATCGCCGCCGCCTACCCCAAAGAAGAATCGAAACACCATAGCTCGCCACCCAACACTCAAACCCAAAGACAAACAACTCGAAAAATGGTGGCTTTGAGGTCGGGAAAATAGATTTAATGTTCGATTCGAGAAACTCATGTCGATCTAAACGATAAAAACCAAAGAGAACATGGGATATGATGGCAAAATTACGCCAAGATACTGGATGAGAGGAGGAGGGCTAGAGAAGGAATGGAGAAGGAGAGTTAGGGTTACACCAAAAGGGTCTGCTGGTAAGAGTGGAAAAATGTTAGAGAGAGAAATATTAGTGGGGTTGGTCGACAGCTCAATTATTTGCAAAAGTTTATGAAACTCAAAATTATTGGTTTCTTTAAAAACAAGCATGCTTTTTGATTGAGTAAGCTATTACAGGAAAAGGTGAAAAAAAGTGGGATTAGATTAAAGTAATTGTAATTTTTCTATTTTAACGCCACTTCCGTTTGTTTGGGAAGATGGTTTGTTTTCCTCCTTGGCATGAAAATATAGTAATGCTTGATATTTTTAATCAGTGAATTACATCTTTACTTGTAAAGAAGTAAAAAAGTGTGTAGTTTGCAAGAGTGAACGCTTGTTGCAAATTATTTGAAATTCTATATTATGTATGTGTGATATTATTCGCCAAAAAATTGTTTGGATCTCTATACGCAAAGTGTATAAATGTAGTTTATGAATAATGATAAGCAATGTCATATTCCTCGGGATTGACTACGAAACACTTAGACTATAATAACATCGCATTCCAATTTTATTGAAACGATCAATATCAAGTTTTATAAAATCAAAAATAAAAATAAAAAGAAATAAATTTTCGAACGCCACAAGTATTTTCAACAACTACGAAAGTAATTTTAGGCACATAATCACAACATGCTTCTTAAAGATTAAATCCAATTAATGTTTCACATAACCAATGCATGCAATTCAATGTATTCAATTCCTAAGTTAGTCTATTCCTGGCGCAGTGATAAACAGAGATTAATAAAAATTATAGATCTCCTATACGTTACAACTATTATTAACTCCCAAAAGATCTATGAATTGAATGACTTCCCACAAACAGTTGTAGGTCTCCCGAATCGTTACACCCGTTTATGTTTGAACTCGACTTAAGTCTTTGTTAGAACTCATCTCCTGAATCTCGCACTAACAAATATGACATGCTAATTATTGATCAGATAATAAGCAATTAAGAATAAGCACTCGAATTCATCAAAATAGAACACATGAATCAATTAAGAAAATAATTAATCAAGATTTAACATGAATCCACATTTTTGATTATGCCATAAGATCCGAAAGATTAGCCAAACATTGATAACAAAATTATAGACAAACTTGAAATCAATATTGTGACATCGTTTGAGTACAAACAAGAGATCTAAACTAAGAAAGAAAACCCCTTCTTGTCAGGATGGATCTTCCTTCCAAACCTTCGAAGCTCTTGTGCTTCCGTAGATGAGAAAAGCCTTGTGGTGTTCTTCGTAACCTAACCCTTCTCTCTCAGAAGACCTTTGATCTTGTAATCCTTTGTATTTTGGTGTGTTGTATATTGTATGGATTAATCTATTTTCGTGCAGTCCTTGGGTTCATTATATATGTGCTTGGAGAGATCACTTGTAGAGTTTGAGTAGGAAAAGGACAAATCCGCCACAATTAGTTGCACGACCCATGTGGCTTTCACACGGTCGCTCCACAAGGCCGTGTGGCTTGGTTTCGTCCCTGTTTTCTCCCGAACACTTCACACGGACATGTATCTTTACACGGGCAAGTCACACGGTCGTGTGGTCCCACACGGTCCGAGCGTGTGACTGGTTTTCGTTCGATCTTCTCATCTTTTCGATCTTCTCTTTGCACTCGTCGATCTTGTCCGGGCCTTCCAACTGATATCTTTCATTTAAGCTCCGTTTCCTGTAAAACGTTACAGAAATACGCAGTATCATGCCCTTCTAAGGAAACCAAGTAAAATACACTAAATATACATACAAAAATAATTATATATCATTTTAAGCCCCTAAATACATGTATATTTTACACGTATCAAAATCCCCCAAACTTAAATCATTGCTCATCCTCGAGCAAATTAAGAAAAATAATATCAAGGGGTACAAATAACGCACAAGAACACTACAAACATTCAATCTCATTTGACTTCATATCTAAGTAAACAATGCAATTCATTATCAAGAAGTCATCAATCACAAGTTCGGCATAATTAATACTCTTTTGGGTTCTCGACATCGCGACTCACAAGTAAGTAGTGTATCACTCAACTCTCAAAGTGTATGGTAAGTGTTTGCTCTCAACTCAATTCATTGAATGTAGAACTACCATAGGCTTGCAAACCGTCTAACCTCTCTACCACTTTTGTGCACAATTTAAGAATCAAAAAGGACTTTTTATTTGGTTATAATGTAGGCTCTTTGGTAAAGGTAGGAAAAATTTGGGTTAAGTGACTTGGATTGAGCAAATAGAATTTAAGCACACAGACTTGCAACTCACCAACCCAATTTCATCTAAAAATCATTCTTATCAAGTTATTTTCTTTTTCAACTCAACTCCACCCTTTTTCTTCGCTTTCATTATTAGGCCTTTTACATTCTTTTTCCAATTTTATTTCTTTAGCCTCAATCTCTCAATTTTTTTCAAATTTTTTAGAATTCTTTCTTCTTTTCTTTCTTTGCTCGATTTTTCTCTCTTTCTTTTTAGAGATTTTTTTCTTTTTAGAGCTTCATTCTCTTTAATTCACCTAGATATTGCTCATCCCACATTCTTTGCCAACTTTCATAATTTTCACCACATCTCCCCCAAACTTATTCATTTTCTATAACCTCAAGTAATTTTGGGATAAAAATATAATTTTAGGTTTAAAGATCAAACTGTGACTAACAATAAAAACTCAAAGTGATTAACTAGGGAATCATGAGTTCATAGGTAGACTTTTTAGCAAGAGGCTAACAAAGACGCCTTAAATCATTTTCAACAATTGCACACACACATGGCTTCAATGAAGATACGGAGCAAGTTCTAGAGATCTAGCAATAATGAATAATACATTCAAGAAAAATAAGTTGCATAAGATAAAGCGTTAAAAGGCTCAAAAAAGCTCACAGACTTATTTTTCGCAACATGCTCAAATACCCAATTTTCTTAACTAATGCCAAATAAATAAAATACAGCTTCGCAACCAGTCATCGCATTATTCACAAAAATATGTTATCCCATAAAATCAAATGCTCATAGTAACATCATACGGAAGTTTTGTGCTCTTTCGAAAATCTTGATTAAAAACACACACAAAAGCAATTAACTTTGCTAAAAATATTGGAACTAAAAAAAAAAAAATTTTAATGCAAATTTTATGCTCTACAAGCAATGCAAAATGCAACAGTATTAAATTACGCATTCTTGACAACCCCTCAAACTTAAAATATGCTTCGTCCGGAACATATGAGGAAATTATCAAAAGTAAAAAGGAATATGTAATAATACTGTGGTGGTGGAGGTGGATGGTAGTGGCCCTGTGAGATGTGTCACTGATCCATACGAGACATCATCTCGTACATGTACTACTATTGTTGGGTGATAGTTTCGAACCTTTGTAAGTACTCAAGTGGTACTTATCAACTGTGGCCGATAATTGATAAGTATCATCTACTAACTTTCCTACATCGACCTCCACCCTTTCTAGCCTATCACTCATGATCCATGGCCGGTTACCCCCTTGTCTAGAGGATTCTAACGCATTCCTCATAGGCTCATCTTGCTCTTCCTGAGCAACAGTCCCTTGTTCACCTCTCATTAACCAACTACCCCTATTTCTTATAGAAGTAGCTTATGGGTTTGGGAGCCTAACTCTTGTTCTATCCGCCTGGTTTAACCAATAATTACGCACATTGAATTGAATCATTTTCTTAGCAGATAAAACAGTCATATCAATTAGTTTTGGCCCACTGGCGTCCACATACTCCTCAAAGCTAACATTAAAGTGCTTGGCAATAGGAGTAATCTGCCGACCAATACAAATTCCTCTCTTATCAGATTTTCTCACTCTATCAAATTGTCGGCCTATCATAACTTCGGTATTAGGCACAACCTTCGTCCCCAATGCCATACACCAAATAATAAATAAGTCATCTATTCGCAAGCCTCCTTTGCTTTCCTCCCTCGCAAATATCCTTTCCACTATAGTTCTTTGTACATACGAAATATGGGATTTCGAATGCTAGATGCCTTTGAAGTACCCGGCGTAGAGATTCGTTTACCCGTTATCTCCCTCCAAAATCTATCCTTATCAAAATCCTCATGCTCCTCTACCCCATGTCGGAGTTCTATATATCGCATTTAAATCATCAATTGACAACTCACTCGGCTCATTCGCTAACCGGAACCGAATCCCCATCAAATTCTATTTTCGAACGACTAATTCAAAACTACATAAGAACTCAATCATATAAATTGAATAAGTATCCCAATGCCCATTTAACAATTCATGCCAATTCACCCGACCACACATAGCCCGAAAATCCTCCAATAAACCAAAATTAGCAAGAGTATGTTCATCGATACCTTATATTTATCCATGGTCGGTGATAGAGTACCACCCATCAAGCTCGGTGTGTTTCATCTGGCAAGATGACATTCGAAGCTTCCGGTTCATCGGCCGCGTATTTTGGTTGTGGCTCGGGTTCGAGCTCCGATGTTGGCTCCCTTCTTCTTCTCGTGTTCCTTCTTATTTATCTTTCTCCTCTAGAAGCCATGAAAACCAAGTTTATGAAGTATGACAATCTCAAATTTGAAAATTTAAAAATCCCCAAACTTGGTGAAAAACTTGAAAAACTTGAAATTTTGAAAGAGTTAGGTGATGGGTTTCTTAAGAAGGTAAAGAATTTGTATTTTTGGGGTGAGATTTGAAGTGAATTCGGAGGAGATTTGGTCAAGAGTTTGAGTATTCTGGGAGATTTTTTTGAGGTGTAGGGTTTGGATATGAGAAAGTGGGATAAAAATTGAGTTTGGGAAGTTAAAAAGGGGAAGTTTCCCGTCTGTATTGGCCACACGGCCCATGTGGGCTCGCACGGCCCGTCCGTGCGACCTTAGGTGTCTGCTGCCTCTGCTGTCCAACTCCACACGACCGTGTGACGAGTCCTGGTTCGCAGAGTCGCACGACCCGTGTGATTCGGTTCACACGGCCGTGTGATGCATTTTTGGTCTTTCTTTTTTAAATAAGTGGGAGTTTGCCATGACTCCTCCTACACAACAACTCACAAAACCAAACTCAGCTAAAAATTAAGTTAATACTAAAAAAAATGAAATTAAAAACTAATTAAATTGAAGGCGATCAAAAATAGAAATAAATAGGAAATAAATTGGGTTGCCTCCCATAAAGAGCTAAGTTTTACGTCTTCAGCTAGACTTCAGATTTCTAAAATTATCCGTTGAACCATTTCGGTTGAAATCTATGAGCCTCTAATCTGTACCATCCATCGAAGAATGACATTACATTGTTCTCTCGGGATTTGGCCGCGCCGCTGGGAATTTTCCCTTTTGATGTTGGCCTCCCACTGCAGTTGCGATCTGGGCTACTTGTGTTTCTAGAGATTTCAATCTTGCATTTACATTTGTGTTCAACTGAGTAACCTGTTCTTCAATCCTCTCTATCTTTACTTCATCCTTGTTCAGTCTTGCCCTAGTTTCTCCAATAAACGAGGATAACATCTCTTCTACAGATGCTTTCTTATCATTTGACTCTGTTCTGCCTTGATTGCCCACATTAAATAAAATGTTTTTGTTATTAGCATATGAAAAGTTTTCATGGTTTCATGACCTCAATGATAGTAAATGGGTATCTGATTATTTCTATAATTGTTGTTAAAATTTCTTTGTTGTCCCACAAAGTTTTCCTCTTCTTAAAAAACAACAGGATCTCTTGGAGTCACTTGTTGCATCACATCCAGTTTCGTGTTTAGAACGGATACGATTGTGTGAATATGGCGACTTTCTCATCCCGAACCTCCGCTCACGTCGGACATTGGATCTCTGATGGCCATTGGTAACTATTATTTGCCAGCCTCCTCTAGCTATTCTCATCCACGAACCTCTTCGCCCGCATGTCGGACATTGAAGCCCCGTTTCCTATAAAACGTTATAAGAATACGTGATATCATGACCTTTCTAACGAAACGATGTAAAAGACACTAAATATACATGCAAAAATATCAATTATATATAATTTTAAGCCCCTAAATGCACGTATATTTTACACGTATCGTATATGTATGCAAAATTTGATATTTATGTATGATCGTTGTTGTGTTTTGTATTTTACTTTTTTGTTATATGTCACATTGGATATTATATTTGTATACCACACATATAAGCATTTTTTATATATACATTTAAAATTAATCATATATAGGGGAATATATGGCATTCTACATATGATATTATATAAATATAACATGAAAATCTCCACTAATGACAATTAGGAGCCTGTTATGAAATAAAAGTACAAATTTGCATGTGCGGTTATTTGGCTACTTACATTGGATTGTTATCGGAGAAATGTCCTTTGTGTTTACCATAAACAAATACCAAAATATGTCACCTTTTTGAAAATTTATATATATATATATATATATACATATATATATATATGATTTGGATAAGATGAGTCCAGGGTCCTCGTGTAAAAATGTAGGGACAAATTTGGACTATTGATCTCTTGTGTGAATGGTCAAGATTTATTTTATTATTTTATTATTTTTTGGCATTTCTTTACTAGTTTAAAGGGTAATAGAGTGATATCATATCCAGTTAGACAAATAAAAGGTATGTTTTGGTAATTTTAATTCCCACGTTTAATGGTAAATTCCTAGTTTTTGGGTTTCTAATTAATTTTCCTCAGATTTTTCGGCCCCCACCATTCAAATTTATCTCCTTTGTCTCTGTCTTTTCTTTTTTTTTCCCTAAAAAAATAGTAGTTTTTTTAGTACAATGGCCGATTTCGGGAGGGGATACACGCATTTGTATGAGATCGAACCGGGTTATTCGCCCCTTACAACACACGTCTCGCCACCGGAGCACAAGGTTGATCCCTTTGTCTCTTTCTTTTCTTTGTCAATGAGTTTTTATTCTCATATTCCTTAGTATATTTCGTCTCTTTCTCAGTAAGTAAAGCGCTTTCTCCTGCTTTCTCTCCTAACCAAAATCAGAGGATTTTCTCTCCTCGAATGTTTTCCGTGGGTCGACTGCCTGAGTGTTGCCGGCAATTGGGACCGACATATTTCATCTGGAGAGGTATGTATTGTGTTGTCCCTTTACTTTTTTGATTTTAAACCCTAGTTTTTGTTTGGGTTTTTCGGCCCCTAGCTTTTGAATAGGTTTTACATTTATACTAGGGTAGAATTTTTTTATTTTATGAAATTGTGGGTATATAATATTGTATCTAATTGGGTGTTGATTTCTATTTGGGTTGATGGATTTCCGTTTTTCGACGGGAATGATAAGTGAGAAAGGAAAATAGTGTTGTAGTGTGTGTTTTTCGGTGGGAGAGGAGGGAATGGGATGGGAAATGGAAGGTGGTGGACTTTTGGTAAATAATGTGTGCAGTGAGTGTTTTTATGTGGTATCACATGGGGAAATTGAAAAAAAATAAGGGAATTGTGGGGCAAGAGAAGGAAAATGGTACAAATCTGAGAATTGCTCCAAGAAGAGGGGACAATTTGATATTTGGTTATTGATTTTCTTGAAGTTTAATGTAAACTTCTTTTTCTGTTTAGGTCACACTTTTTCCATTGAGTTGGCAAAAAAACCTCCTACCAAGATGGAAAGAAATGAAAATATTGATGAAGTAGTTTATAATTTGTCTACCTTCTGTGCTTCTTCTTGCTAGCATGCTCTAATTATTTTTTGTGTTTTGCTAGATAAAGATTATTTATATGAAGTTGCATGCCTTCAGCTTCTTCTTTTTGTGTTTTTTTATGAGGTTGTTTATATGAAGTTGAGATTGCTTTCCTAGTACTGAATTTATGTTTTAATAGTACATGTTCTTGCTTTCATTGTATATTTGATGTTGGACGTTTTTTTAATTTCTTTTTTTTTTTCTGGCCACTAGGTGTTTTGTTATATGAAGTTGCCTGCCTTCTGTACTTTTTCTTTTTGTGTTTTCTGAACTTTTTATGAGGTTGCTTATATGAAGTTGAGATTGCTTTCATAGTACTGAATTTATGCTCTGATAGTACAAGTTCTTGTTTTCATTGCATATTTGATGTTAGCTTTATTTCTAATTTATTTTCTGGTTACCAGGTGTTTTGTTAGAAGTTTGAATTGTAATAATAGTGATGCTGGGAAGGGGGATGAAGGTAATAATGTTGGTACAAATGAGAAACGCAAGAAAAACTTTCCTACATTGGTGACTAGATCCATGACTAGGATTTTTGTGAGTGTATGCGTAAATTGAATAATTCTCAAAAGTGGGATGTTATTGTGTTGGGTTTTGGGAGCTTGCAAGATTTAAAAATATACAAGATACATATGAGTTGAGTTATTGGTTAGTTTATAATTTTAATGCGACTAGTTGTGAGTTGATGCTACCAAAGGGAAATATGTTCACATAGAAATTATTGACGTTCAACGTGCATTGGGTTTCTCATCTGGATTTGTGTCTATATTGAAGAAGACAAAGTTGGAGGATTATCCATTGTTAGATGAATGGAAGAGTTTGTTCACGGTTGAAACTGAGAAAAATGAACCCAAAAAATCTGATATGAAGAAGAAATCGCGTAGAACAATTTATTTTTTCCTGTCGTTTGATATGAAGAGACGACAATGCCATATCCTTGATAATTCCTCGGTTGGCTTTTTGAAAATGCACAAATACGACCGCATCCCACACAAGTTAGTCAAGTTCGTTTTAGTTTATTGTATTTTTTTAATAATCAAATGTTTGGTTGAGTTCAGATAACTATGAGGTTGCTTATATGAAGTTTGGATTGCTTCTGTAATACTAGATTTATGTTTTAATAGTACATGCTTCTTGCTTTCATTGTAGTTACTAGTTGTGTTTAGTATTATTTTAGTGTTTGATTTGATTCTAATTTGTTCTATATCATCAAGTTTGCTTATATGAAATTGGTATTCATTCAGTAGTACTAGATTTATGCTTCAATAGTTCATGTTTTTTGCTTTGTTGCATAGAAGAGTTACATTTTTAGTATTCTTTAATGTTTTAATTGAGTTTAGTTTGTTGTGTATCTATGAGGTTGTTTATATGAAGTTGGTATTGCTTCTATAGTAGTAGATTTGTGCTTTAATAATACATGTTTCTTGCTTTCACTGTACATAGTTGCCCTTTTAGTATTCTTTAATGTTTGAATAGATTCTAGTTTTTTCCATATCTTTAAATGCATTTATTTAGTACTATATTTTTAGGGATGCCAATGGAGCGGGTTTTAACCCGCCACCGCATCAAATTCGCCTCGTCGAGGCGGGTCTAGACCCGATTAAACGGGTCCCCGATGGGTCTAGACCCGATTAAATAGGTCCTCGGCGGGTCCTGGGTCCAACCGGACCCACCCCGCCATATTAATTTTGATTACATTTTTAAATATGTATTTAGATATTTTTGTATTATTTACTTTTAAATTTGAGTGTTATATTGATTTTAACTTACTACTATAACATCTTGTAATATTGTAATTTATCTAAACAAATCTTGTAATATTGTACTTTGAATATTTATTTTGAGTATTAGTTGAGTACTATTGCAAGATCCTAATAATATATTTTTAAAAAAAAATATCCTAATAGTAGCTAAATAATTTTAAAACGTAGTTATAATAAGTTGCATAATTACATTTTTTAAAGACCTATTGGCATTAGATTGCTTTAGAAAACTTAGCTACAAATACAATTTTTTCTATTATAATTAAAAAAATATATTGGCTGGTCTAGCGGGTCTAGACCTCCCCAACGGGTTTTTAAGCGGGGTGGGGTGGGGTGGGGTGGGTCCTTGGTCTTGATTTTCCTTGGCAGGGCGGGTCTCGAGTTTGGTCAAACCCGCCGCTTCTATAGATTTTTGCTTAGATGTTGGTTCTCACTTTACATCATAAATGGTTGCATGTTTTTAGTTTGTTAAATTTGCTTTTTAAGTGGTCAGATTTTGCATCCTTAAAAGCTTTAGTCAAAATGGATCCCGTAGTGATCATATTTTGCATTTTGTGTTGATTAATATTTTTCCTTTTTTTGTAGCGTGATCTTTTAGCGTTGTATTTGAAGTCCAAGAATTGTACGAGTCATGGTTTATCAGTTGAATAATCATCAATTGCAAGATTGACAATGTCATGGAGGGACAATGACTACAAGGTTGACTGTGGCGTGTTTATGATGCGCCATACATATACCTATACGGGGGATGGAACTCGAAACTGGGATAGTGGGCTTCAGAAAGACAACATGTCTCAAACTACAGTATTGTGTGGATATTATCCTTGATAATATTAATCAGTTGAAACTAAAGAACATTGAAGATTTAAAAACATTTTGTGTTAAGAAGAAGAAATCTATTGCCTTCTCAAGTGGGCAAGAAGTATAATTATTGATATTTTGAAATAATGTTTTTGGTTATTTTGGGAGTTACTTGCATTGGGTATTGGTTAGATAGACATGTAAACAATCGTGGACATTTCTTTTGGTTTTATTTCCTAGTGCTACTTTTATTTCAATTGCTTATTTTTGGTTTTTTTGAAAATTGTTGTGATATGTGCTTCAACAAATTATTTTCGGTTGGGTTTTGCGCATTTCCAGAGTGATTAATGTTTTATTGCATGTGTTATGCACTTTAGTAAATTGAGAATATGCAAACATACGAGCATTTTGTAAAACTAAAGCATCAATAAAAAAGAAATGCTCAGTAATTATTGTTAATAATGCTATAAGTTATAACTAAACAATAGGAAGCAAAACAATTGTTAAGTTATTTTTTCCAACAAGGATATTGGAATATGCTATTATTTTTCATTTGAACCATGTATTATTTATTAAGTTATAAACATGCACGATGTACTAAACTGCAAGAATATAAAACTAAATTAGCAAAAAAGAGTAAAACGATAACAATTATAAATCAAAGAAGTAAAATTACTATTATTAACGAGCAGTTTTGTAAAACTAATGTAGCAATAAAAAAAGAAGTGCTGAGTAATTAGAATTAACAATGCTATAAATTATAACTAAACAATAGGTAAGCAAAATAATTGTTAAGTTATTTTTTCCCAATAATGATATTGGATTGTGCAAGTATTTGTCGTTTGAACCATGTATTATTTATTAAGTTATTAACATGCAAGCACGATGTACTGAAGAGCAAGAATATAAAACTAAATTACCGATATAAAAGTACACGGTAACAATTATAAACTAAAGATGCAAAAATCAACACTACCATTGCAATAAAATATAACTAACTATTCATTAAACAAAAATATTGTCGGAAATGTGTAGTAGTGTTCAAAGCAAATTCCATAGTTGTTTCGTGTATTTCCTACTGTTGTGAGTACCTACTTCTTCACACTTTCCACACCGTATCTTTAGTTTGTGGCTTTCCTTTATAGGTTTTTCCCTATAACTTTGAATTCGACTTTTTACCCGACTTCCACTTCCTTTGTTCTTTACTTGTGCTGGGAGAAATACCGTAACATCCAATGATGGTGCAAATCCAAAAAATTGCTCCATCAATGAATCTTAGTGACAAGTTGGAATTTATTTCTCCATCGTTTGGTAGTGTTTGCTTATATTCAAAAATGAGTCGCGAGAGGTTATCAAGTTGTTCTCTACTTCCTTGCGCCAAACTAACATAACATTGAAAATCGACTAGAGATTTTGTAACATTGAACTAGTTTATGCACTTATGGTATCTTCAATCCAAGAATTGCCTTTGAAGAAGTTAGGTAAAGATCCAACTTTTGTCCATCGTTTCATCAAGTATTGTTCGGGGATTTGGTCTACGTCTTTGAGTAGGATGAAAATATGGCGGCACAATAGTCCTATGCTTTCAAACATATTGTAGCTACACATAGTCATGGATTCTTGTTTGTTTAAAATTACTGTGTATACCCCTGCTTTGGTCTCCTTAATCAAATAAGTACACCTGCCACATATAAAATTGAGTAGGAACCTTTATAATTATACGAAGATATTAAGAAACAATTTTTTGTATTAAGTTAGCAATATAAAATGCAACAAAAGCAAACACGAAAAAAAGAGCAATTAAATTCCATGCAATTTTTAAATTTTATTTGCTTGAATTAATTAACTGGATTCCATTAAAGGAAGAAAAAGTTGAAAATGTTAATACTAAGAAATGATAATACTGGTCGGAATCTTTGTTGAGTTGTAACATTGTGCAGTTATAACAAGAAGCCACTATTTCTGCACTCACTTCACCAAACAATGTTCTAGTAAATATCGATGTCACATGTTTTTGATCGTTGACGGTGTTAGAAACTCGGGCATTTTTTTTTACTCACTATTTAATTTATCCGTGGCATGTCTTTGAGCATCTATGTCACTGTCAAAGTGCATAAGAAACTCGACCAAGCAATCTTTAGGGTTGGTGAAACTACCAAACTAACTATTAGCACTTTCAGACCTTGAAGTGGTTCTCAACAGGCTTCCCATCCTAACATCTTTGAAGTATGCTGGAATCCAGGAATTTCGAATTTCAAACATATTTTTCAACCATGTGTGTGATGTTAAGTCGAAATTTGTCATTATATTGTTCCATTCTTCATCGAAATTTGTCTCCGAATGAAATTATCATCCTTTATTATTGCATGTCCAACCTTAACGAATATTTTTTTTAATTATGTGCCACATACATAATTGGTGCATTGCCTCTTTGAATACTACCTTTATTGTATTTTTCATAGTTGGGTCTTGATCCATAACTATGTAATATGGTTCTTGACGCATTGCTTTGATAAAATTTTAGAACAACCATACGTATGATTCTTCGTCCTCCTTTAACAATAATTCGACTGCAAATGTCACACACCTCTTATTATTATCTATGCTTATAAAGGGCATGAAAACTATTTTGTACCTGAAACAATATATATTCTATCAGTTTTACTTACGGATTAATTGCATTGGGACAATAATGGATGATATTATCCTATTGAAAGCAAATGAAAAACACTATTATAGTTTTTTTAGGAAGTGGTTGGATTTTTACCTATTTGTCTTGTAAGCGTCAAATTAGACCACATTCTCAAACTTAGTGTAGTTGCTTCGTGATATTAGATCCCCCCAAAAAAGTCTTGTAAGTTGTTCGTTTTCATCCACTTCAAAATCAAATTCCATGTCAGGACAAACTTTCATTTTCTTTAGAAATTTGTCTATGATTAGTTGGGCATTTGCACCAAATATATATGCCCTCAATTCTCTCTTAAAGTTCTTGAAATCAATTTGTAATGCTCCGATGTGAGAGTACCCTCTACCGTCTCTTTCAATAGGGTAATCTTTAGCAATTCCAATATTTGCTCTAGCACAGTTCAAGAAAACTATTGGTGACCATAATTGAGACCTTTATTCACCTTCAGAAACTGTTTATACTTTTTATAGGTTAGAAAATGCATGTGTCTCGGCTTGAAACTTTTGATGGTGCATGCACCATCTCTGTACTCGAATACACAACGAGCCTTGCACACCACCCTTGTTGATATCCTTTTTCTGATTGTTGGATTCTCTGTTATAGCATCAATTTATTTCGTTTTGCCTTTATTTGCTTTTGAAATATTTTTTAAACTCTCCTTCTTGCATACAATATGTTGTTGACATATCAACTCATTTTAAACCTCTTGGTTGTACTTATTCGCACGTCAAATACTACGACAGAATCGTAGTGACTGTAGAATTGCACACATTCGTCTAATTGTCTAAATTGCATTCCCTCAGGGGGTACTATGCTTTGATCACATTCGTGTGTCCAATTTTTCGTTGAGTCTGGTCATATCTCTAGATGTTCTTGAATTGTATCATATATTGTCCCTGTGGAGAAATTGTTATAATGTAATAAATCAAAAAATAGGAACAAAACATGCAATAATTTTGTTCTAACGAAGCAATAAAGTTATACTATGTTGGCAAAGAATATATGTAAAAAAATAGAAGAGTAGCAAAGACAAAAATACAGATTATATATACTGTAATCATAAAGAATTAAATAAATATGAAATAAAACATGGAACAATTTTGTTCTAATATTTTCCCTCCATGTTAGACACCATGATAAACTAATTTAGGCAAAAAATGCAACAATTATATTCTAACGAAGCAATAAAGTTATACTATGTAAGCAAAAAACTTCATGTAAAAAATAGAATAGTAGGAAAGACAACTATACATGTTCTATATACTTTAATAATAAATATCAAAGTAAATAGGTAGGGGAAAATTTTAAATTTGCAACTAATCATACTACTAATCGTGCAACTATGTTTTACTAACAGAGCAATAAAGTTGGACTAAACAAGCAAGAAAAAAATATTACTTATTCAAAAACATGTTGTAATCGAGGGAAAAAAGAATGCACCACTCGTATTTACATAATTAATTAAAGACTAATATTCAAAAATACATATGTAATTGTAAATAATTAAAAGTACAATATTGTTTTAATATAAAAGCAATAAAGTCATACTGAATCATTATATATAAGAAAATTAAATCGTGTTTACGTATCCATTACTTTGACACCAAAATTAAAACTTATCAAAAGTAAGGAAGCAACAAAAAATGGGAATTTTTCATGTAAAACATATGTAGAACAATTTTACTTGTCGTATTCAATGTTGATGAACATTCGCCTTCAACTGCCTCCATTTTTGCTTCCAGGTTGAAGAATTATTTCCTGGTATGAAGCTTTTTCAGTTTTCTCTACGTTGATTTGTATGGTTTTCAATTTTTTTAATGGAGGATGATTTGAAGATATGAAAAGTAATTGTTGAATCATGAATAGGTGTTATCTAGAGGTGAGAGAGACAACATATCTTTTCCATATCCAAATTTATAACCTCCCCAAAATAATGTTCCTGCGCTTTTTGTGTGTGTGACTGATTTACCCTTAATGAATAATATTTAGTGAAAAAATAAAGTAAAAATTGGTTTAATATGGGCCATAAATTGAAAGAGTTTTGCGGATAGGATGTGTCCCTACATTCTTACCTGAGGAACTTGGATCCATATTACCAAATATATATATATATATATATATATATATATATATATAGGTTAGATCTAATGAGATCAATGTCTGGGGTGAGATCGTAGGGCAAATCTCGATTATTGCTATTAAACTTCGAATGACTCAGATTTAAGTGATGAAAATCAATATTAATTAATTAAACTGTTAACATTAAGGGTAATCTTGAAAAAACCCACAATTAGATAACTACCTAAAATAAATAACTCGTTACACTTTATGGGAAAAAAAATCGTTAATTGATTGCCTTGATTCCCAATCAAATCCACTACCAAAAAATAAGCATCCCAACAACAGATTTCTCTTCATCTTCATTGTTCTTCATCACTGAAACATCATAGACTAAAAAAAGACAAAAACACATATTCAAAAATAGGTGACAAACAATAAAATTGGCAACACAATATTTTGTTGAAGAATCGAGAAAAGGAATTGTGGTGACAAGTGACTATAAAATTCGCTCAACATACAATAATAATGGACAATATTGCAGAAGATTGCAGTATTGAAGACCTCGACATTGGTGTATTCACAAGAACTTTTCTATTGGAGTTGGTACATAATTAATATGATCTTACTGCATATTTAACTCTGCTTTGTTGTTGTACTAAAAATACATTAGGAGTGCAATGACTTAGCACCATATTTATAACGTAACAACAATAAATAAAAATGCAATGATATCATTTTAGTTAAACAACAACATTATATTAATTCTGCAATGACCCGATACTATATATTCAACATCATTACATAAAAAATGCACATACATTCTTCTAACTAAGAAGCAAAGTTACATTATGCATGCAATGACCCCCAATACCATATATGCAGCAACAATAAATAAAAAAAATGCATTGATATAGTTATATTGGAAACATACATTGGAGAATTATACTGGAAAGTTGGAATTTTCAAAATGGTAAGAACTTGAACGCAATCCAGTCTTCAATGGCAGATGAGGATGAATGAACCTCCAAAAGTGTAAAACTTTGAAAAGAAACCGCCAACAATAATCATTGGATTGAAATATGGTATAAATCTTTCAACAAAAGGTATTAATATTATTGTTTTAACCTTCTTGACTTATCCTATTCTCTCGCCTCCTAAAATCAAGGAAAGAATCTCAGCCATTACTATTTATCTTCCGATTACCGAGATTTGTATCTATGGTCTTACCCCAGGAAATTGGTCTCATTGATCCAATTCTTAGGATGAATCCGTATGAACTAATCTCAGCATTTGTAAGTAAATTCAAATATGGCTTAGATTTCATACTTGAATATAAGTGGTAATAGATTAATTTATTAATATTAAGGGCATTAATTTAATTTGTCCTGATAAGTTATGAAGGGCAATATTGTAATCTATTTTACACTTGATATCTTGCTATTGATTATGTTTGAAAGAGAAAATATACATAATCAAAATCAAGCATGTGGTTTCTTTTTTTTCCCAATTTAAAGCCATAAGTTTATTGTTTCAAACCAAAATCAAATCGACATTGAAGAACATTGTTAGACAAGAAGCAAAACTTACTAAAACAACCAATTAAATATGGATCAAGTGTATCATATTCATATCTACGTATAACTTTTCTTGTATATTAGCAAAATGTCCATTGTTAATAAGGGAACATAAAAATAACAACTAAACAAATAAGAATTAATTAAAAAGATTAATCTAAATTATTTTGAAATTTTACTAGGTACGCATTCAATGAATACTAAATATGCTTTAAAAATATAACAATTCCATGTCTCGAAGGTAGTCGCTCCATCGAATTTAATTACATCATAATAAAATAAGATTTTTCACATGATTCTGAATGTACGTAAAACAATATTCCTCGTTAGCCTTAATTACAAACTTTGTTATAAATTACCTTACTATTATTTAATTAATCGACAACGATGTTTGTTTTTTGGTGTGAAAAATAAAAGAAGGAGTCTTGTTTCACATTGCTTAGGAAACAAAAGGGATGAGCACCCTAAAATTATTTAAGGATGAGTTCATGATGTGTTTTGGTTTCAATTGTACCAGTCAAATACACTTCAATCTTTCTGATTTGACTCTAATTAAATTTATTTCTTGTATTCTTTAGTATGGAGAGTTGAGAGAGAGGTATGAGTTTAGTCAAAGGTTTGTAAGAGTGTGTGTGCACTAGGGTCGGGATAGAGAATGTCTGAGTGTTTATAAAAATATTTAACATAGTGAAATTCCTTTATCCATGAGTCATGGTTTTCCTCCAATTTTTGGAGTTTTCCACGTAATTCTTGTGTTGTGTATTGTTGTTAATTTTTATTTTATTTCTCAGTTATTTCTGCTTGTCCCTAGAGGATGAATATATGATCCGATTTTCCAACAAGTGGTATCAAAACCGGGGTTTGGTCTCTTGAAATTCATAGTATGCTATGTGGTCACAATGATGTCTAACCTTCCATATCAGAAAATATTTTCTTGAGCGATGGGTTCCAAAGGTCTCTTTTGAGGCTGTTGTTTATCAGACTATTCAAGCAGGTGGAGCAATTTGATGGAAGGTTCAAGTTCCGCTTATGACAAGTATAAGTCATGGATGTGCTGGTACAGTCCGGGTTACACAAGACTTTGGATGTTAACTGTCAAGGTGGAGGTGGCGCTGATCTGGCAAATAGCTCCTAATTCGGGCTAATATTGTGACAGTGATGATTTACTCTTATGAGAAAATGTAGGTACTGTTGGCATATTAATTGTCACGAAAGAGGATGTGGTTATGTTAGCGGGTTTAGAAATTTACACACATGCATTGTCTTGTAATGGATGTAGGGTGTATGGTGAAATTTCACATAGACATTGGTTGGCATGGATGTAGGGGGTGTGGTGAAATTTACACACGAGTATTGGTTTGACATTGATACAAGGTGTGTGTTATGTCGATGGCTGAAGGACTTTCATGAGAGTCAAATTTGGAAATTGCATCATAAATTTCAGCGGGTTTTTCGACATGTGCCGAAGGAAATTCTTAGAATGGTTTATTCTAATTAAGTGGTCTACTCATGTAGTGGAGTAGGATTCTCTGGTTTGAGAGTCATGATTGTCGTTGAAGATAATGAAGCTTCTCTTATTTTGCCAAGGTGCAGTTTTTGGTAACAAAAATAAAGAAAGGGTTTTGTCCCATATTTCTTGGGGAATAAAATAGATGGGCACCCTAAGGTTAAGTAAGGAGCTCATGTGTTTTGATTTCAATTGCACAAGTCAAATACACTTTAACCTTTGTGGTTTGACTCTAATCAAATTCCTTTTTTGTATTCTCTAGTATGGAGAGTTGGGAGAGAGGTGTTAGTTGGTCCAATGTTTATAAAATTGTGGGGGCATTGGGATCGAGAGAGAAAATGTCTGTGTGATTATAAAATATTTCACATAGCAAATTTTTTCTCTGTAGGCCATGGTTTTTCTCTAGTTTTTTATTTTTCCACATAAATTCTTGTGTTGCGGATTGTTATTTTTTATTTTATTTCTCGATAATTCAATTGCAAATAACATTTTTTTATTATTCAAATCTTTACAAAATCTATAAATATTATAAAGTTATTCGTATTATACTGAACAAAAATAAAATGTAATTCATTATAATTTCCATTGGAGTTCCATTGGCAAATTAGTCGAAGTCATCATTTATCTATTTATCATATATATGCTAAGCTCTCAATCAAAATTTATTCACTACCAGAAGATAGGGGAAGCAATCTCCGACACGACACGAAAACACGACCTGAACCTAACATAATATAAGCGGGTTAGGGTTGACCCATTTATTATTTGGGTCATAATCATGTCAGACTCATTTAACCCAAATAATAAATGGGTCAGTTTTCAGGTTGACCTGAAATAACCCACTAAACCCGTTTAAATAAGAAAATTCAGTATTATTTTTAATATTTTTTAATATTCTATATATAGATAACCCAAAATTCTCATTTTATCAATATAAATAAAATATTTATTCAAGGTTAAAAAATATGCAGGTCATTTCGGGTCGTGTCCGGGTTACCCGTGTATTAAACAGGTTGTGTTCGGGTTGACCCATCTGACCTGAATAATTAAA
This sequence comes from Rehmannia glutinosa, assembly GCA_016081115.2. Classification (NCBI taxonomy): domain Eukaryota; kingdom Viridiplantae; phylum Streptophyta; class Magnoliopsida; order Lamiales; family Orobanchaceae; genus Rehmannia; species Rehmannia glutinosa. The sequence goes on from JABTTQ020002614.1 coordinate 30,924, forward strand.
TGGGTCGTGTTCGGGTTGGACAAATTTGTGTAATTATTATGTCTCAACACGACCCGCGAACCCGAACACGACTCGAATTGCCACCCCTACCATAAAATTCCAGTTTACCGACAGGGTTTACCGATATCAATAATTTTGTCACTATATTTTATATATAATTACCTACAAAATATTTACAAAATAAAAAATATTATTTTCCGAAAATTATACCTACAAGTTATCGACAAATCAACGCCACTTTTTAAATCTACCGACATAAATGCTATATAGGTATGTACCAATAGTTTTAGATTAAGTAGGTAAATATTTACTTACAATGATTTTACCTATAACGATTTTACCTATATTTTACAGCTATATTAATACTTATCTATATATTTTTCTATAGGTAAATTTATTCTTTCTTGTAGTACTGATTGTGCTCATTTTTTAGTATTCTTGTGCTCAATAAATGACTAATTTTGTAAATAAAAAACATTCTTTTTTATTTACTTTTAATATTCTTTTAAATTAATTTTTTATCGCTTGATAAATAAGAGGGGTGAATCTTATCGTGACAGTGTCTATTCCTTTTTTACTTGTTTTTTAAGAAAATAAATAAATATGTGGTGTTACTTACTTTTTTTTATTCCCAACTAAAAATTGATAAATCTAGTTAATTTTCCATGAAAATTAATCTGAACACGTGATGAAATTTGATGATTACTTTAAGATTTTCAGGGCACGTGTTATATGGTCTTTGATACTGGACTGTAGGATGATAGACAAATATTTGAATGAAGTGTATGGCAAGAGGGCCGTCCTTGGAGCAACTAAGGATCGATGTAGAATGAGGCTTCTTGACATCGGTTTCCTTCAACAACCGATGTAGAATGTCAGTCTGGTCATTAGCGACCTGAAGACACATCTCAGAATAATGAGATCATAAATACATGAAAAAGACAAGTTCACGAAGATTCGTTTGAAAAAAATGAGTTCATGAATTCGCGGGTCGAAATCAGCCAAATCCGGACCCGATCTGTTTAATTATACGTGTTAGAATTATGAACCCCGGACCCGACCTATTCATTTCACATGCAACTTGAACTCGACATGATTAACCAATTTAATAAAGTTATTTTTTATGTACATTTAATCGCTTCAACAGAATATATTTTAATTTTTTAAAATCAATCATTATGACACACTATTCAAACAATAAAAAAATATCACAATTTACAACATATAAAAGGAAATAAATAACATGCTAATTATATTTTGAGGACACAGCAGAATGACATGCAATATAATAACAAGGTTTTAGCATTTCAGTTTTGAGGAATTTTTCTTACAATTAATTATTTGCTTGTTTTTTTTCACAAATGAGCTAGCCGTACGGTTTAAATGGTCATAACATGTTAACCCGAATTCAACCTATTTAATTGGTGGGTTATTCGAGTTCGACCCAGACTCATTAAGCCTGAGTTTATACCCATTAATTTTGTGTTAGGTTTATATCTGGTTTGAAACTGTGACCCCTAGTTTTGGGTTCGAAGCTCCCCTCCAAGGCTGCAACTGTTAATTTTTTTATTTGTTTACGAAAACAGAATAGCATCTGTTAGTTTTATTTATATTTAAAAAACGCTCGGTTGTGTGGTGAATGCCGTCTTTCCTTGCAGAATCTCCCTTGTAACCAAAAGTTAATTTTTTTATTTGTTTTTTTTTTTGAGAGGGAAAGCATTCATTCATAAATTACGAAGTCATGTCCGAAATAACAGCGTCCTCCAAGCGATCGGGAATATCCCCAATCCTTGGATTAACTGCAGCTAATGAAAAAGAGAAACTAGCTAAGTGGTGTGCGAGTGTGTTACCCGTTCGCTTAAGAAAACTAGGCCTAATAACATCGAATAAGAAAAAAGCTTAAAAATATCCGAAACAATGTTTCCTAAATAGTAAAATTCTTCCGTGCGATTCTTCAGTCGATGGAAAAGATGGATGTTATCCGTTTCAATGATCACTTGACTTAGCCCGTGGTCCTTTGCAAGAGTAATCCCATCCCAACATGCAATTGCCTCTGCCACATCAATTTCATGTTCCATTTGGATCCTTTTTGATAGAGATACCACAACTTTCCCGCTGTCGTCTCTTATTACAGCCCCAAGACCTGTCCCCTCCCCGTCACGGATAGAGGCGTCTGTGTTAATTTTGAACTCATTTTCATCCGGTGGCAGCCATCTTTCAGAAAACTTCGACCCTCTAGAACTCCCAACCTATCCTTCCAATGTCTTCGATTGCTCCTGCAAACGTGAGGATGCAAGAGCTATAAAGTGTTGTTGGTTGGCAGATTTGTTTTCAAAAGTATGATGATTCTGTGCCATCCAAGCCGCCCACAGGAGCATGGCGAATATCTCATGTCCATCCTTGTCACCCTGCTGCATTATATTCATGATCCAGTCGCCCACCGATCCTCGTAGATGTGGTGCAGGGAGTGGTGTAATTCGGAGCGGGGGGACCACCCAAAAGAACTCCATCCACTCACAATCTCTTATCGCGTGCTCACTATTCTCCATAGCCATCCCGCATCTCTTACAAATTGGATCCACCAGAACCCCTCTCCTTCGCAATGCAACATTTGTAGGTAGAATTCCATGCAAACATTTCCATAAGAAATTTTTACCTTATTCGGCACCTTTAACTTCAGAGCCACTTCAGAGCCACTTCCACAAACTAGAATCAACACCAGACGAGGTTGAGAAATTATCACTATCCTCCTTTACCGCCTTCGCCACCTTATAACCCGACCTCACAGTGTATCTCCCGTCCTTAGTGTGCGCCCATGCCATTTTGTCCGGTTTCCAAAAAGAGCACAGAGGTATAGACAGAATTGCTCTGGCGTCATTCAAAGAGAAATGTTGATATACCAATTCCGAATTCCAATGTCTGGCTGATGAATTCTCTTCCACATTAATAATATCCTCAACTTTCTCAATGTGCGTTGTGTTCGTGGGGCTGGTTTGTACCCGAAACAGCGGCGAATTCCTTAACCACGGGTCCGTCCAAATATTCACCGAAGCTCCATCTCCAATATTCCAACAAAGGCCCCCCTTAAGAATTTGCCTCGTTGCTACATTGTTTCTCCATGTATAAGATGTATTATGGCCGATTGTACTTCAAGGAAATTTTTCCGGGGATAGTATCTTTGTTGGAGGACTTTGGATAGAAGGGAGCTCTAATACCGTGAAGCCGTCCGCCAAATTCAGCCATGCGTATCAAAGATGAGAATGCTTCGGCACAAAATAGAAAATGATAGGGAGATAGGGAGTCCCCTTGACGGAGCCCTCGGGAAGGAGCGAATGCTAATCCCGGCTGACCGTTCAAGAGGATGGAAAATGACACCGAATTCACACATTTCATTATCAAATTCACAAAGGGTTCGGGGATTCCTAATTTAAGCATCACTCGCTGGAGAAAAATCCATTCCACTCGATCATACTCTTTAGACATATCGAGCTTAAAGGCAAAAGAGCCTCTTTTTTTGGCTTGGATATGCTTCATGGCATGGAAGATTTCAAATGCGAGGAAGGCATTGTCCGTAATGAGGCGGCCAGGGACAAAGGCAGACTGAGTATTATGGATAAGAGAGGGAAGTACCAATTTTAGCCTATTAGCAATCGTCTTAGTAATTAATTTGAAAAGGACATTGCACAAGCTAATGGGCCTAAAATTTGTAACCAACTCAGAATGTTTTTTCTTTGGGATAAGGACAATGTGGGTGGAATTGTTAGGGCGGGGGCTAATCCTTCCATTAAGGATCGACAGAACAGTAGCAATAATATCAGAATTTAAGACAGTCCAGAATTTTTGGTAAAAAAGAACAGGCATACCGTCTGGTCTTGGAGCTTTTTATTTGTTTATGAAAACAGAATAGTATCTGTTACTTTTATTAAAAAAATTTTTTTAAAAAAAGGCTCAGTTGAGTGGTGAATGCATTTTTCCTTGCAGAATCTCCCGTGCAACCAAAGTTAATTTTTTATTAGTTTACGAAAAAGGAATATTATGTATTAATTACTTTTCCTTATTTAAAAAAAAGGTCAGTTGAATGTGTGAAACGTGAATGTCTTTTTTTATTCCCTTGCAGAGTGGGTTGTGTGTTCGAATTCTCCAGCAATAAAATCTAATATTATTCTATTTGTTGTACCAAAATTTCAGTCTTTTAATATCAGTCTTTTCTAAATACACCTAGCTTTTATTAAACCTTATTATCTTCTCACACTCACCTATATTTTTCTGTAAACCATAGATTTTTCAACACCTACATTATTGCAAATATGGACAATAAAAAAATAATTTTGTCGAATAATATAAGATTTTCTTAGTTTACAACTTAAAGTATGTTAGTTTTCTATTCTTACTCGTTTTTTACAATTTAAAATTTGTTGTTGAATAACGAAAATGCGACACTTGGCATGATGATACGATGGCATGGCACGACGGGTACGTTGCATGATGGCACATGATTATATGGCATGACATCGTGTCTTATGGCACAGAGGCACAATCAAAGTAACTCGATCGTGCCTAGTGGCACGATCGAGCATATATATACCATCGTTCTACCCCGGAGCCATCATGTCATCCATCGTCTTCTTCCCCAAACTCAAATAAAACTGGGGAAAAAAAACTTCGTAATTTCTAATTCAAACCAAATATAATTACCAACACTTACACCCTACAATTACCCAAACTAATTCAACTATAAGTGTGAAAATAGAGTAAAATATTATATTCGAAATTATTTAAAGTAAAATATTACATCTTCTTCCATTGTCGGAACTTCTTACGCCGCCGCCACCACATATTATTTTGGGATGTATTTGAAGAAAAAACAATGGAAGGGTAAAATGAGAAACTATGGAGAGTGTATTTAGTAAATGAATTATGTTTTAAAAGGAGGTGGGTGTATTTATCAATTTTGGAGGTAAATATTGCCACCTTTTTTTTATTTGTTTATCAAATTTCAGACCTGTTAACTTAACACCCAAAAAACAAAAGTTGCAAAAATTGAAATATAATATTTCATTATCTTATGTTTTGATCAATCAATTATTCTTCGTAACATTGATTAATTAGTTATTTTAAATTTATTTGGTATGAAAATAGAGGATATTTTTTCCCGCACCGGATCCTTAAAAACATAGGAAAGACTCTGCATGGCAAACATCTGGACATGCATTAGAAAAGCCTTAAGCCGATCTCGAAGATACTTTTGAACTTATCAAGTCGAATTTCTAATTTCATCAAATGAATTAATAGCATGTTCAAAACTCTATTAGTTAAAACGAGTATCATATTCGTATAATACCTGTACATACGTGATAAGGGCAAATGATTGTCTGGGCCGACCTGACAGGCCCAGGATATTGGGCCGACCTGATAGGCCTAGGAGTATTTGACCGATCTGATGATACCGGGCATTGGACCGAAATGATGAGGCCCATAGCCTTAGGAGGATCTGTTAGGCATTAAATAATGGGCCGATCCGTGGAGGCTTACAACATAAGATTGGTATAGGGCTTATCAACTTGGGCCAGCCTGTCAAGGCCCTAGTTCAAATTGTTGTGTTGAGCCGACCTGTGTAGAGTCAGCAGTGGTGAACCGACCTGTTGTGGACGTGTTAAAGTTTAACATGACTTCAGAAGAAGAGGTCAGTTCGGTTTATGAGATGTATGAGACTGAGGATGCCTTTAAAGATTTAAAAGGGTTTTGCATCAACACAAAGGGCCGACGTGTTCTGAGAGATCGGAGCTCTGGTATTACAGGCGTAAAATTAGGGTTTTTAATGAGATCCGATCCTAATCTAATGATGACTCTGACACCAAATCGTAACGGAATCCCGGATTTTACGGAAACCCTAATCCGAGCTAAGGTATAAAAGGCCCAAGCCCATGTTCATTCTAACCTAATCTCATTTTTACTGTTACATTGCTTTTTTCTCTCTCTAATCTTTGCTTCCTTCTCACAATACTGACTTAAGCATCGGAGAGGGTACGCCGGAGCAATCAAGTGGCGCCATCTGTGGGAAACATTGAGCAGAGACGTGAGATTCGAGTTTTGGCTATGGAGGAGGTTAGGAGAAGCTTGGAAGATGATTTGAACCGCACGCCGGGAGATACTCGGGCGTAGTCACACGAGAGATGTTCCACCTCCGCCCCCACCACCCCGGTGAACGGCGAGGGCAATGTGCAGAGGACGGAGCGGATGGATGACGCCTATGTCCGGGGAGTATAGATTTGAGTCCAATGTTCTTGAACAATTGGGTGGCTTCATCACTAGAGCTGTGGAGCAGACGGTGGAGAGACGCTTGAGGGAGATGCTTCCACCACCAGCTCCTCCTGTGGTCCCCCCTCCGATGGTCCCCCCTCCTGTGGTCCCTCCGGAGGTAGGAGAAAGAGGTCGGCGGCCAACTATGGCGGAGGAAGTACATTCATCAAGGGCGGAGCATGTGTCTACTGAGGACCAAGATTGGTCAGAACGAATGGATGACCTTCACCGTGAGGTGCGAGATATTCGTCGGAGAGTGGCTGGAGTACCAGGAGCGGCTGCAGTTCGGGTGAGGCGGGGAACACCCTTCTCGGAAGAGGTGATGGAAGACGAGCCGGCCTCATACCGAGCTCGAAGCTTGAATATGATGGTACCACGATCCGTGGGACCATCTTTGCCGTTTTGAGAACGCTGCTCTACTACACATTCACGGATGGCGTGATGTGTAGAGTTTTTCCTACCACTTTGACGAAATCGGCTCAGCAATGGTTTAGCCAGCTTGCCCCGGGCTCCATTCGTAATTTTGATGACTTTAGCTCGGCTTTCCTTAATCAATTCACGAGTTGTCGTAAGTACCAAAAGGCGCCCCTGACCGTTTAGTATCAAACAGAGAGAAGGGGAAGGACTTCGGAGCTATATCCAGAGGTTTACAGCGGCAAAGTTGGAGGTGCCGTCAGCTAGTCCAGAAATTTTGGCCAATGCCCTAGCTCAGGGCCTGAGGGATGGGGAGTTCTTTGAATCATTAGTGATAGAGCCTGCTAAGACATTCGACGAGCTGTTAGCTCGGGCGGAAAAATATATAAACCTGGAAGAGGCGAGAAAAATGAAAAAAGAGGAAGGAGAGAAGAGAAGAGACAGGAGGGAAGATCGGAAGACAAAGTACCTCGTAGAAGAAGCCGAGTGTCCGAGGCAATGGGGAAGGCCGAGGTTTGAGAAGTATACGCCTCGTCGTTCCTCGAAGCGAAGTGCTTGTAGCTATTGAGAGGCATCCCGACCTGAGGTGGCCAAAGGCGCACGCAGAGGCACCAGTAAAGGCGAAATGTAAGGAGTTTTGTAGATTTCACAATGAGTATGGGCACACAACTGATCGGTGCACACACCGAGGATGAGATTGAACGGCTCATTCAAGCAGTGTCACCTTAGGGAATTTGTGTACATTGACAAAAAGGAGAAAAAAAGGGAATATAAGAGGGATAACCGGGGATATCATCAACCTCGGCAGGAGCCGGAGCATAGGGGGGAGGAAAGGAAAGAGCTACCTCCACCTCCGCCCCCACCTCGGCGTGAGGTCATCCGGATGATTGTTGGAGGGCCGGCGGAAGGAGATTCGAGGCGAGCTCGGTAAAAATTATGTGAGAGCGGCAAAGACCGGATCGGGTGCAAGAACGATTGAAGGTGGAACAGTCGGTCAAGGGCCGAGTATCCAATTTGGACCGCAGGATTGCAGTGGGTATTGTGACACCTCACAACGATGCCCTTGTGATCACAAATGACGATCTCTAATTATGATGTGCAGCGGGTATTTGTGGATATCGGGAGTTCAACGGATATTCTATTCTATGATTGCTATAAGAAGATGGATCTCCGTGTCGGCTTGAGAGAAGGTGGACATGGCGTTGGTCGGATTATTTGGAGGAATGATCCAACCGATAGGTATGATTACTTTACCTGTCTCTTTGGGAAAGGAGCTTAATCGTAAAACTAGAATGATTCGATTTTTGATAGTCGAGGCACCGCCCTCTTATAATGTCATGTTGGGTAGACGGCACAAGATCGAATGCTTTCCAAAGCGGTGGTGTCGGTATACCATCTAAAAATGAAATTTCCGGTGGGAGAGAAAGTAGGGGAGGTCGATGGTGATCAGTATATGGCTAGAAAATTGTACGTAGAAAGTATTCGAGGAATGCGAGAAAGGGGAGTGCTTTTGATGATGATAGAAACAAAGACAAGTTGGTTAAGTTGGACGAACCGGTGGAGCATGTCCAACCTAATGATGAAATGATGATGGTCGAGCTAGTGCTAGGTGACCCTGATAAGGTCACCAAGGTCGGGAAGGAGTTGTCGGACGAATTGAGGGATGAGCTGGTGGAGTTTTTAAGGAGTAATGTGGATGTATTTGCTTGAACAGCGGAAGACCTGGTGGGAATAGATCCAAGCATCGCTGAACATAGGCTTAATGTTAATCCATCATATAAGCCGGTAAAACAAAAGAAGAGGAACTTCGGCCCTAAGAAAGATGCTATAATTAGGGCGGAGGTGCAAAAGTTGTTGAAAGCAGGGCACATTAAAGAAATCCAGTTTCCAGAATGGCTATCTAATGCAGTGTTGGTTCCGAAAACGGAGGATGATTGGCGCATGTGTGTGGACTTTAGGGATTTGAATCGTGCTTGCCCTAATGATTATTACCCATTACCCCGAATTGATGTTTGGTGGATTCGACGTCGGGGTGTGAATCGCTTAGTATGATGGATGCATCACGGGGATATCATCGATCAAAGCAGAAGAAGAAGACCAAAAAAAAGGGTGTGCTTTACCACCTCTTTTGGTACATTCTCGCTATGTAGTAATGCCGATTCGGATTAAAGAATGCGGAGCCACATACCGTAGGTTGGTGGATAAGATGTTTGGGGAGGCTCGGCGGGGAACATGGAAGTGTACGAGACGATATGTTGGTGAAAAGTATAAAAGTCAGAGATCATGTGCGTGACTGGCCGAAACGTTTGACACCGAGGAAGTATAGGATGAAGTGAACCCCAAGAAGTGTGCCTTTGGGGTCGTCGGGAAAGTTTCCGGGGTACATGGTAACGGAGAAAGGAATAGAGGCCAACCCGGAAAAGGTCAGGGCCATTAGAGAGATGGCGCCACCTCGGGATGCCAAAGATGTGCAGTGTTTAACAGGTCGGTTAGCAGCGTTGAATCGCTTTATTTCGCGCCTTGCAGAGCGAAGTTTGCCCTTTTTCAAGGTCTTGAGGAAAGCCAAAAAGTTTGTTTGGGATGAAGAATGCCAAAAGGCTTTCGAGGACTTGAAAAATTACTTGGCTGATCTATCATTGCTAACTAAGCCGTTGCCTGGTGAGCCCCTATACCTCTATCTTTCGGTAGGGGAGCAAGGGGTTAGCACGGTCCTGATCAGGGAGGAGAGATCGGTTCAGAGGCTGGTGTACTATGTCAGTAAAGTTTTGAGGAATGCCGAGCTGCGATATACGGAGATCGAGAAGGCGGGTTTGGCCTTGGTGGTGACTGCGAGGAGACTTCGGCCGTATTTCCTTTCGCATAAGGTAATCGTTCGAACTAATCTTCCGTTGAGAAATGTGATGAGTAAACCTGAGGTAGCGGGGAGGTTAGTGAAGTGGGCTATCGAGCTGAGTGAGTATGATATTGGATTCGAGAACAGATCGGCCATTAAAGCTCAGGCTTTGGCAGATTTTGTTCAAGAATCAACTAGAGATGATAGCAGAGAAGGAGCTTGGGTGATTTATGTGGATGGTTCAGTAGGGAGTTCGGGATGTGGTGCTGGTATTGTTTTGATCAGCCCGCAAGGGATCGAAAATGACTTTGCTTTGTGAGGTTGGAGTTTAAGCTATCTAATAATGAGGCGAGTATGAAGCATTCATCGAGGAATGCAAATGGCCATTGAGATGGGGGCTATTAGGATGGTAATTTACATGGACTCTCAGCTCGTCCATAAACAAGTTATGGGAGAGTTCGAGGTGAGGGAAGAGATGATGAAGAGGTATGTTGAAGCATATCGAGCTTTAGAAGCAAGAGTGAAAGAAATCAAGATATGTCAGGTCCCGAGGGAAGAAAATGGTCGAGCGGATTTTCTGGCAAAATTGGCCAGTTCGGCCTTGGAGAATCAAGCTAAACAAATCACACTTTTGGTAGCAAAGGAAACGGCACTGGGGTTGGAAGTCAGAGAGATTGAGGAGAAAGAGGATTGGAGGTCGGCTATCATAGCTTACTTAAAGGAGGGGGTCTTACCAACAGGTAGGCGTGAAGCAGCTCGACTGAAAATTCGGGCGACACGTTTTTGCATTATCGGGGATAAGTTATATAAGAGAGGCTTCTCTATGCCTTTGCTGAGGTGTTTGAGTGGAGAAGAGGGTACGTATGTGCTCAGAGAGATACATGAAGGTTGTTGTGGGAATCACATGGGAGCAAGAATTTTGATGAAAAAAGTCCTTAGGGGAGGGTATTTTTGGCCTTACCTGAAAGGGGAAGTAGAAAAGTTGGTGAGAGCATGCGAAAAATGTCAGATCCATGCGCCTTTGGTACATCGACCGGCGGAAGAACTCATGACGATGAGCTCGGCATGTCCATTTGCAAAATGGGGAATTGACATCGTGGGTCCTTTTCCTCCGGCTTCAGGTCAGAGGAAATTCTTGATTGTGGCAATCGACTATTTTAGCAAGTGGGTGGAGGCAGAACCTCTTGCTAAGATAAATGAGGATGCAGTAATGAAATTTATTTGGCAAAGCATAGTGTGTCGGTATGGAGTGCCTCGGGCCTTGATATCAGATAATGGGACGCAGTTCGCGGGGACAGAAATCCGAGCTTGGTGTGAGGAAATGAAGATCAAGCAAAACTTCACTTCGGTGGCTCACCCGCAGGCTAATGGGCAAGTGGAAGTGACTAATAGAATTCTTGTCCAAGGATTGAAAGCTCGTCTAGAGAAGGCAGGAGGAGCGTGGGTTCGGGAGCTCAGTTCGGTGTTGTGGGCTTATCGAACTAATCCGAAGGAGGCCACTGGCGAGGCACCGTTTAGCTTGGTGTATGGTATGGATGCTGTCATACCGGCATGAGATCGGATGGAAACACATCGGGTTTAATTTTGATGAAAATATTAATGAGCAAGTTGATTCGAGAGGCATTGGATACGATAAATGAGAAAAGGGAAATGGCATTTTTGAGATGGAAAAGACACGAGGAAGGATTAAAGCAGCTTATGACAAGAAAGTAAAGAAAAGGGCCTTTCGTGTCGGAGATTTAGTTTTGAGAAGGTCGATGCTAGCAAAAACAAAGGGAATTGGATGCGAGTTGGGAAGGACCACTTCGGGTGGTCAAGGTACTAGCAGGAGGGGCGTACGAGCTGGAAGAGATCGGAGGTCGAAAACTCCCGAGGGCTTGGAACAGTTGCAATTTGAAGAAATATCATTCCTAGAATAGAGAAATATCTCGATGTAATCAATCCACTGCGTTTTGAATGAAATGATCCGCTACCACACTATGAGTTCGGAAAGTGGAAAAGATAAAAATCGACAAGTATTTGGAGCTCACCGAGCTAGTCTCCAAATACTTGGGGCCACGAGGCCATGCGAGGAGCTTGGCTCGAGCGACCTTCCTTTGAAAGAAAACTGACAAGTATTTGGAGCTCAGCTCGAGCTAGTCTCCAAATACTTGGGGCCACGAGGCCATGCGAGGAGCTCGGCTCGAGCCGCCTTCCTTGAAAGAAAACCCGACAAGTATTTGGAGCTCACCGAGCTAGTCTCCAAATACTTGGGGCCACGAGGCCATGCGAGGAGCTCGACTGAGCCAACTTCCCTTGAAAGAAAACCGACAAGTATTTGGAGCTCAGCTCGAGCTAGTCTCCAAATACTTGGGGCCACGAGGCCATGCGAGGAGCTCGGCTCGAGCCAGCTTCCTTTGAAAGAAAACTGACAGGTATTTGGAGCTCAGCTCGAGCTAGTCTCCAAATACTTGGGGCCACGAGGAGCACGATATGCCAATCTTTTTTGCTAAAAAAAAAAATAATTTTTTTATAGTAGACAAGAGATCGAGAAATGAAAGTGCGAAGAAACTTTATTGATCATTCAAAATAAATACAAGTACATGATGGAAAATTACAAAAACAGAACTAAACTCCTAAGTAGGAGGAACATTCTCGGTGTTCAGGTCATCCATGGAGATGGTCACATCGTCTATGAGAGCGAGTTCAGGATCGTCATCCGGGATATCCTGAACTTGACCTGCAGGAAGCTGAGGGGATGACGGAGCTCCAGGAGCTTGTGAAGGACCGGCCGAGCTAGAGGCAGGGTGGAGGATAAAAGGAGCAGATAAGGACTCTATGAACTCCTCCACAAGAGCAAGGTTGAGACGCTCCGCCTCGTCAGAAAACATGAAGCCTTTGGGGTCGGGTAGAATCCTCCGGGGACCTCGGCGATCGAAGGGCTCGGTAGTGATACCGCGTTCCCTGAGTTGAAGCTCGGCCTGGTCAAAAGCAAAGCCATAGTACTCCATGGCAGATACAGAGAGAACTCTAATAAATTCCTTAGAGCTTAGAAAGGCTTGCTTCACCCTCTCCCGAATGGCCTGAACTATGGAAGAGCCCTCGGGAGAGGTGAGGAAACTTTGCCGACCAGCTTCTACGCCCTCAGCTCGGGCTTGGTCGACGACATCGTGTGAGACATCGGAGTTGGAGATCGCTTAGCTCGGTCTTGAGGTCAGCATTATCAGTCTCCAGAGCCTTTATTTTGGCCTCTAGAGAAGCCACCGTAGCCTTGTTGACCTCTTCCCCGTCCTTGTACCGGCGGTTCTCCTCTAGGAGTTTAGTCTCCCGAGCTTTCAGCCGGATGACCTCATTCTTGGAATTATTGAGCTCGGCACTCTGGGAAGGATCGGCAAAGCCAACCCGAGCTCGGGAGATCAGTGCGGCCAACTGTGCCTCGGCCTTGGAGTGGTTTAGGCAGAATGAAGTTACCAGCTCAGCATCACTGAGTTTCTCCATGGCGGTTCGGTCGGGGTTCGGGCAGTTGCCCTGAACATATTGGATGGCAAAGGTTCCATCGTTGTTCTTCAGGATGGAATTGCCTGTGAAGAAGGTTTGATTGGGTGTATGAATGGGAGTGCGAGAGAGAGAGAGAGCAGCAGGAGGTGGGGTGTTCTTCGCCCTCTTGGCAGCTCCTGTGCTGGTGCCGACAGCTGACCTCTTGGGAGGAGGAGGTCGGAAAGAAGGTTGAGCCCCTGGGCCAGTGAGATCGGCCATCACTGCGGCAATCGCGTGAATCGGTCGCCGAAGTGGAGAGGTCGACCTCCGGGCGTGGGGCGGCAAAGATCGATGAAGGAGGTTGCGAGCCAGGAGCAATGGCTTGCTCCTCATCATCCAGCTCGACAACCATCTGTGCCATGAACATATCTGCACAAAGAGGAAAGATTAGCTAGTGAGTAAATAAAATAAATCAACTGCAAAAATGACAATTACCAATATCACAAGGCAAGGGAGCCACGATGGGGCTCACTCAAAGTAATCTTTGGAGAGAAGGGGTTATAAGGCGAGAAAGGTCGATTTGACCAAGGTGAGTTTATTTATCCGAGCTTGAGATCGGGAGACCGATCTCGAAGGGGTTGTGTTTGCGTTGGAGCCGGAAGGGTCCAGTCCAAGCTATAGAAACCCCAAGCTCGGGGAGGAAATAAAAAGTATTTGTCCTTCCGCAATTTGTTAGAGGAAGGGTACTTAAAATCGAGCATCACCTCGGGAGGTGATGTAGAAGAGGCCCTTGGTGGTCGAGCTTTTTATTTGAAAAAGGGCGAAGAATATGTCCAGAGTGGGTTCTATATCTAGGTACTTAGTCAAAATTATGAAGCCGGCTAAGATGCGGAATGAGTTCGGAGCTAACTGATTCAAAGGCACCCGGGAGAACTCAGATACCCCGACCATGAATGGATGGATGGGGAATCGGAGACCTCCCTCTATCTGACTTGCAAAGAAGGCCAGGGCATTGGGCGGAGGTCGGTTAGGTCGGTCAGAGCTGCTGGGTAGATAGAGTTTGAAAGAGGAAGGAATTTGGGTTGTCCTTCTAATGGTCTGAAGATTGGGGGTTGATAAGGTAGTCTCCTTAAAATCGTGAGGATATACAGGCAAGGGACCCGAGCATGGAGTTCGGATCTCTATGGTGTCAGAATCACGACCTGAATCAGAGCTAGATTCAGTCGCGTCAGGGTCCGATGGGCGGACTCCGGTGAGGGAAAGTGGTGGAGGAACAGAGCCCATCGTCATCGCCCACCGTTCTAAGTCGGCGACAACCGCGTCCGACGGCGTTGAGTGAGAGGAAGAGGATGCCATATTAAAAGAAAAGAAAAACTAGAAAGGAAAGGGTTATTTACTGGATAGAAATATGAGGTTGAAGGAGGAAAGTAGTGTGGGATGTGGAACTTTCGAAGCCTATCGGAGCCTGGAGAATTTCGCCGGAGAAGAAGAGTGTTTGCTGGGAAGAAAGCTCTGAAATTTGAAATGTGGGAAAGTGAAAAATGGAGGAGGAAGATGGCTTTTATAAGGGGAGAGAGAAGACAAAGGGGTGCCTCGATTTTCGAGAAGATGATTGGACGGTCTACGAGGCGTCGTAGTTTTAAAAGATGTCTCATCAATCAAATCCGCGTGTCAGGTACTTGAAAGGCCAAAGGGCGGCAGGAATTTGAAAAGCCAAGAGTCGGCGGGAAAGTGAAAAGCACAAACCCTAAATGTTAGGTCAGTTCGGCCTGTGAGCAACTATGGTTGAGGTGCAGACCAACCCATAGTTGGGGGAGGAATTGATAAGGGCAAATGATTGTCTGGGCCGACCTGACAGGCCCAGGATATTGGGCCGACCTAATAGGCCTAGGAGTATTTGACCGATCTGATGATACCGGGCATTGGACCGAAATGATGAGGCCCATAGCCTTAGGAGGATCTGTTAGGCATTAAATAATGGGCCAATCCGTGGAGGCTTACAGCATAAGATTGGTATAGGGCTTATCAACTTGGGCCGGCCTGTCAAGGCCCTAGTTCAAATTGTTGTGTTGAGCCGACCTGTGTAGAGTCAGCAGTGGTGAGCCGACCTGTTGTGGACGTGTTAAAGTTTAACATGACTTCAGAAGAAGAGGTCAGTTCGGTTTATGAGATGTATGAGACTGAGGATGCCTTTGAAGATTTAAAAGGGTTTTGCATCAACACAAAGGGCCGACGTGTTCTGAGAGATCGGAGCTCTGGTATTACAGGCGTAAAATTAGGGTTTTTAATGAGATCCGATCCTAATCTAATGATGACTCTGACACCAAATTGTAATAGAATCTCGGATTTTACGGAAACCCTAATCCGAGCTAAGGTATAAAAGGCCCAAGCCCAGGTTCATTCTAACCTAATCTCATTTTTACTGTTACATTGCTTTTTTCTCTCTCTAGTCTTTGCTTCCTTCTCACAATACTGACTTAAGCATCAGAGAGGGTACGCCGGAGCCCCCCCTCCGGCCCCCCTTTGTGCAGGTTTCGTGGTGGTTTTCGTCTGGGAAGGTGATCGGCGAGGAGAAGTAATTTTTGGGAGCAATCAATACGAATAATTGAAAAATACTTCCGTTTCCCATACACATTTTGAAGCACCGTTAAATACTCCTTATTTTTTAAATAAAACATTTAATACTCGTATTATAGTTATCTGTATAATACTTGGCGAAAAATACTTCATTTTAACTATTTTCATAATTTAAATCTGAAATCATTCAAAATTTATTTATATGATTAAAACATTATAAAAATAATAACTACTAATTACACTAATAATATATAAATATACTAATTATTATTAATAATTATCTTAGATTTATATTAAGTTATAATTTAATATAATATAAAAATTATGTATAAAGTTTTATATAGTTTAAGTATAAATTCAATTCACTTAAAAATATACTAACTATTATTAAATAAATTTTTTTCAATTTGTGTTAGAATTTTATGTTAAATAAAAATTGTTAGGAAAATTTATGTTTAGATTTTGATGATACCATGTAAAACTTAGAATAGAAAGTTGGCACCCCATTTTCTTTGTAATTCAACTTGTAATAGATAGGACTGTATGAGCTTAGTTAGAGTTAGCTGAGTTGAAGATTACAAGAGTCGACTGAAGATTGAAGAGAAGACCCAGATGTGTGAAGCCAAGTGAAGGATCAGTCAAGCGATAGAAAAGCTGTCTCAGTCAGCTGATTGATAGCTATGTCATTCCAAAATGATTGGAATCGAATGTCAAAGGGGTATGCATCAGACAAAACTTGAAGAAAGCTGATAGAGATCCATTGTCAACACAAGTAAAGGTTTTTTGAAATAGGTCATCTCGATCTCACAAAGAATAAAGTCGTTTTTCTTTGAAAGAGTGCAAAAAGTAAGGAACCAATGCGATGTACCTGAAAACCTGCAGAGTCCAAGAAAAGGCTGCAGAGCATTAAACTCATGGTACGGTCCTCATTAGTGCTGCAAGGACAAGACATGCCAACAACCTACGAAGAAATTTGAAATATATGTCTATCTCTTCAAGGGACATATTTTCGAATCTGCACTATAAAAGGCTGAGGAAGCAAGTGAGAGAAGGTTACCAAGTTCATTACAAGCATACAAGTATTAGAGTAAACCTGCAAATACTCTCAAGCTTTCAAAGACAATCCTCAAGCCTAAAATTGAAGGAACTCAATCCAACGCACTCAGTGAGGAAAGATTACTAAGTTGAAGAAGAAATTTGTTTGAAGAACAAAAAGGGTATATTCTCCAAGGTTGAAGGAGAAGTAGTAAGGTTCAAGTTCGAACCAGAAGCTTTGGGCTCGTTGGAAGGTTGTGTGATCAATTCCAAGAGTTCGAGGGAACTGAAGTAGCAAGTCATTTGTTTTCTGAAGAAGCTGAGTCCCAAGAGCAGCCAACTATGTGATCAAGACTGACTCGGACTGTAGACTGCTTTGTAACTGAGATCTGTACTTAGTGGATTCCTCCAGGAGTTGTAGAAGAGTGGATTAGAGGAATTACCCCATCCTCGAATCACTATAAAAATTTCTTGTGTCTTATTTACTTACATCACTTTAAATTCTTGCATATCTTTTATATCTGTTGTTAAGTCATAATTGCTGAACTCAACTGATAATAACCATTGCTAAAAACAAGTATTGAAAAACAAGTTTAAAACAATAAGGGTGAAAAGTCTTCCACTGAATAAAAACCAAATCAATCAGAATTTAAGTGTTAGGCGATGCAATTTGAGTTATACTATCAGCAGCTCAGTCGAGTCTCTTGAGTGGGTAACTTTGTTGAAGTAAGCCAACCTAGCTGTCCCTCAAGGACTAAGCTGATTTGTGATAAACTCTGAAAATATTTAAAATGACTAAATCTAAAATTTGGTAAAATTTATTTAACTCTCCCTTCTAAACATTACTCACCCCTTGGGACCTACAAGTAGTATCAGAGTAGTTGGTTCATTGAGCCTTCCGCACTGGTTACTGAACTAGATCTCAGTCTTTTCAAAAGAAACAACACTTGAGTTTTTAAAGCTTTTATATCAAAAGCAAAGTTATTATCATGGAAGTAAATCTAACTCGCATTCCTATGTTCATTGTGGAAGAGTTTGATGACTGGAAAATTTGTATGCACGCACATCTATCAGCTTTGCATGATGAGATGTGGCTAGTGATAGATGATGGGTCACTGCAAATTCTAAAGGTCAACACTGCTGTAAGAAGAGCACCTCCAGGTGAAGGAGAGGAGTCTGCAGCAGAGCCCAATTTTTATCTTTGTTGTGAATGGACCAACAAAGATAAAAAGAGATACCATCTTGACAATGTTGCCAAGGACATTCTTTATAAAACCTTGGACAAGGCTATGTTTAATAAAGTCGAATCATGCAAATCAGCCAAAGAAATTTGGGAAAAGCTTACTTTGATTTGTGAAGGATCTGATCAAATCAAAGAAAATATTTAACTATTACAGTCCAAAAATTTTAAAATAATTGCAGGTGAAAGTCTGGATCAACTGGATGCTAGATTTACAGAAATCACAAATGAGCTTTCAGCTCTGGGAAATGAGTACACACAGAAGGAGATGTATATGAAGATCCTAAGGTCTCTCCCAGCTGAGTGGGAAATGAAGGTCATGGCCCTGAGACACTCCATGGACCTCTCCAAAACATCAAACCATGAGCTATTCTCAATTCAGCTTTTTTAATTTCCTGGAAGGATCATTTCCAAAATCATGGTCAACCAAATCCAATGAGGCCAATCCCGCAGAGACCTGGCTCGCTTAAGAAGGAATACAAATCCCTTTAGTTATACCTTTGCTTACGGAGAGAATAGACCGGTTAACTTTGTTATTAGGTGCCTACTCCCTCGTCAATAGTGTAAGCACTCTGGACTGACCTCGTTGATAGAAAAGAAAGGGAATCGACTAGAAGGACATGCTTTTGGAAAAAACTGGAATTTCTTCCCTAGTGTCGTCCGAAGACAAGGGTAGGAAGTGTAGGAGAAGAAAGTAGGGGTAAACGTTCGCCAACTACTCTACTATTAGCTCCGGACGAGATCAATGGGCTAGGGTGACTTCTAAAGAGAGTTTCTCCCACTAAATCAACCGGCTCCGCTGGCCACCCCTATGTCTTGGTACTCTACCCTCCAAAAAAATGACCATTCGAACTGCCTATGTCGATACAGCAGGAGCTACATAATTTTTCTGAAGACGTCCTCCTCTCAAGGTTAAGGCATATGAGTTTGAGGTGAGAAGAAAGGAGCAAGAAGAAACAGGTGTGCCCAAACAGCTGCACTAATGGCCAATGAAGGGAAGAAAGCTGATTCAAAGGAAACAATAGACCATGAGGAAATTGCCTTAATGGTAAAAAGGTTCAATAAGTTCTTTAATAAGAACTATAAAAGAAACAAGGGTGAATCCTCAAGAAGACACTCATCACCCTCCAAAGTAAGGGATGACAGGCCACCCAAAAGAGCTGAACACCAAAGAACTGAATATCAAAGAGATGATAATCAGAGGACTGATAGAGCTGACTTGTAGGGAGCTGAGAACCTGTGTTGGAACTGCAGACAATCATGACATTTTGCTGTTGATTGTCCTTATCCACCAGTCAACAAATACAACAATGAAGAGGATAGAAGATTCTTCAGAGAAAGAAAACAAGAAAAGAAGAATGTCATGTTGGCTGTTGAGACTGCTGAAACAGCTAAGTGCAAAGAACCAGTAGACTAAGATAGTAGTGAAGCAGACTACTCCAGTGACACTGAGGAAGAGGCTATGATCTGCCTCATGGCCAAAGAACAAGATCCAAAAGATCAAGAAGATGAGGTACACTCTAACTCATCTCATTCAGATTCTAGTGATAGTGATTGTGACACAAACACTTCATCACCCACAGATCTTTATGATTCAATTGGCAAAATGATGAAAGATATTGAGCACATCAAAACCTCACACACTATTAAATGAGGAAAACAACCAGCTTAAATGCCAAAACTCACAGCTAACTAAAAATATGAGTACTCTAAGTCACATAGCTAATGAGAATACTAAGTTGAAGGCTGAAATTAACAGGATCCAAGCAGAATTAGCTGCTACAAAAAAGAGGGTAAAAGATCTTAAAAATGTGATTGCTTCATTTACAAAGGCATCCAAATCATTGGATGAACTTATAATGACTCAAAAAAAGTGGGGACAAGACATGCATAGGATTCAATTCCTTTTTGCATGCCCAAGTTCCTAGAGTGATTATGGAAAATGGATCCTCAAGCAATGAAGGAATCCAAAAATCCAAAACATCAAATGTTGCACCAACACCCGTATAAAAACACAATCACAACCATACTGGCCTTAGATATAGGGGTAAAGGCAAGAAGCCAGTTGAGTATGTTGAAAGGACAGTGAAATTAAATTCAGAAAAGTCCATCAACGGACTCCAAACAAAAAATACTCTGTGAAAGATAAACAGAGCTACCAAAATTCCCAGAGATTTCAGCAAACAAAATCATATGATGGGAATGGTAGAAATTATCCAAGCAAGCTGATTGGAATAACCAAGTGAGATATCAGCCAAGACCTATGGAATACAAGCCAAAGTGGCAAAGACCTCAACCTCATCATAGGTCATTCCCAAGGCAAAAGAGCTATCATCAGCACACATATGCACTCATGCACAAAACTCATCAAGCACAGAAATTCCACTATCACCCAAAGAAAGTAAATGCTCAAACAAATACACATGCATACAGACAAAAGAGATAGATGTATGAACCTAAAACCCCCAAGCAATTTGCTAATGTGCATTATGATTATGGAACTAATAGATGGCAACCTCTTAGAGTCAGATCATCTGGCTATAGGTTGGTTGGAACACCTTATAGCACTAACCCCTCAGGACCCAGGCAAGTATGGGTACATAAAAACTAATTTCCTTGATTGAAGGTTCAGGGAACAACTGAGTGCCAAGGAACCTGGTACATGGATAGTGGTTGTTCCAGACATATGACAGGAAACAAGAGAAATCTATCAAAGTTCAAGGAAATTAAAGGAATCCTATAACACTCATAGAATAAAATATTTGTTGAACTCCCCATGTCAACGAATACTCGTAGAACATCATAGTTAGAAATTGTGCTTGTGATCACAAGAGCATCGCTATGGGGCATTACGACACCCCTGCCATCACATGGTTTGAACTGGATAATTGGCCCCGGGCCAACCTGCTCCACCTTTATTTGCTCATGCACCCGATCTGGGGCTGCTGCTCGGACATAGCTTTTCTGAGCTCTCCTCGAATCTCCCTCTGCTGGCCCACCAACTATCATTTTTTGGATCACCGCCCGTCGAGGTGGAGGTGAGAGTAGGTCTTCCCTCCCCTCTGCCCCCTTCTCTAGCTCACGCCGATGTTGATTATATTTATTATGCCTTCTTTTATACCCGATTTTCTCCTTCCTCCTATGAACGTAAACAAATCCCTTCAAGTGCCCTGCCTGAATTAACCTCTCAATCTCATCCTTCAAGGGTGTACACCGGTCTGTTGTATGTCCATATTCATTATGGAACCTGCAGAAATTTTTACACTTTACTTTTGTTGGTGCCTTCGCGTGTGCCTTTGGCCACCTCAGGTCGGGGTGCCTCTCAATAGCTATGAGCACCTCGTCCTGATGTAGTACCAATGGCGTATACTTCTCATACCTCAGCCTTCCACCCATCACCTCGGGTTTAAGCTTCTTCTGAAGTGTTTTATCCTCCCCCTCCCCTTTCTTCTCTTTCCTCTTCTCTCCCTCCTCTTTTTTCATTTTCCTTGCTTACTCGCCAAAGTATCTTATATAACTCAAGGAAAGTTTGCTAAACCACTGTTGAGCTGATGTAGTGAGGGTGGTCGGAAATACTATACACATCACGCCATCCGTGAATCTGTGTAGCATTGCAGCATTCTCAAAATGGCACAAATGATCCCAGACAGGGGGCGGCGGTGGCACCAAATCCCTCAACCTCCTTTTTCCACCGCCTGTTCCGCGACCTTGGAAATAAAGCTACCCAACTGCTAAAAAACATAGGTCCCAAACTTCCTCCTCCACCCTTGTCCTTGGCATCCCTTTCCCATTGCCTTCCACCCCAGGCGGTGGGGGAGGTATGGTATTTTCATTCGTCACCCCTCCCGGCGTGTTACCCATCAGAGTGCGATTCAGATCCTCCATCAAATTTCTCCTCAGGTCCTCCATAATCTCCAAACTCTGCAACTCATGCCTTCGCTCAGATGTTCCCATAGACGGCGCCAATTGGTTGATCCCAAAATTGCTCCACCTCCCTGAAAATCCCTTCCGACCAAACTCCACTGCCGATGTACACAAAAGAGGGGCCGGAGGGTTGCTCTGGCGTACCCTCTCCGATGCTTAAGTCAGAAGAGTATTCAACAAAAAAAAAGGCAGAATGTAAAGTGAATATAAAAACTGTGTTTAGGTTTAGAATGAACCTGTGACATGGTATTTATAGCTTTGCCCTAATTAGAGTTTCCATAAAATCCAAAGTTTGTTACGATTCTGGTTATAAAATCTGATTAGGATAAGATCAATCATTCCAGAGCTTGGACCATATGAATAGTTCAACAGGTCGAGACAATATCAACACAATAACTCATCCTCAACCATACGTATTTTGGAGTCAACTACCTCAGCCCAAAAGAGATCAAGGTTTAGTCTCTCAAAGATTGTTATCGCTCTTACCCAATGACCCATTAACAGAGCTCCTTCATCTTTGCCCATAACAGAGCTCTTACAACTCGGCCCATAAACAAAGCTCTTACAACTCGCCCCATTAACAGAGCTCAACTTTGTATTCAATTCATTGATGGAGCTATACAGTTCGGGCTATTAATGAAATCCTTTAGTTCAACCCAATAGAGGAAATCCAATTCAACCCATAAAGTTAGCCTAAATTGATCTTATCACTTCATTCATTAGATTTAAAATTCACCACAATCACTCAAATAATAGTTTAAAATAGGAATTTAAGGATTTGAAATTCAATGTAAAATGCGATAATCCATAAAATCTCAATGAATTTGTTACTATGGATTTGAAATTCTTAGCTTCAAATCTATAATTTCAAATCCATCAATTTAAATAAAGTTGAGTTCTAAGGCTCTGTTTGAATTTATAGATTTGAAGCTTTGGATTTCAAATTCATAAAAATAAATAGGTTGAGCAGGTTTGGATGCTATCATTTTACAATGCATTTCAAATCTGTAACTCTTATTTTAGGTCAGCCATTTGAAATTATTTCCTTAAATACTCCCTTCAAATACAAATTCTTCATCCAAATGTTTCCTAAACTCCATTCGTATTGAAGGATTTGGAGCTAAGGATTTCAAATCTATAACAACAAGTTCATTGAGCTTGTTTGGATAAAGTCATTCTATAATGAATTTCAAATCATTGGAAGCTCTTTTTGTAGTTATTTTGGAGGATTTCAAATTTATTTAGAGTCCTTGGATTTTAAATCCACCTTTTGTTTGGATGATGTAGAGATTTCAAATTCATTATAAATTTTGATTAAAAAAAATTAAAAACTCTATTTATTTCTTATTTGATATTTAATAAATAAAAATAAAAGAAATAATCTTATTATTTTATAAATAATTAATATTTTATACACTAATGAAAATATGAAATATATAACTTTTATTATATGTGAATGTGTGTGAGGATAGTGTATGTGAATATGTGAGAGAGAGTATGTGTGAGTGTATGTAAATGTGTGCAGTGTGTGTAACTTTGTGCAGTGTGTGTTGTGTGTATAAATATGTGCAGTGTGTGAATATGCAAGTGAACGTAACGGAAAAAAAATGAATTCAAATGACTAGGTTTTGGAAGGGATTTAAAATCCTTTGAAAATGAACAAAAACTTAAAGAGAGATTTGGAATCCGTTGATTTGGATTTATATGCCAAATATGGGTGAGGATTTAGATAAGGAATTCAAGTCCCTCTTCCCAAATCCCCTCATAAATTCCCCCCTCTAAATGCACCCTTAAAATATTTCCCTCCAAATCCAAATCCTCTAATACAAATGTAACATTAAGGAATTACTAATTTGGTTATCAAAACAATTTTGTGGGGGAGAAATTTGTTATTTTTCACTCAGAGAGAGAGAGAGAGAGAGAGTTTAACTACATTGTAATTAAGCCTTTAAAGGCTTGCAATAAGTATATTACTCTCTGAGGAAAACTTACAAGAGAAACATAAAACTTTTACATGGACAAATTTTACACTCATGAGTCATGACACCAATATATATATATATATATATATATATATATATATATATATGGGGAGGATCAAGTGAGACCATGTCTTTAAGTGAGACACAATGGACTAATCTCAACCATTCTTCACTACTAATCAATGAGTATGATTTAAGGGATAAAAAATATATTAAAACATTAATTTAATCAATATAAGGGTAGTAGGGTAAAATAACATAACAAGGTAGTAACAAACATGGAATCAAATCTCTTTCTCTCTCCCCAATCTCACGTGTTGTCTCCCCCCACCCCATTCTCACGTCTCTCTCTCTCTCTCGAATTCCTCCATTAACGCAAATAAGAAAAATTGTGAAAACTCGAAAATTACAGTTCATGAAAATTACAAAGAAAAGACAAGAAAAATCGGTGCAATATTATAGAGAAATAATGAACAGTGAGTTTGAAACATGATGATGAATCATCAGTCGTGGAAAAAACTCTATCCAACAGCATCAATGGTGTAGTCATCGATGGAAAACTCTAAACTGACCATTAACATAAACTCTTAAAAAACTGTAATTTTCACGAATAAGACGATGCATAGATACTTATGAAATGATGCATAGATACTTATGAAACGATGCATAGATCTGTAGGATATTACATATTTGAAAATATGCAACAAAAATCAACTAAATATGCATTATATGCAAACTATCTATGCAACATAAAAAAAACTAATATGTAGTAAAGTACACCCAACTATGCAAGACGTCATAAACTATGCAACATAATCAACTAATTGTGCATTCTCTAGAAACTATCTATGCACTGTGGAATAACTAAATATGCAGTAGATTATGTAACATCCCATTTTTATAATTTCCAAAAGCAACATCTCGTTTTCATAACTAAATATACATTACATTGAACTTATTTATGCAGTGTAGAATAACGAAATATGCAATACGTTATATTTAATTATGTCTTATTTTTTGTAAAATAGTGCCAACAAAACAAATAAATATGCATTATTTGATGTCTAATTATGCAGTAGAAGAATCCTAACTATACTGTAAAATAAAAATATTTGGAAAATAAACTACTTCCTTAAATTCCGCCACAAAATCCGGCAGTTTCAATCTCAGCCCATAAAACCCGCTGGGACCACTAATTTGATTTACAAAATTACAACCTCACCCTTAAAATCAGCTGAAATTAGGATATAATTAAAAAAAAAACTGAATTAATCACATCCCTTCATTTTCTAAGATCAAAGGGTAAGATGAGTCCACATTGTCTCACCTAGGAAGGGTGGTCTTATTTGAACCAAATCCTATATATATATATATATATATATATATGGATTGGTTCAAATAAGATCAAACCAAGACCATAAGGACACATCGTGACCATTGGATTAAATAAATAACGCTTCAGATTATTGGCCTTTTTTAAGTAATGGCACCTGTTTTAAGGGCATTCAGGCATTTTCATTATTTATGTTAGGGATAAGATTGTAATTTTATTATTAATGTTTTTGTAACAAAAATCCTACCATATCTATCTCCCTCAGTTATTTTTCAAAATTGTGGCAGACGCCCTTTCAGTTTCTTCTCAATCAAAACTCACGTTTCTTTCTGTATAATATTAATGCAAATTTTACTTGTTTTGTTCTAAGTATACACAGATATAAACCTATATATGTAATATTCATAGTATAAATAAATACATTATTAAAATTAAATTATGCAAACTTTTTATTACGCAATGTGAATTTTAATGTAATACACTTTATACATACTAAGTATGCAAATTTGGAATACTATAAACGCAGAACATAAATGTGCAGTATGCAGGGTATAAATTATAAGGATCAATGCTTAATTTATTTTAATATTTTACTTGTTTTGTTCTAAGAATACATAATAACAAACCTATATATGCAATTTTTCTATTCTAAATAAGCACACTATTAAAATTTAATGTAATACATTTTGATCATACTAAATATTCAAATTCAAAATACTATATATGCAGAATATAAATATACAGTATGAAGGGTATGAATTATAAGGCTTGTTGGGCAAACTCACTAATGTTAACCTCCAGTAATCAATGTAACATTTTTCCAGCTCGTAAAAGCTGTTAACGATTACTCCATCACTCATCTCCATGGAAATAATCTACTCAGCCATGAAATCCACGTACGATTGCTTGTACCCTCAATCGACTTTTGTACACTTCTTTTGACTTCTGTATGCCCAGGGGTTATTTTCTTTTGACTTTTTTACGCTTTTCTATTTTTCTCTCCGTCTTTCTACTACAAAATCTTAGAAACAATTATGAAGCAAACTAGAAACAATCGTGAAATAATATATACATTTTTTTAATTTGTGATTTATTTGTGATTTGCATTTTTCAATATATTTTTAGTTCAATTCTGTTTTCACAGCCTATACTATCTTGATGAGTTTTTGGATGATTCTGTAAATCTCTTTTTTTTTTCTTTTAAATGTGTTGTTTCTAATCATGTTTATGTATTCTTATTTTTTGGTTTTTTTCTTTGCAGTGTTTGAGGTTTTATCTTAGTAATTATTTGAGAAAGAAGTTCAAGTATGGATATATATGGCTAAATTGCATATTTGGTACACTAACCTAGGGCCAGTTGCACTTTCGTCCACAAATTCTAGGGTCTAGCAAATTAGGACACTAATTTATAATTTTTTGCACATTGAGTACACTTGCTGTCGGAAATTGAAAATTTCATCCGAAATTTCCCCAATTTCAATTTTCGACAACAAGTATTTTCAATGTGCAAAAAATTATAAATTTGTGTCCTAATTTGCCAGACCCTGGAATTGGTGGACGAAAGTGCAATTGGTCTTAAGTTAGTGTACCAAAAATGCAATTTAGCCATTAATAAACCTTTGCCTATATTACAAATTAAGGTTGAATACTTTTTTTTTATAACTCAGCTTCCAAGCTTGCACCTGACTATGCCGAGGACAAGCGGCTTGACCCTTATCACGCCACCACCTGGGGTGTGAACGACCTGCCGTGTTATATTAGTGGTCACGACGTACAACCAATCCTCCCATGTAAAGAGAATAATTATGTTCGACCCCCCGAATTTTATAATTGTTGATCTCTCCTCGAATCGAACCACACAAATGCTATTCAATATGAGTTTTCACCAAATCTTCACCGGCTCGCATATATCCCGTGGAGCAATTGGATGGAGTTGGGTCCCTGACCTCCATCCCACAAGAGACTTTAAGTCCCTTGTGTGGCTTAAACTCAAACATAACACACACACACACACACATAGAGAGAGAGAGAGAGAGAGAGAGAGAGAGAGAGAGAGAGTCAACAACACTTCTGTGTATACGTCAAGAATCCATTGGTAGTGTGAAGCCCCGATTTTTCCGAACATATAATTGATTCTTTTGACGTCTATGTATTGATCGACTATTTTACCGCGTCACTTTGACGGGTAATTATTAATAATATATATTTTGTATTTTATTTCATTTTATTTATTACTTATGATCATCATCATCATCACTTCTATTTCACATTTATGATCACTTGATTGATCATTATTACTATTTTTGTATTTATTAGTCACCTTAGAATTTTAAGAGACTATTTATTTTAGAGACTTTTACCTTATAGAATTAAGAATTTGATCTATATTAAGTGATCATGAGACTTATAAGTGATCAAGGAAATCACTAATTATTTTGGAGATTGATATATTTCAACTATTATCATCAAATTTTGGACAAAAAAAAATATATGAAATTACCAAATTACCCTATAGTGGATGACATTGGTGATGAATTTTGGTGTAGAAATACCACCCAACTCTTGTACATGTACACCTTATATTAGTCATCTTGTGTATAATTATACCATTAATTCAAACATTATACACATCATCTTATACATCAATTCTTTATTATTAAAATTTCCCAACATGTTGGAGTCTTCCCAACATTCCTTCTCTTCTCATACCTTGCCCATACCTTTGACCACCCTTTTGTCTCCATGAAAGAGACAATTTGCAAGACACAAAATTAATCAAAAAATCCCTCTCTCTCCCCCCCTAATGTGGACGGCCACATTGAGAAAAAATGAACAAATTTTGTTCATTTCATCAAACACATTCTAATTCTAAAGCTAATTCTCCTCCTTCTCTCTAACCTCTCTCTAAAAATCATTCACATCTTCAAATCATCAAACACCAACTCTTCACATCTTCAAACCTTCAAACCTTCAAACACCAACTCTTCACATCTTCAAATCTTCAAACATAAGTTCTTCATATCTTCAAGTACCACTTCTTCACATCTTCAAATATTCAAACACAAGCCCTTCACATCTTCAAACCCATCTTCATATCTTCAAGAACATCTTCTTCCTAACATCAAACATACTTTCTTTCTTCAAACATCTAAACCAAAACAAACAATCTTACCACTTAAAAACCAAAAATTCGAACACCCCCTATCTCAAGGTAAGAAATTTCACTCTTCAATTCAACTTAAAATCTTACTACTCATCACCTTCTCTTTTTAATTTAAGTTTATATTTTGGATTTTGAGGTACTTAGAAGACCACTTGGAGACATGCATGCATGGTGATGAAATTAGAAGACTTGAAGAATAACTAGTAGAGAAATTTGGACTACAAGGTAAGAATTGGACACTAGAGCCCTTCTTTCTTCTTTTTCCTATTTTTTTTCAAATTTTAACACCCCTTTTTCATTTTTGAGAAATAGGGGCTGACCTTAGGTGATTTTGGAGTTGAACCAAAATTTCCAAATTTGGAGCTTCAACTAGTTTCAAATCACCTACTACACAAGGTAAAGTGTAGTCTTTCCAATTTTCTTATCTCCTTCTTTTTCTCCTTAATTTTCTCTCATTTTTCTAACTCCAAATTTTTGATATTTCTTGACTTAGGGGCTGACCTAAGTGACCTCATCCAAAGCTGTGAAATTTTCCCTTTTTATTTCACAACTTTCCAATTTAAGGTGGGTGGAAAAACTCTTTCAAACTTCTAGGTGCTTTTATTAAAATGCATGTAGAATTTTGATCATGAGCCCTTGAGATATATAATCTGTGTATTGCATGTCAATTTTATGTATCAAATCATGAAAATTCTCAAGAGTTGCTCAAAATTGGTATTTATTGAATTTTAGGTGCATGCATGTACAATTTAATGTTCTATTTGATGAATTCTTGTATGAATTGGACATGCAAGTGTATGATCTTTGAAATCCATGTTTTGGATGACTTATAACCTGGAAAAGTCGAGCATAATTGATTAAATTTCGATTTTGGACTTTATGCAAAAATAGAAAATTGGTGGACTAAATTGCAAGAAAATGAAAGTTAAAGGACCCCTCTGCAAATTTCAAATTTTGGAACTGCACTCAGGTTCAAAAATGACTTTTTGACATTTAAATAAAGTTTTAAGAGTTTTAAGATAAATAAAATCAACCTTTAAAAGCCCAAGGACTATATTGTAAAATTTTAAAAGTATAAGGGCTACTTTGCAAATTTTGAAACTGTACCAGACCTTAATTTTAAAATTTTAAATTTTTACTCTTAAGGTACTGGAAACGACATATTTTAAATGTATTCCAAAATCCATGTGTTTAGGGCTTGGAAAGTAATTTTTCTAAAATTGAGGGACTAAAGTGTAAAAGACTAAACTTGAGGACCCAAATAAAATTTACAGGACTAATGCAGCCCATGCACCTGGAAATACTAATTTAACTGTAACTTAATTATATTTTGGACCCAAGGTTCAAATTTCATAACAATTGGACCCCTAAAAGCCTTAAAGACAATTACTTCAAAATGGGACAAAAATGAGATTTTCAAAGGTTAAAGGACCTACACTCATTTCTTTTAAAAACCGCTTTTGTACCAATATCCTACTAACCTTAGTGATATTTTCCAACTGGAATCACATTAAAAACCCTTCAGGTTTGTGAGTTCCAATTATTTTAAACTAAGGGCTCGAAATGACAATTTTAACAAATTTGAGGCCAATGTGAGAATTTTATAAAAACTCGACCTCAAAATAATAAAACCCTGAATCTCTGAACAATTTAGAGAATTTAGGAACTGACCTCATAATTTTTCAAGGTCGGGATATTTATTTATTCAATTTTTAACCCCAAAAGTATTGGTTTTTACAAACGGGGCTAATTGTAAATTTTCTTTTTATAAAGGACCTAACTCAAATTATTTTCCCTTTTACTAAAATAGCCTTGGACCCTCTGACTTGGAGATTTAATTAAAGTATCTTATTTTCTCAAAAATCCTTGACTTATCGGACCGATTTGACCGATTAATACCCGATCGCGGAGCGAC
Source organism: Rehmannia glutinosa (assembly GCA_016081115.2). Taxonomy (NCBI): domain Eukaryota; kingdom Viridiplantae; phylum Streptophyta; class Magnoliopsida; order Lamiales; family Orobanchaceae; genus Rehmannia; species Rehmannia glutinosa. The sequence continues at coordinate 61,096 of JABTTQ020002614.1, forward strand.
TTCCTCGCCTTGCGATTTTGAATCTATAACGGGACTTATGTTCCACCTAATCTTTCAAGATATCGAAGATTGCTTATCCTTCCGATAATCATCTTCATCCAAATAACTCCACCAACGCCATATTGCTACTCGTGAATTTTCAAAAATTTTCCTGAACTGCTTCCCTAAATCAGTAATACTCGACTGCCTGTACTTGTATTTACTTTCCTACCTGAGTCAACTTGGTGTGTCGAGCTCACAGTCGGAATGGATATGTCGGGGATAGAACCGGGCAGCTCGGCTACTATTCCACTCTTAGGCCCCATCGTCCTAATCCCCAATGGAGGGACGGAGTGTCCAAGGGAAACGGGTCGTAGTACTTGAGGTATAATCATGATTATGACTAACGAGCCTTGCAAGCTCACTTGTGGATTTTGTCTTTGCCTATGCGGCGATAAGGTGAGGTCTTGGACCATCTTGCCCGGGAGTTACAAGGAAGAACGAAGGAATGTTGTCGATCCACACGATTCGGAGTTATCGGACCCGTTTGGTTGGCGCTACAAATCCTTCCGCAACCGCTACTTGTATTGCATTGGTTGGCGCTACAAATCCGTACGCAACCATTATTTGTCTTGCATGGGATTGGCGTTACATTCCGTACGCAATCCTACCTGTCTTGACTGAATCTCATAGTGCCTGTGTGACCACAAACTATTTTCTTGAACTGTATAAGTATATTACGTAAATATATTTATCACGACGTTTGTGGACTGTGTGTGAATTCATGCATCATACTCACGCGTTTTCATATAACTATTTTCTCGCATTAACTATATATCGCCACACTTGCACACGATCACCCCATCCACTGAGATTTCTGTCTCATCCCCACCTGTCTTCTAAAGATGAGGATTTCGTTGAAGATGCTGAACCGACTATGGATTGAGCCCTTGTACTCCGCTTGTTGGATTTACTATCTTTTGTTGTTGATGTCGCTGGACTTGTTACTATTATTTGTTGTTGGACTTACTACTTCTTGTTGTTGTTGTTGGACTCTTTTCTTGTGTTTGTTGTTGGACTCTCGTATTTCTTTTCATTCCGGTTTGTAACTGAAGGGCGTAGGACCCTTTGACTTTTAAGTTGTTATCTTTAGATCATATCGGGATGTAATTTGGATTATGGATATTATGGATCGTAAGTTGTAACGTGTTTCTTTATTTCCATTTTGCTATTTAGACTCTGTTCCATTGGGTTTTGATGATATTCGTCTAGAATGTTTGGTTTACTTGTATTTAAGTTGTGGATCGTCGTCGTGTCCCGTTTGGGGCGTGACAGTTAGAGTGGTATCAGAGCTCGGCTAGTAAGATGGAAACTTACACCGAGCTGACCCAGGATAGGACCCTCGGTCTGTGTTTTGGGTAGTACCGCGACTTGACCAATTAAGTGTGAAATCGATTTCAAATTAGCATAGAACCGTCTTATTGATGTTTGTACTAAGTTAGAACGCATATTTGGAGATTCCATAGTCATACTTGTCTTGACTTAGTTGATTCTTGACTCGACTTTCTTTATTCATTCTTTCTTTATTCTCTTCTTATCTTTCCTCTACCTTTGATCGATCCACCTTAGTTTTGTTTGATCGAGGATGGAGCCGCGCCACCTTCTTGGTGGGGCGTTTTTCATGCCCGTCTTTGGGGAGTACTACGGCAATCGATGATTCACCGGCACCGGAGAGTGATCGAGCGACCTCGAGCTATCCGAGAAGCGCCAACAGAAGGGACTCGACAGCGCTTGGCAAGGAGCCATGATGAAAAGAGCGAGTTGACCACTATCATTAAGGATCGCGACAACACCATACGGCGCGGGAGGATCGGATCTGAGAATATCCAGGAGCGCTTGGATAATGTGCGAGAGAAAATGAGGAGGGCGTGTGACGCCGCGAGAAATGGGAGATTGACGCCCGCCTATCTCGCAACACCGTTGAGCGCTTGGAGGAGACCCTCATCAAGCGATGATAAGTGATAGAGGACCTTACAGTGCCCTAGCTCGAGAGACGCGCGCTCGGGAGGCCTGCTCGGGCGCCTAATGCACAACCATTGCCTCCACCCGAGGTAGAGCCCGTACCCGATGCTGAGGAGGACCCTGAGGAGGACCCCGAGGAGGATCCTGAGGATGATCCAGTCTAGGTCGGAGAGCCTAAGGCACTTGAGGCTGCTCTACTTGATGATGCACAGGGATTCGAGCAGTGGTTGGATTTCATTGATTGGCCTGAGGTCGAGGCGCCACCTCAGCCCGACCAGGCCCCGGTTTCATAGCTGCGAGTGACGATGATGGCGATCTCACTGATTAGTTAGCTTGATTGTCAGTTTGTACTTTCGTTGTTGTAGACGCTTATTCCAGTGTTGTACCTTACTTTCTATTATATTAGATTCCGTTGTATTTTGGTTCAGATGTATCTTTGACTCAGTGTTACTATTGTTGTACTATGGGTGTATTCAAGCTTTACATTAATGGATATGCCTTTTGCTATTTATTCAGTGTCTTGTGTTTGTTGTTACTTTCCCTACGATATAACTTGCTTTACGCGGATAATTATTGTATTCATTTACTCGTGGATGGCAACTAACACTTCAAGATACAGAATGGTCGAACATCGAGGACGTGGGAGACCTCGCCGCGTTCCCGAGGGGATGACGATGTACCCAGGACCGGGTACCCTCCCCGAATTACCACCGCCTCCTCCACCTGCCGGGGAGACAACTTGACTGCGCAGCCCCTACAACAAATACTGGTTTTCATGAGGCAACAAGCAGATCCTCAACACTGTGCCCCGAACCCGCCAGAGAGGCGAACGATCGCACGTTGGAGCGATTTCTTCGGTTCGACCCAGCGGCTTTCTTAGGAGAGCCGGATGATTTAAAGCGAGGGAAGAATGGATAGATAAATTGGAGAATATCTTGAGTGCTCTCCAATATTCGGATGATGAGAAAGTCACACTCGCCGTATTTAAATGCTGGAATCGGCTGCTAGAGACTGGTGGAGGGCAGTTGAAAGAAGGTGGGAACAAGACCGGGTAGCCAGAACTTGGGGAAATTTCTTGGCCAAGTTCAATGAATAGTACATTCCACAGGTTGTGAAAGAGGCGCGTCGGGATGAATTCCACAGATTGAGGCAGGGGAACATGACTGTAGCTCAGTACGAGTCTGAATTTCATCGATTGTCCAAATATGCTGGGGGCAATCGATCAAGAGGATAAACTTTACAAGTTCATGTCGAGAATTGAAATGGAACTTCAAAAACAATGTTGATGTTGAATCGACAACCTACTCGGCCATGGTAAAAAACTGACTCCGCATCGAATCAGTCGGGATGAACCGTATTGGATGATTCAAGCAGAGTAGGCCATCAAACAGTCTCAAGAGAACAAGCGTGGGATGACCCGGCTAAAAATGACCTGCTAAGTTTTGAAGGGACCGATTAATAAGACAGGATAAGGGAAAAGGACGAGTACAAAGTTTGGGTCAAGTGTGTGCACATTGCCGTAAACCGGGACATATCGCCAATGACTTTTGGCGTAAACAAGGAAGGTGTTTGCTTGTTGTGGTAATGTAATCAGCACCAGGTGAAAGATTGCCAAGCACGATGACCGAACCAAGCAGCACGCAGCTGCGAGAAGTCGGGAAATGGCCAGGGTAATCGGGCAAGGATGCCCGCCGAGCATTTGCACTAGCCGGACGGGAGGCCGGAGGCAACGAGACGTGGTGGAAGGTACGCTTCTAGTATCTAACCACTACGCTAAAATATTGTTCGACCCTGGATCAACGCATTCATTTGTTGCACCGCATTTTGTACACAAACTGCATGCATGCATGGAACATATGTATATATGTCTAGAAGTGTCAACTCCTATGGGTGCAAGTCAGATAACAGATATTATCTATAATGCATGCGAAGTTAAGATTGATGAGATAAAATTTCCTGCCAATTTGATCTTATTACCTATATCCGAATACGACGTGATATTGGGAATGAACTGGTTGTCTGCACACCATGCACAAATGGACTGCCATAACAAGTCCATTAAGCTATGTGAACCTGGAAAGCCCGAAGTGGAAATTTCGGGAAGGGCACGAGTTAAGATTGCCCCAATCATTTCAGCAATGAAAGCGAGCAAGGCGATCACTAGAAGGGCTCAAGGATACTTGGCGTTTGTAATTAACAAACCCAAGGTTGAGACACAAATCAACCAAGTACCTATAGTATCAGAATACACGGATGTATTTCCACAAGAACTCACCACTGTCCCTCCAGATAGGGAAGTCGAGTTCACCATCGAGGTGTTACCAGGGACTGCCCCGATTTCCAGAACACCGTATATAATGGCTCCTCTTGAATTACAAGAGTTGAAAATGCAATTACAGAAACTGATGGATGTGGGATTTATCCGACCGAGTACGTCTCCGTGGGGAGCACCTGTGCTGTTCGTCAAAAAGAAAGATGGCACCTTAAGACTATGTATAGATTATCGTGGTCTTGATAGTGTGACCATCAAGAACAAATATCCTCTCTCGAGGATAGACGAACTATTTGATCAACTTCAAGGAGCGACGGTGTACTCGAAGTTTGATTTACAACAAGGATATTACCAATTGAAGATCCGCGGAGAAGACATTTCCAAAACTGCATTTCAAACCCGATATGGACACTACGAGTTTGTAGTGATGCCTTTCGGTCTGACAAATGCACCGGCAGCATTTATGGACCTGATGCATCGAGACTTTCAACCTTATTTGGATCAATTCGTAGTGATATTCATTGATGACATACTCATATACTCTAAGTCTAGCGAAGAGCATGAACGTCATCTGAAAATCATTTTGGAGACACTACGAGAGCATAAGCTGTATGCCAAATTTAGCAAGTGCGAATTTTGGCTTAGTGAAGTCGCGTTCTTGGGACACATAGTATCTGGCACCGGGATTGCCGTAGATCCTTCGAAGGTACAGACAGTGGTTGAATGGAAACAACCCGAGTCTGTAACGGAAATCGGGAGTTTCCTAGGACTAGCTGGATATTATCGAAGATTTATCCATGATTTCTCCAAGATAGCCGGCCCACTCACTCGACTAACCCAGAAGCAAGTCAAGTTGAGTGGAATGACAAATGCGAGGCGAGTTTCCAAGAGCTGAAGAAACGACTTACTGCAGCTCCAGTCTTAGCCCTTCCAAAGGGGACCGAAAACTTCGTCGTCTACAGTGATGCATCAAAAGAAGGACTAGGAGCGGTGCTCATACAGGAAGGAAAGTTCATCGCTTATGCATCACGAAAGCTCAAACCGTATGAAGCCAATTATCCAACCCATGACCTGGAATTGGCAGCAATAGTGTTTGCGTTAAAGAAGTGGAGACACTATCTCTACGGAGAAACATTCACGGTTTTCACAGATCATAAGAGCTTGAAGTATCTATTCTCCCAGAAAGATCTCAATCTGAGGCAACGGAGATGGATGGAGTTGATTGAGGACTATCACTTTGATATTCAATACCATCCCGGGAAAGCTAACGTCGTAGCAGATGCTTTAAGTAGAAAGGCGAGTTTAGCCAGACTTATGATTCAAGAGTGGGAATCATTAGAAAGAGCTGAGCAATTGGAATCTGATGAGAACCAATACTCAGATTTCATGTGCTAATATTTTGGTTAAACCCGATCTGCTGAATGAGATCAAGGAAGCACAAGAGAAAGATGCACATCTTCAAAAACTGAATGAGAAGATACTTAAAGGAGAGAGATCAGAATTCTCGGTACATGAAGATGGAGTTATCAGATTTTGGATCGAGTTTGTGTACCGAGTGACGAGCAGATTAGGAATAGAATCCTCGCAGAGGCACACCGTTCAAAATACACTATACATCCTGGAGGAAACAAGATGTATAAGGATTTGAAACGGAGTTATTGGTGGGTAAACATGAAGAACCAGGTAGCAGAGTTCGTTGCGAGATGTTTAACTTGTCAACGAGTGAAAGCAGAACACCAACGACCATCTGGTTTACTACAACCATTGATAATTCCCAGTGGAAATGGGAACACATAACAATGGACTTCGTGACGGATCCGCCAAGGACCGTGAGGAGGCCATGATGGTATTTGGGTAGTTGTAGACCGACTCACGAAATCGCACACTTTTTACCCATCAAGAAAAGCGATAGCTTGCGTAAACTTGCATGCATTTATATCCGGGAATTCATTCGACCGCATGGAGTACCGGTCGACATAGTATCCGACAGAGACCCGAGGTTTGTCTCTAGATTACTCGGAAGTGCTTACACGAGGAATGGGTACCTCGCTAAGTTTCAAGATCAAGAAGACATCCACAAACCGATGGACAATCCGAGTTTAACGATTCAAACCTTTGAAGATATCTTTGCGAGCTGCACATTGGATTTTCAAGGAAGTTGGGATTCGACTTACCATTAGCCGAGTTTGCCTACAATAACAGTTATCTTAGGCCACGATTGGGATGGCACCTACGAGGCATTATATGGGCAAAAATGTAGATCCCCACTACACTGGGAGATTGATGACCAATGGACCCCGAAAGAGAAACGAAAGTCGCCCCCGATTCCAAAGGTCGACTTAGTTCAGGAGGCCATGGAGAAGGTCAAGCTGATCAAGGAGCGGATTCAAGACACTCGGAGCCGCCAAAAGAGTTACGCGGACAAGAGAAGAAAAGATTTGGAATTTGAAGTCAGAGATGAAGTATTTCTCAGACTCTCACCACAGAAAGGATTAATCAATCCGAAGAAAGGAGGCAAGTTGAGTCCGAGATATGTTGGACCTTACAAGATTTTACAAAGGATCGGGAAGTTAGCCTACCGACTCGAGTTACCAGCACCATATGCAGGAATGAATGATGTATTCCACGTATCAAGATTGAAGAAGTATCAACCATATCCCGAACACATCATCACTCGTGGCAATTGCGTAAGAGGGAGATTCCGATGGTTAAAGTGGTGTGGCAGAACCACAACCGAGACGAAGACGCAACGTGGGAGATGGAAGAAGACATGAGGAATCAATATCCAGAACTATTTTGAGGAGAATTTGGGGACCAAATTCTTTTAAGGAGGGGAGGATGTAAAGCCTCAATTTTTCCGAACATATAATTGATTCTTTTGACGTCTATGTATTGATCGACTATTTTACCGCGTCACTTTGACGGGTAATTATTAATAATATATATATTTTGTATTTTATTTCATTTTATTTATTACTTATGATCATGATCATCATCACTTCTATTTCACATTTATGATCACTTGATTGATTATTATTACTATTTTTGTATTTATTAGTCACCTTAGAATTTTAAGAGACTATTTATTTTAGAGACTTTTACCTTATAGAATTAAGAATTTGATCTAGATTAAGTGATCATGAGACTTATAAGTGATCAAGGAAATCACTAATTATTTTGGAGATTGATATATTTCAACTATTATCATCAAATTTGAGAAAATAAAATATATGGAATTACCAAATTACCCTATAGTGGACGGCATTGGTGATGAATTTTGGTGTAGAAATATCACTCAACTCTTGTACATGTACACATTATATTAGTCATCTTGTGTATAATTATACCATTAATTCAAACATTATACAAATCATCTTATACATCAATTATTTATTATTAAAATTTCCCAACATGTTGGAGTCTTCCCAACATTCCTTCTCTTCCCATACCTTGCCCATACCTTTGACCACCCTTTTGTCTCCATGCAAGAGACAATTTGCAAGACACAAAATTAATCAAAAAATCCCTCCCCCCCCCCCTTAATGTGGACGGCCACATTGAGAAAAAATGAACAAATTTTGTTCATTTCATCAAAGACATTCTAATTCTAAAGCTAATTCTCCTCCTTCTCTCTAACCTCTCTCTAAAAATCATTCACATCTTCAAATCTTCAAACACCAACTCATCACATCTTCAAACCTTCAAACACCAACTCTTCACATCTTCAAATCTTCAAACATAAGTTCTTCATATCTTCAAGTACCACTTCTTCACATCTTCAAATATTCAAACACAAGCCATTCACATCTTCAAACCCATCTTCATATCTTCAAGAACATCTTCTTCCTAACATAAACATACTTTCTTTCTTCAAACATCTAAACCAAAACAAACAATCTTACCACTTAAACACCAAAAATTCGAATACCCCCCTATCTCAAGGTAAGAAATTTCACTCCTCAATTCAACTTAAAATCTTACTACTCATCACCTTCTCTTTTTAATTTAAGTTTATATTTTGGATTTTGAGGTACTTAGAAGACCACTTGGAGACATGCATGCATGGTGGTGAAATTAGAAGACTTGAAGAATAACTAGTAGAGAAATTTGGACTACAAGGTAAGAATTGGACACTAGAGCCCTTCTTTCTTCTTCTTCCTATTTTTTTCAAATTTTAACACCCCTTTTTTATTTTTGAGAAATAGGGGCTGACCTTAGGTGATTTTGGAGTTGAACCAAAATTTCCAAATTTGAAGCTTCAACTAGTTTCAAATCACCTACTACACAAGGTAAAGTGTAGTCTTTCCAATTTTCTTATCTCCTTCTTTTTCTCCTTAATTTTCTCTCATTTTTCTAACTCCAAATTTTTTATATTTCTTGACTTAGAGGCTGACCTAAGTGACCTCATCCAAAGTTGTGAAATTTTCCCTTTTTATTTCACAACTTTCCAATTTAAGGTGGGTGGAAAAACTCTTTCAAACTTCTAGGTGCTTTTATTAAAATGCATGTAGAATTTTGATCATGAGCCCTTGAGATACATAATCTATGTATTGCATGTCAATTTTATGTATCAAATCATGAAAATTCTCAAGAGTTGCTCAAAATTGCTATTTATTGAATTTTAGGTGCACGCATGTACAATTTAATGTTCTATTTGATGAATTCTTGTATGAATTGGACATGCATGTGTATGATCTTTGAAATCCATGTTTTGTATGACTTATAACCTGGACAAGTCGAGCATAATTGATTAAATTTCGATTTTGGACTTAAAAATGCAAAAATAGAAAATTGGTGGACTAAATTGCAAGAAAATGAAAGTTAAAGGATCCCTCTGCAAATTTCGAATTTTGGGACTGCACTCAGGTTCAAAAATGACTTTTTGACATTTTAATAAAGTTTTAAGAGTTTTAAGATAAATAAAATCAACCTTTAAAAGCCCAAGGACTAGATTGTAAAATTTTAAAAGTATAAGGGCTACTTTGCAAATTTTGAAACTGTACCAGACCTTAATTTTAAAATTTGAAACTTAATTATATTTTGGACCCAAGGTTCAAATTTCATAACAATTGGACCCCTAAAAGCCTTAAAGGCAATTACTTCAAAATTTCATAACAATTGGACACCTACACTTATTTCTTTTAAAAACTGCATTTGTCCCAATATCCTACTAACCTTAGTGACATTTTTCAACTAGAATCACATTAAAAACCCTTCCGGTTTGTGAGTTCCAATTATTTTAAACTAAGGGCCCGAAATGACAATTTTAACAAATTTGGGGCCAATGTGAGAATTTTATAAGAACTTGACCTCAAAACAATAATAACCTGAATCTCTGAACAATTTAGAGAATTTAGGAACTTACCTAATAATTTTTCAAGGTCGGGACATTTATTTATTCAATTTTTAACCCCAAAAGTATTGGTTTTTACAAAATGGGGCTAATTGTAAATTTTCTTTTTATAAAGGACCTAACTCAAATTATTTTCCCTTTTACTAAAATAGCCTTGGACCCTCTGACTTGGAGATTTAATTAAAGTATTTTATTTTCTCAAAAATCCTTGACTTATCGGACCGATTTGACAGATTAATACGCGATCGCGGAGCGACTTCCTCGCCTTGCGATTTTGAATCTATAACGGGACTTATGTTCCACCTAATCTTTCAAGATATCGAAGATTGCTTATCCTTCCGATAATCATATTCATCCAAATAACTCAACCAACACCATATTGCAACTCGTGAATTTTCAAAAATTTCATGAATCGCTTCTGAATCAATAATACTCATTGCTGGTTGATTGCACATCACTGTATTTACTTTCTGCTGAGTCAACTTGGTATGTCGAGCTCACAATCGAGAATGGATACGTCGGGGATGGAACCGGGCTCGGGCCGCTATTCCACTCTTCCGGCCCCATCGCCCTAATCCCGCAATGGCGAGGGACGGAGTGTCCAAGGGAAGCGGGTCGTAGTACTTGAGGTATAATCATGATTATGACGAATCCGAGCCTTGCAAGCTCCCTTTGTGGATTTTGTCTTTGCCTATGGAGCGATAAGGTGACAGTCTTGGACCATCTTGCCCGGGAGTTACAAGGAAGAACGAAGGAATCATTGTCCGATCCCCACAATTTCGGAGTTATCGGACCCATTTGGTTGGCGCTACAAACCGCACGCAACCGCTACTTGTATTGCATTGGTTGGCGCTACAAATCCGTACGCAACCATTATTTGTCTTGCGTTGGATTGGCCTTACATTCTGTACGCAATCCTACCTGTCTTGACTGAATCTCATAGTGCATGTGTGACCACGAACTATTTTCTTGAACTGTATAAGTATATTACTTAAATATATTTATCACGACGTTTGTGGGCTGTGTGTGAATTCATGCATCATACTCACGCGTTTTCATATAACTGTTTTCTCGCATTAACTATATATCGCCACACTTGCACACGATCACCCCATCCACTGAGATTTATGTCTCATCCCCACCTATTTTCTAACCTTTAGATGAGGACTTCGTTGAAGATGCTGAACCGACTACGGATTGAGCCCTTGTACTCCGCTTGTTGGATTTACTATCTTTTGTTGTTGATGTCGCTGGACTTGTTACTATTATTTGTTGTTGGACTTGCTACTTCTTGTTGTTGTTGATGGACTCTTTTCTTGTGTTTGTTGTTGGACTCTCGTATTTCTTTTCATTCCGATTTGTAACTGAAGGGCGTAAGACCCTTTGACTTTTAAGTTGTTATCTTTAGATCATATCGGGGATGTAATTTGGATTATGGATATTATGGACTGTAAGTTGTAACGTGTTTCTTTATTTCCGCTGCTATTTAAACTTTGTTCCATTGGGTTTTGATGATATTCGTATAGAATGTTTGGTTAACTTGTATTTAAGTTGTGGATTATCGTCGTGTCCCGTTTGGGGCGTGACAGGTAGAAAAGGTTCAACAAATCTTGAACCCTTTTCCTAGAATGATGAATATAAAAAATAATGTGTTTGTCGGATTTCTGGCTATCTCTCTGTAGGTCCCAAGGGGTGTAAGTGTAAGGTTTAGAAGGGGGGTTGAATAAACCTTACCAAATTTTTGATCTAGTCCTTTTAAAGATTCAGAGTTGATACTACACAGCTGTGTCCTTGGTGGACAACCAATTTAGTTAATCAGTAGAGTTAGTCTCTCAACAGACTCAACTGAGCTGTTGATGGAATAACTCAGCTGTTAAGTCTAAATTAACTCAATTGTGGTTTGTTTTCAGCGGAAGACTTAACACCCTTAAGTTTGATTAAGTAGAGATTTAGTGATTGGTTTAGTACTTAGAAATTATCAAGTGGATAGCAAATTTATCAGCTGATTTAAACAATTAAGATGCAGGAATTAAAGTGCTGAAATGTAAATGACACAATGAAATTTTTATAGAGGTTCGAAGATGGGGTAATTCTTCTACTCCTCTCTTCTCCAACTCCTGGAGGAATCCACTAGGTATTGATCAGTATACAAAGTGGTAATAGTCCAGATACAAGTCTTGATCACACAGCCGACTTGATCCTTTGGGACTCGACCGAGACGCCTTGATCACTCGGTGGCTTCTCGTGCGACTCGGCTTCTTCACAGGCAGTTTGCCTTGCTACTACAGACTCACTTGCTCAAGCTCTTTGGATTTGATCACGAAGCCCTCCAAAAGCTCAAGACTTGGTTCGACCTTGAACCTTCCTACAATCCTTCGTGGAATGTAGACCCCTTGAATTTTCAGTATTTTCCTCTTCAACTGATTGAAGTTATCTTTCCTTCACAGGTGAGTGTTGGATTGATGTTCTTCGTAGTGTAGGCTTGAGGATTGAGAATATTTCAAGTTTAGTTCTAATAATTGCTTGAACGTTTGTGGTTTCGGGTCCGTAACCCTCTTTTTTTTTTTCTTAATGTCATTTCTCGCCTTTTATAGTGATCTTTCAAAAATTTGCCCATTGAAGAGATAGGCTTATTTTTGAAAGTCACTTGCAGTCGTTGGTTTGTCTTGTTGCAGTCCTTGGAATTGCCATTTCCTCGTATGAATTGTTCCTCACCTTTTCGAGTCGACACGGTGTAATGCTTCCCATTGGTTTATTCCTCTTGCACGCTTCTCGGACCGAGCACTCGAGAAAGGTGGTATGGAGATATTACTTGTTTAAGTAATTCTCTTGATTTTCGTGCAACGGATCTTTTTCGATTATCTCGACTTGACCGCATTTCTATGCTTTCCCAGGTGACTTAGAGTCGACTTCCAATCATTGGATGACTCTTCTCGTCACTTCAACTTGAGACTTGGCTTTTCTTGAGTTGACTTGACCGATACTTCACTCGGTTGTATCTGTTTGCTTCTTGATGAGAGTTCCGTCTACTCTTCTTTGCCATATACGGTGTTGTCTTGCAACGGAGTCTTCCTTCTAGTCTCCAGTTGTCTTCTTGCATGTTTGGGCGTAGCGACTTAACTCGGCCTTGGCAGCCCTATTTATTACAATGCGAGTTTACAACAAAAAATGGGGTGCCAACTTCCTATACTAAGTTTTACATGGCATTCATCAAAATCTAAACAATAAATTCCCTAACAATTTCCCCCTTTTTGATGATGCCAAAACTTAAACCATTCGAAATGCAAATAGCAAAGATACATACAGATAGTGTATTGACATAGAATGTATCGCGAGAATCAATCCTTTTATTGATCATAACATTCTTGTTCTTTTACACACTGTTTACAAGGTGTATCGAGCAAACATTTGTCTACAAAAAAATGAAGAATTTATAGCTTTATTTTGAAGACTTACATAGTATGTATTTACATCATAAAATACATGAAGGGGGTGGACAAAGCAACACTTCATCTCCTTCATTATCTCCTTCTTTCATCTTGTTCAAAGATCTTCTTCGCTTCTTCTTCTCTTTTTCTCATCGTCATTTGCTTTCTTCTTCTTCTTTTCATATGCCTTCCCGCACCTTCATCTCTTCTTAATCTTTTCTGTCTTTCCTCCCATAGTTGAGTTTGTCTCTTGTTTTCTTCTTCTATTCTTTTTGCATACTCAAGATTACTTTTAGCTTGACTTGCAAATTTGCTACTTGGTCAAGACCCATTGATGAGATCCCTCCTTTCTTGCCTGGATCTACGTATTCAATGTTTTTGGGCAGAGGCTCAGTCCGAAACCTCTTCCTCCACCACCGCTTCTTCATCTACCTCTGGGCGTGTATTGTCTTGGGGTCTTCTTCTTTCCGGTGAGTGACCGCGGAGTGACCCAGCAGTGAGTTTGTCATCGGTAGTCTGCCGCCTATCGCCTTCTTCACATAACGTGAGACCCTTTTCCCAGTACAAGTCCCAAGCTTGAGCCATAGACATATTTGCAAAGTATCCTTCGAGATGCGGCGTTTTAAATTCATCAATCGATCGTGGCTCGTCCCGACATCCGAGATGGCATAAGTGTCTCTGTCTCTTTGGAATGCCTCCATGTTGTTTCAAGATGTTCGTAACCCGGGCATCCATTCTTCCTTCCACTTCCTCCATCCTCGCTTCAATTGTCTTTCTCTTTTCAGCCATAGATATAGCAAGAGTGTTGGGGGCGGAGTCACGGGGAGTTTCTTCTTTGATAATGTCATTTGTGACAAGACCTTGTTGGGGGTTTGTGCAATCATCAAGGTCACATCTTTCGATCCTTCCCCCTCAACAGATTTTCCTTTCTTTTGTTTGGTAACTTCCTCATTTGTCTGTCCCTTCGCAGTGCATCCTCTTTTTCGGCTTCGGATCTCTTCAGGCTGCTTTAAGGTATTCCTATTCCCCATTTTGGCATCATCAAAGGAGAGAGGAATGCCTCGAAACATATCGCAAGCGGAAGTCGAGCCTGGCGATAGTCGAGTTTCGTCTCGAGTCTGGCTGCGGAGTATGCGGACGAAATTGGATCGAGTAGCGTTGGACTTTGAAATTAGCTTCATCTCGGCCATGAGAAGGCGTGAATTTTCTATTCATGTTTTCTTCCAAACGCTGTTGATCACTCTTATTTTGCTCACGCAGCAGTGACTTTATCTCGGCAAAGTGTGAGCTTCATGCATGTGCTCAATGTGTTCTCTCAATTTTGTTTTTGCATCAGCATTCTCAGGTCTCCATACCAGCGGCTTATTGAACAATGTCCGAAGTATCTAACTTGTTCCACACGCATTGTTTGTTGTTGTTGCCACCATTCCCTGATCCTAAATGTTATGCCTCTCAAGTCAGCAGTAAGATTGGCATATATGTTGTCCAGTCGCATGTCTATAGAGGCCTGATGCCTTTCCATCCGTTCAATCTCAAGCAAATAATGCCTTGAACACTTCGCGGACTTGATTGATTCTTCCGTTGCGGTGATGGCCATGCAACGTCAAAGTCATAATCAATTTGGAACAATGGTACTGATGGAATAATAGGAGTTGGTCTATGAAAGCGTGCGAGCTCGTTTTCTGACTCTTCAGGGAGGTCGGGTACCTCCAGAGAGAAAGGAAAAGATTCTATAAAGGAATCATCACGGCCAATTGGTATTTGTTCAATGATGAGAGGTGCGCGTGAAGTGCCTTTTGAGTCGAACTGCTGCGACTTGGGAAGCTGCGCGATGGACTCTGTTTCACTGGGTCTGTTGTGAAGTGGACCCGACTTGCTTGAGCCTCATTTGTCTCAACAGCTTCGTTGGTCTCACTGGTTTCTCCAATTGAGTGGATGGTCCTCTGCCTTATCCCGGGCGTCATCGAACGATGATGAGATTTCCATTGGTGGCTCATCATCAAAATTAAAGGTTTGACGAGTAGTCTTGGGATCGACTTGCTCGTGCTTGGAACATCCGCATTGAGTCTTTTGGAGCATCACGAGGGATGACTCGGCTTCTTCGTCGCTTTCCGATCCCGAAAGGTACCATCGGGATTATCCTGGGAATCATGAAGCGCGCTTATCTCCTTTTGATGGGTCAATGATAGCGGGAGGGATGTTCTCTACTTGTTTTTCTTTACCCCGGGAAGTCTCAACCTCCGTGGGCCTTCATTACCTCCTGCAGTCTCGACTACGGCGAGGCCTTGACCTCCCTTTCGGCGGTGTCACTGTCTTAGGGTCTTTCGTGGTGGCATCCATTGGAGTCTCAACCCCATGGATTGCACTTTCATCGCCCAGTGTTAACTCCCAGAGGTGTTCCTTCCTCGTGCCTCGACCGCATCAGCAGCGTCATTAGCCTTCGAGAGCGATTGGCACCTCACCGAGGCAGTCTCAATCGCCATCGAGCTTCGTTGATGGCAACTTGCTGTTCGTTTAGTGTTTGTACTTTCTCCACTTCGCCTCCGGGATTCGTTGTGGAGTCATCGCAGCATTCTCCGACCTTGCTGCAGTGGAGGGAGTTTCCCCCTCAGCTAGCTCACCAGCTGAGTGACTTGGAATGGGGTCACTTGTCTCCAAACTCCCGGCTATTTCTACTAAGTGTTCAGCCGTTGGGGCAGGTGGTAAGACACCTTCAATAGGGGTTGGCTCGATTTGGGGTCCCCACTATCCCGTTTCATCGCCATTTCCTTATTTCCTTCTTCCGAGTGAGTGAGGGAAGTGGTGCCAGCAACAACGGTGGCGATTTCTTTGAACCACTCCCATTGGATCAATTTCACCGTGTGTTCGGAGGACTCTCCTGGTCCCTCCATCATGCTCTTCTCATGAAGAATTCTGGATTCATGCATTGCTTGCTGCATTTGCAACTCTTCTGTGGAAGCAGCAGAGTCCGGTCCTCATCAGCTGTCGGATAAGACATCAAGGAGAGGATGTGTGTGTTACGGGTGTGCGGAGATAGGGCGGATGCTGGCCTTCTCACGTGCCACCCTTCCTCCGCTGTCTTTCCTTCTCCTTGTCCTTGAAGATCTGCGGGATATACGTGCGATTGTCTTCATCCGATCTTTGGGATCACGGTGGTTAGTCCAAGGAAGTTTAACAGCTTCCTTCTTCTTCTTCTATAAACTCGGGCCGTTGGAACTGTTCCTTGATTTACTCAATTTCCATTTCCTCCACTCACGCAGACGATTTTGGATGTCCGGGTAAGGTGGAGATAGGATCATCACATCACTATCGGCTCTATCGCCTTCTTCTTGTGTCTCATTGCGCGGACTACAACTATTTCTTGAGTTGCCTCTCGACCGCCTTGCCAGACTTAGTTGTTTCATCAATTACATCTAGCGACTCGACTACTTGACGGTAGCCGGTATTTGTTCGGTGAGTGGCTAACTCAGCCGCTTTTTCAAGCTCGGAGCGCTTGATGATTCTTCTTCGTCTTCTAGTTTGTACAGAGGGATTTTGGTTCGGTTTGACGATTTCTTATGAGTCTTGGCGGCGGGGGCGTCTTTGGTGTCTTCTTCTTCCGAGGGTGGCCGTCTTGGCTTATCGAGATCTCCTCTTATTGACGATCTCGAGAAGGTAGTTGAGAGTCCTTCTCGACCGCTTCTTTGAGGCGGGAGACACGGCTGCGAGGGTAGGTGACTCTGCTGCGGGCGGGAGCGGGTTTGACTTTCTTTGCCGCGGAGCAAGATCTTCTTAGCGTTGCGGGCGGCTTTCTTCTTTGGTGGAGAGGAAAGCATTTGTATCTTGAGGTCGATTGATTCCCTTCACTCGTGTCGCTCTCTTGGCGTAGGCTCTCTTCTATGCGCCGAGAGAGGTTTGATCTCGAACATCCTCTTGTTAACATGGGAACGCCTTTCCATGTCTAAGAGGGACTCCTTTCACCTCCATCACCGGCCAATCACCAGGCCATATCCTAGGGATCCTCCAAATGTGCCATCTTCCTTGAAGGATTTGTTCCCTACATTCGGCATAGTCTCTGTAGACAAACTCGGCCAGTTTATTTTCCTTTCTTCAATGATCGCCGCCATCACGATCAACTTTGCTTTTGAGTTGGTCAAAGTCGCCAAATTTGATGTCAATGCATTTGGCAACTATGTCCAACAACTTGTGATAATCCTCCTTCAGCGAGTCTCTTGTTTCTTGTGTAAACTATTTTATCAATATAGTCGGGCTTGGCTATTTCCTTCCAAGCGGCAGCCAGGTTTACATCAGCTTCGTTAATTTCGATGCTCATTCCGTTGGTAGTGAGCGGTGTTCACCAAATCCTTGGCGAGATGAGATGGAGCCGCTTTCGTGAATGAGAAGACTTTATCCCTTCATCGTGAATCTCGGCATTCACGTAGAATCATGCGACTTCCTCCACATAGGTCATCGGATATTCCAAAGATCGAAACGATTTCAGCCCAGACGTTTCCAATTTCTCAGCAATTTTCTTCACTAGGGTGTCATCGGACCCCTGTTTCACCATGCCGTCGAAATCCACAGTAGACCCGGTGTGGATTTGCTTTCCTAACTTGATAAAATCATAGGTTGGTGCCATTTTTCAGGATTTTATCGAAGAAAACTTAGAGATTGATTTGAAGATAGATAGGGTTTTGAGAGAATTTTTGCCTTTGCTTCTGAGAGAGAGAAATGAACAGTTTTGGTAGTATGTGAGAGAAACGGACGAAAATGGTTTAAGTATGGTTTATGAAAGGACGTGCGGGTGGTTTTTGAAATGTGATCGAAATTAACGGTTTAGATTTTGCACGCCTATTTAGCATTTAATGTCTCGTATTTAATGCGGCATCATTTATATCCAATCATAAGCTTGGTGTGCAGCTTTATGTCTGTACACATCATCATTATGCTGACGTCATTCTTAAAAACATTCCCGCTTAGTAAAAACGACTGTGTTTTTGTCACTTTGCTCATAAGTGACTCAGCTTATCCCTTAGCTGATTTAACTCTTCTTCTCACAGTTCTCTTAGTGACTCTAACTGGTGACTTGGTATAGTTGTCTTTCCAATACAAATTTACTTAGGCGATTTGTGAGTTGGCTCTTTTCCTTTTTGTGTTCCATTTCTTTTCTTTGAGTCTTCTCAATGTTAACTCACTCAATTAACCCCAACTCATGCTTGAGTTCTTCAAATCTTGACTCACATAATGGTTTTGTGAAGATGTCGGCCAATTGTTTATCGATTGAGATATATTCCACGATGATGTCCTTCTTTTCAACATGATCTCTTATGAAGTGATATCTCGACATCGATATGCTTTGTTCTTGAGTGCAACACAAGATTTTGAGTGATTGCAATTGCACTTGTGTTATCACACATGATTGGAATTTCTTTTTCCTCAACTTCATAGTCTCTCATTTCTTTGTCTTATCCATAGGACTTGGGCACAACAGAAAATTTGCCACGTATGTATTACTTGCCCCGGTTTGTAGAGGTGGCTATTGAATTTTGCTTCTTGCTAAACCAGGAAATCAGCCTATTTCTAGCATTTGACATGTGCCTCGAGGTCTTTTTTTCAACAACTCGCATCCAAAGATAGTCGAGTCGAATAGCCAATTAGCTTGAATCCACCTTCCTTTGGATACCATAAGCCAACTTATTGGCTTCCTTTCAAATATCTTAATATTCTCTTATTTCTTTGTCATATGGCTCTCTTTTGGAGCAGATTGAAATCTTGCACATACACCTACAAACAAAGGTGATGTCCGCCGCTTCTTTGTAAGATAGAGCAATGATCCAATAAGTGCTCAGATCTTGTTTGATCTGCTGTGCTTGCCATCCGCATCCATGTCCATTTTGGTGATGTATTCATTGGTATTTTCAGGAGAAGACTTCTCCTCCATACCAAATTTCTTCATTAAGTCTCTCGGTGTATTTTGTTTGACTTATGAAGGTTCCATCCTTCGATTGTTTCACTTGGAGTCCAAGGAAGAATGTCGACTCTCCCATCATGCTCATTTCAAATTTACTTTGCATGAGGTTTGAAAATTTTCACACATGACTCTTTGTTTGTGGATCCAAAAATGATGTCATCCACATATATTTGAACAAGTAGTATACTCTTTTTGTCTTGAATTCTGAAAAGTGTTCTATCTACTTTTCCTTTTGTGAATCCATTTTCAATTAGGAATTGTGACAAGGTATCATACCATGCTCTGGGTGCCTGTTTCAATCCATACAAAGCTTTCTTGAGTTTGTATACCTTATCTCCAAGAGTCTTCTGCTCAAATCCTCGGAGGTTGTTCAACATACACTTTTTCTTCCAATAAACCATTTAGGAATGCACTTTTTACATCCATCTGATATACAATGAAATTCTTGTGAGCTGCATAGGCAAGAAACATCCTTATAGCTTCCAGTCTTGCTACAGGAGCAAATGTTTCATCAAAATCTATTCCTTCTTCTTGGCAATATCCTTTGGCTACTAGTCTTGCCTTGTTTCTTACCACAGAACCTTCCTCGTTCATCTTGTTTCTGAACACCCATTTAGTACCAATAACATTTTGATGTGTGGGTCTTTGAACTAATTCCCATACTTTATTTCTTTCAAACTGATTCAGCTCTTCTTGCATAGCTTGAATCCAATGTGTGTCATTCAATGCTTGTAACACATCTTTGGGCTCTATTTGCGAGATAAAGCATGTGAACATGGCTTCTTGTTGACTTCTGGATCTTGTTTTGACACCTTCTCTTATATCTCCAATGACAAGTTACGTGGATGGTCTCTCGGCCATCTTACATCGAGTTGGAGTAAGTTAGTTGGATTGATCGTCTTCTGGTTTGTGTTCTTTGTGGTCGACTCTCTCGTAATCACTTAGCTGCAAATTTTCCATTGTTTTTGAGATTGACTATCTCATCTTCTTCGAGTTTATAATTCGGCTTGACTTGAGCGTAGGGACTCTTCGTATGGTTGGATGATTCAAACTTATCGGTGACTCTTCAATGTCTTCTCCATTTACATTTGGCTCATCGAATACCACATGAATGGATTCTTCGCAACCATAGTCCTTTTGTTGAGTACTCAGAGGCTTTGCTTTTGGTGAGTATCCCAAGAAGATACCTTCATCGACTTTAGCATCGAAAGCCTTTAGATTGTCTTTGCCATTGTTGTGGATGAAGCATTTACATCCAAATATTACGAAATATGCAACATTTGGTTTTCTTCGATCCCAAATCTCATAGGAGTCTTTGTCGGCTTTGTCTATTTATCATACATTTGTTTTGAGTATAGCAAAAAGTGTGTTGATTGCTTGACCCAAAATCTTTTTGGTAACCCTGCTTAGCCTAACATGGTCCTTCTTTGCTTCTTTGAGAGTTACGTTTCCTTCTTTCGCAACTCCATTCTGTTTGTGGAGTCCTTGTTGTTGATAGTTCATGACCAATACCATTTTCAATACAATACCGAGTTATTATTCCATTGACAAACTCGGTTCCTCTACATCGATCTTATTTTGATAATGGTTTGGCTCTTCTCGTTTTGAATCCTCTTCATCATTTGTGGTAGTTTTCAGAGAGTTTCTTTCTTCTTACACATGAATATTGTCCATGTATATCTTGAGTAGTCATCTACTACCACCAAGGTGTATTTTTTTCCACTTATGCTATTTGGTTCCTTTGGGCCAAATAGATCCATGTGTGTAGAGATGCAATATTCTTGTTGAAGATGGACATGTCTTTTCTTTGAATGAAGATTTGATTTGTTTTCCCTTCCGACATGCATCACATATGCTCTCCTTCTTGTATAATTGAGTCGGAAGTCCTTCCACAAGATTACTTCTTGCAAGCTTGCTAATCGTTTTGAAATTTAGGTGACTCGGCTTTTTGTGCCACAACCAACTTGATTCACCATTTTGTGCTCTTTGCTAATAGACAGTGTTGTGTGTAGCGGTTGACCAATCTACTACATACATGTTCTTTTATCCGCATCCTTGCAACACAACTTCATTCGATTGATATCTTTGATTTGGCATACACCCATGTTGAATCCAACATTATAGCCCTTGTCACGCGAGTTGATCGATGCTCGATAAGTTGAAGTTGAGTCCTTCAACAAATGCAACATCGTGATTTCTAATCCATTCCTCTTGATGGATCCAATGCCTCTTATTTCACTAGGAGCTTCATTTCCTCCAAATATGACTTTTGCTCCTTTAACTTCCTTGAATTTTGACATGATTTTTCTTATTTCTGTCATATATGCGGAACAACCACTATCCATGTACCAGGTTCCTTGGCTTTCATTTTATTCCTTGAACCCGCAATCAAGGAAATTAAGTTTTAGGTACCCATACTTGTATGCGGGTCTGAGGGGTTAGAATTGTAAGATGATCCAACCAACTTATAGCCAAATGATTTGACTCTAAGGGGTTGCCATCTATCGATGCCATAATCATGATTAATCCTGGCAAATTGCTTGGGGATTCTAGGTTCATACAATTTGTCTCTTTTGTGCGTATGCTGTGTATAAGTTTTAGCAATCGCTTCTTTGGGTAATTGTGGTGTCTCCGAGTGTACCGCTAGGTGCATATGTGTCTTTGATGAAAGCTCTTATACTTTTGGAATGGCCTTTCTTGAGTTCTAGGCCTTTGCCATTTGGGCTTATATTCCATAAGTCTATCGATGGTTTACATTATTCCAATCACTTGGCTTGGATATTTTCTACCATTCCCATCATATGTATTTCTTTTATAGATTTTCCTGGGGTTTTGGTAGCTCGCTTCTTCTTTACAGAGTATTTTCTTGAAGTTTGAAGTTTCTTTGAGGAACTCGGATGAATCTCTTTCTTTGTCTTTTCAGCGCACTCAATCGGGTTTTCCTTTTCCTTTATAACCAAGGCCAGTTTGCTTGTAATTGTGCTTTGGAGTGAATGTGTGTGCAACATTTAGAGTTTTGGATTTTTTAGACTCTTCATGGCTTGAAGATCCTTTTTCCAAAATTACTTTTGAGGTTTGACATAGCACAGAGGAATTAAATCCTAAGCCTGTCTTGTCTCCACATTCTCTTTGACTCATAATAAGATCATCCAATGATTTAGATGCCTTAGTGAATGAGGCAATAACATTTTTGAGGTCATTCTCCCTCTTCTCTATGGCAGCAATTTCTGCTATTAATTTAGCATTTTCAGCCTTTAAACTTTCATTCTCATCAGCTATTTGACTTAGAGTACTCAGCTCCTTAGTCCACTTTGAGTTTTGGCTCTTGAGTAGGTAATTTGTTTTCCTCATTTAATAGTGTGTGTGAGGATTTAATGTGTTCAAAATCTTTCATCATTTTGCCTAATGAATCATAAAGATCGAGTGGGTGATGAAGTGTGTGTGTCATGATCACTATCACTAGAGTCCGAGTTTGATGAGTTAGAGTGTACCTCATCTTCTTGGTCAGGTTGATCTTGTTCCTTGGCCATCAAGCGGATCGGGGTTTCTTCTTGAGTCACTTGAATAGTCGACTTCTTGCTCTCGAATCGGCTATGTCTTTTGACTTGGTCGCTTGGCGATCTCTCGACCAACATTGCCTTTCTCTTTTCTTGTCTTCTTTCTCTCAAGACCTTTCTTTCTTCTTCATTCCTGTATTTGTTGACTACATGATATGGGTCAATGGCATAGTGACCTGGTTGTCTACAGTTCAAAGATAGATATTCAACCTTTTGATCGCTCTTTCCATTCTTGGATTGTCGACCCTTTGATATTGACTTTTTGATGATCTGTTCTCTTGGTTGGCCTATCTTCCCTTGATTTGGAGGAGCCGAGTGTCTTCCTCGGAAGATTCGGCCTTTCCTCTCTTGTAGTTCTTATTGAAGAACTTGTTGAACCTTTAACCATCAGGGCTATTTTACGGATCAATGACTTTTTGACCTCGACTCTCTTCCCATCTTTAACAATTTAGAACATTTGTTTTGGGTCATGTTGTCTCTTCCTGGTCTTTTCTTCTCACTCAAACTCGTAGGCTTTGAGGTCCGAGAATAATTCATGGTTGGATGTCTTTGATAGGTCCATGGAATGTCTCGGTGCTATGACCTTCATTTCCCATTCATTTGGAAGACTTTTTAGGATCTTCATACACATTTTCTTCTGTGTATATTCTTTTCCAAGTGCGAGATAGCTCGTTGGTGATTTACGTGAACCGAGCATCCAGTTGATCCAGGTTTTCTCCGAGATCATTTTGAAGTTCTCAAATTTCTGACGGCCACTTTGATAATTTGTTTTCTTTGATTTGCTCACGAGCCTTCACAAATCAATGTTAGCTTGTCCTGCATTTCTTTAGCCGTTTTGCATGATTTGACTTTATTGAACATGGCTTTGTCCAAGGTTTTGTAAAGGATGTCCTTGGCTACATTGTCAGGTTGTATCTTTTTTTGTCATCATTTGTCCATTCGGTTCTTTTTTTCAACCATGGCTTGTCTGGGAGCAACATCCTCTTCTCCTTCAATCGCACCTCTTCTTACAAGTTGTGTTCACCTTTAAGATTTGCGGTGGCCCATCTTCTATCACTATCCACATCTCATCATGTAATCTTTGATAGATGAGCCTCGCATACGAATTTTCCAATCATCAAATTCTTCAATTGTGAACATAGGGATGCGTGTCAAATTTGCTTCCATGATAATAAATTTTAATGATAAAGAGAGTTTTGAAAGTTTAAGTACTAAAGCGGACTTTGAAAAGTTTGGAGATCTAGTTCGAGAACTGAGTGCGGAAGGCTCAATGAACCAACCGCTCCGATACCACTTGTAGGTCCCAAGGGGTGTAAGTGTAAGGTTTAGAAGGGGGTTGAATAAACCTTACCAAATTTTTGATCTAGTCCTTTTAAAGATTGAGTTGATACTACTTGCTGTTTGTGTCCTTGGTGGACTGACCAATTTAGTTAATCAAGAGAGTTAGTCTCTCAACGGACTCAACCGAGTTGTTGATGGAATAACTCGGTTGTTAAGTCTAAATTAACTCAATCGTGGTTTGTTTTCGCGGAAGACTTAACACCCTTAAGTTTGATTAAGTAGAGATTTAGTGCTTGGTTTAGTTCTTAGAAATTATCAAGTCGATAGCAAATTTATCGACTAATTTAAACAATTAAGATGCAGGAATTAAAGTCTTTGAAATGTAAATGACACAATGAAATTTTTATAGAGGTTCGAAGATGGGGTAATTCTTCTACTCCTCTCTTCTCCAACTCCTGGAGGAATCCACTAGGTATTGATCAAGTATACAAAGTGGTAACAGTCCGGATACAAGTCTTGATCACACACGGCCCGACTTGATCATTTGGGACTCGATCTGGAGACGCCTTGATCACTCGGTGGCTTCTCGTGACGACTCGGCCTTCTTCACAGGGGGTTTGCCTTGCTACTCTGACTCACTTGCTCAAGCTCTTTGGATTTGATCACGAAGCCCTCCAAAAGCTCAAGACTTGGTTCGACCTTGAACCTTCCTACAATCCTTCGTGGAATGTAGACCCCTTGAATTCAGTATTTTCCTCTTCAAGGCGATTGAAGTTATCTTTCCTTCACAGGTGAGTGTTGGATTGATGTTCTTCGTAGTGTAGGCTTGAGGATTGAGAATATTTCAGGTTTAGTTCTAATAATTGCTTGAACGTTTGTGGTTCTGGTCCGTAACCCTCTCTTTTTTTCTCAATGTCATTTCTCAGCCTTTTATAGTGATCTTTCAAAAATTTGCCCGTTGAAGAGATAGGCTTATTTTTTAAAGTCACCTGCAGTCGTTGGTTTGTCTTGTTGCAGTCCTTGGAATTGCCATTTCCTCGTATGAATTGTTCCTCACCTTTTCAGAGTTCTGACACGGTGTAATGCTTCCCATTGGTTTATTCCTCTTGCACGCTTCTGGGACTGAGCACTCCGAGAAAGGTGGTATGGAGATATTACTTGTTTAAGTAATTCTCTTGATTTACGCAACGGATCTTTTTGATTATCTAGACTTGATCGCATTTCTATGCTTTCCCAGGTGACTTAGGGTGACTTCCAATCATTGGATGACTCTTACATCACTTCAACTTGAGAATTGGCTTTTCTTGAGTTGACTTGGCGATATTTCACTCGATTGTATCTCACCGCTTCTTGAAGAGAGTTCCGTCTACTCTTCTTTGCCATACTCGGTTGTCTTGCGGCAATGAGTCTTCCTTCTAGTCTCCAGTTGTCTTCTTGCATGTTTGGGCGTAGGCGACTTAACTCGGCTTGGCGCCCTATTTATTACAATGCAGTTTACAACAAAAAATGGGGTGCCAACTTCCTATACTAAGTTTTACATGGCATTCATCAAAATCTAAATAATAAATTCCCTAACACTCTCCATAGCAAACATATTTTTAGTCATTTTTAAGTTCAAATGTCTAGTTTGCTCTTTTTATTTCATTTTTGTGGGCTGGTACATAATCAGTACTGAGTTACAATGGCGAAGCGACATGGTAATGAGATGGACAGATATACAAAAGTGAGGTGGGTGGATATAAAATCCAAGAAAAATCATATAAATTTATAGTAATTTTTTTTTAAAAAATATCTTACTAATACTTTTTTAAAACAAAAAAGAGGGGGCGAGGGCCTAGGTCTCTGAACTGCTTTAGACTGAGTCATCATACAAGAAATCCACATCCAACATGTTACCAGGGGGATTCTAACCTCCACGATGCTGGTGCTAACGAAGCTGACATCACATCACCCAGGTCCTGGCTAAATTGTATTTTTGGTACACTAATTTAGGGTTACACTTTCGTCCACCAATTCCAGGGTCTGGAAAATTATGACACTAATTTATAATTTTTTGCACATTGAGTACACTTGTTGTCAAAAATCGAAATTGGAGAAAAATTTCCGGTGAAATTTTTGATTTCCGACAAGTGTATTCAATGTGCAAAAATATTATAAATTAGTATCTTAATTTGCCAGAACCTGCAACTGGCCATAAGTTAGTGTACCAAAAATACAATTTAACCTGATATAGATAGTGTTGTGAATTTAGAATTTGATGTATTTGGTTGTATATAATGCTTATGTGTTCTTTTTTTCCCATTCCTTTGCATCATATTAATGTTTTGTTTCATTTTCTTGTTTGAGGAAGAAGTTTAAGTATGATTACAATTTTGCGAATTTAGAAATATGATGTACGTGGTTCAATAATTAATTATATAGGGCCTAGAAAAATAAAAGAAGTATGAGAAACATAAAAGAAATATGGGATTCACTATTTCAATACTAAGATTTAAAAAAACCATATATAATAGTGTTGAAATGAGTATGAAACAATTGTGAAACAATCTTGATGGGTAAGAAACAATTATGACACATGTTCGAAATATATTTGGAACAACTTTAGAAATTAATAAAGAAGTAACACAATTGTATTAGCGAGACATTCTTGAAACAATTAGTTGAAACAACTAACAAAAATGACCAGATTTTAGTTGTAACCATCAATTTCAATGCGTCTCATATTATAAGTTGTTGCTTACCTTGAATATTATTTTTTTCTGGTTTCTATTGTTAATTTCTACAACTTATTCGTTTTCTTCTTCTTATTTTCTGCGATTTTCCGCAATTAGTTGCGATTTTTCTGTAATTAGTTCCTCCTCCTTCTTCTTCATCTTCTTATTCTTCTTATGTTTTTGTTGCTGATGTTTTTTGAAATCTATGTTGAAGTTTATAAGATGGAGGATATATGTTGTGAAGAAAACAACAGAGCATATATGCTGTGAAGAAAACAAGGAGCCTAGAATATCTCTGATGTAAAGAAATGAGGAAGCGTATCTGCTGTTAATAAAGAAAGAGGGGTGTATCTATTGTGAAAAAAGTGAGAAAATGTGTATTTGTTGTGAAGAAAGGGAGATAGGAGCTTATCTTCAAGGATTTTTAGGAAAACGTAAGGTAATTGTGTCCTTATCCCTAAATTTTATTAAAATTTCGGAGAGAGATAGACATATAAGAACAAAAAAATGTGTGGAAATGAAAAGGTGGACCCCATACGATTTTATCTTTGTGTCCTTTTCTCTCTGAAATTTGCACAAAAATCACAAAAGGGAAATGTAGAGGATTCGGGTCCATCGGATCGTCTATTCCAAAAAAACCTTTCATCTCATATTTTACATCATAGATGATTATCATGTGTATAGCACTTACCATATTAGTTTTCAAGCATAATTCTAGCATAAATTGTAGTTATTTAATATGGTAAATGTTATACAAGTGATAATCATCAGTGCGGTAGAATATGAGATGAAATACGATTTTGGAATAGAAGATCCTATCCAAATATTTTGATATGTATAGGTAACTAACACATATATAATTATGACATCATCGTCTATATGTCCGAATATGGGTGGAATACAAAATGGAAAATATACCCCAAATTGTTTTTGTATTTGATTAAACATGATGAAACATGCTTGAGTAAGTCATTAAAGGAAAATAATATCAAAATTTTATTTGGCTACATTACGTATTACCATAAACGGACGCACTGCTCCTGTTATGGGGGCACGTGCCCCCATAACCTTTTTTTAGTACTATTTATTATTAGTTTTAAAAGATATATAAATAATTAGGTTATGAAATAATAGAACCTGATCCCCACAATCTTCTTTCTACAACAAGTCAGCCGCGTGTTCCCATCAAAAGAGTCCGGAAGAAACAAAAAGCAAAACAAAAGTCCAAAAGCTTGATCGAGCCACCATTAAAATTTGAAAAAAAAATATGGAGTGCTATTTCAAAAAAGCATTAGAACCACCCTTTCCTACCAGAAAAAGGATGATAGCACCAAATCAAGTTAGATCTAAAAGAACTTCCAACAGATTTGGGAAATTTTGATTTTAGATTATAATCTAAATATTCGAGATGAAGTTCGAAGGCGTACATATTGAAGGGTCCTTGTCAACCACTGTACCATAATTTTCTTTTTACAAAGTTTGTGGAAAAATTAAGAATTTTCCTTGTCTATTATGCAAATATTTCAGTTTATGGAAAATCGTAGATTTCAATTGTAAATGCTTGATTGTTTAGTAATATAAAATTTATTGTTCTTGTCTATTGTGCCCCCCTTATACAAAATTTCTGGATTTGTCCATGCGTAGTACTCCAATGTCATTAATCAACAAAAATAAAGTGTAATTATAGTTTGCGAAAATAATAACACTTGTTTCAAATTATTTGAAATTCTCTATTAAAATTTTAGTATGTATGATACCATATATGTGACGCCCACCCCTACTACAATATTACTAGCAATATAAAAAGTGAAATTTGACAACGTAAACCCTATATACCTGTACATTTTTTTTTCTGTGACATTTTAACAATAAACAAGCAAGTTCACTTTACTTGTAAGAAATGACAACCCATATCCACAAGCAAAGAGGTAACAAACCCTGTTATTAAATACAACAAACATCCATCTGACCAAACACCTAATCCACATCACCCAGCTATTTACATGTACATATTTACATAAGAGTTACCGAAAGAGGGTACAACCCTAAACCAAAAAACAATACAGGACCAAAAAGAGAAAGTGACCCATCAACATAGCCCAACAGGTCGTCATCCATATCCATGATTCCCAAAACCTGAAGGAACTCCAGCACTGCCCAGTAAGCCAAAAGCTCAGGCATTCATATGCTCACCTGCAATGCATGAACTACATGAGCTAAAGCTCAGCAAGTAAAAATCATGAATGTCCAAAGAATAATGATGATTTTCCAACGTGTAATGCTAGCATGTCAAATCCATGAATCAAAATACTTTATTCAAAATTATTTTCTTTTATTTGGGCCCCTGACCCAACTACTATGCACCGGAAAAGAGCTGCGCACACAAAGAATAATCAAATGGCCAATAATATCAATATGGATCTACGTGTGGACCATCCTCCCGCGGCTTGACCAAGGGTCCCCTACTGCGTCCCCTTACGTCCGCCAAAAAGTATCCCACCCGCAGGGCCACACATAGGTACTCACAGATGGACCATCCTCCGTGACCCACCAAGAGCCCATCTCCTATCTAGCTCTGTGTTCACCAGGAAGTATCCCACCTGCTATACCTAAACATATATCATAAGCACGCCCAGCGTGCCTCGGTGCACTAGCAGTGGTCAACAAATAACCATTTTCTTCCAGAAAATATTTTCGTGCATGCGAACATCCTCTTGTAACATTCATGCACATGCAAATGTTGTGAATGACATGTTCAATAGCTCACCAAGCACCATATTGTAACATCATACAAGCCAATATGCATCATATAATATCCACGTATATTCAACAAGATACCACAGTCACATATAATACAATCAATTCACACAATACTATGTTCATGCATTACAGTTGCAGATAGATTTTTACTTACCTTTCACCCGTGGATACGCTACTGAAAGATAGCTAATTTTCTTTCTCCCTAACCTTTAGATATAAGACACCCTGTAAAAACATAAGTTATTAATTTCTAATTTTAATCATTAAGTTTACTGTTTACATATAATGAAATATTTTAAATATAATTCTAGATAAGCGAATAATCGGAGGAATTTCGATCTTCTAATCCAAATTTTATCAGTCCATCTTTCTCGTAATTAAATTTTTAATGGTGTAATTGAACCAACATGTAATATAAAGCTATTGTTCATGTTTCTTTAAATAAGAATTTGTACTGATTTACTATATATTAGCTAATCTCAATTTTTCACCTTCAGCACATAAACTACCTATCAACCTTTTTAATTAGCTTTTAAATTATGATTGTCCAACAAGGCAAAATGAAGATGGCTTTGGGGAAACCGTTACTCACCTCTGCAAAGTATGGCTAACCCTTGGTTCTTCCTCTTTTAATTTTGTTTTGATTGTATATGATGTGTGTTTTGTTTATCTCGTGTACCAAAGTCCGAAAACATGTATATATTATCAACCCGTTTTGCTGACTTAAGGCGGTGCCAGTAATTTAATACATAGTTTAACATACTAATGTATTACGTGTCCCACATGCCATGCCTACCTATATATATATATATTCTTTCATTATGATATCATTACACGTATACATGTATATATATTGCAGGAATCTATATTTAACCATCCATATACATCATTCATCTAATGGTTATATATATATATATATATATTAAGTTATTTAAATACATGCAATCATCATATGAGGTAATGTAAAGATTAGTACTGTACAATTTCCAATATTCTCATTAAGGTCCTACCCTGTTTTCAAATTATAGTTTTAATCCTCTCATATATATATATATAATTATTAATCTTAGATAATATAACTTTTTAGTACCAGGTTCTCGATCATAAATTACATTAATCCGTTCAATTAATTTGTTCACATTTTAGGTATTCTGCTACGCACATTGTTGCCACCTTTCATTCCTAATTTACCACGTGTAATCTTGTAATTCTTTGAATAGCTACCACGTGTAACTTAATAGCTAGCATCTAATAGTCCGACCACTAAATACCCTTTTTTTTTAAACTACTTAAATTAGTAATCCAACAACTAACACCACATGTGAGTTCCAAAATTAATGAACTAGCCATGCCGCATAAAATAATATGATCATGCAAATAACACATAGCCTGCATGTAATGCATGAATTATATTGGCCTAGTGAGTAGTGAGAGGCTCGGGTATTACATCCTCCCCTCCTTATAGAAAATTTTGTCCCCGAAATTTTACTTACCGGAATAAATCAGGGTACTTAGCTCTCATTTCGTCTTCTCTTTCCCAAGTAGCTTCCTCCACTGATTGATTCCTCCAAAGTACTTTAACTAATGAGATTTCTTTATTCCTGAGTTTCTTTACTTCTCGTAATAATATCCCCACAGGTATCTCTTCGTAGCTCAAATCCGTTTTCACCTCTATCGGCTCGTTTGTCAAAATGTGAGATGGGTTTGCAACATATTTCCTCAACATAGAAATATGGGATACATCGTGGATTTGAGACATTGACGCAGGTAAGTCAAATCTATAAGCCACATCACCACTCTCAATAATACGGAACGGACCAATGTATCTAGGACTGAGCTTTCCCTTCTTTCCAAATCGCGTTACCCCTTTCATTGGTGCCACCTTTAGGAACACTAGGTCTCCTACAGAAAATTCTAGTATTCTTCTTCTTTGATCTGAATAACTTTTCTGTCGGCTCTGAGCAGTTCCCATCCTCTGTCGAATTTGTGTCACAGCCTCTGTCATTTCTCGAATCATGTTTGGGCCTAAAAGTTTTCTTTCGCCAACTTCGTCCCAGTGAACCGACGATCTACACTTTCTACCGTACAATGCTTCATAGGGAGCCATTCCGATTGTGGCTTGATAGCTATTATTATAGGAGAATTCTATCAAAGGGATATATTTACTCCATTGTCCTTGGAAATCTAGAACACAGGCTCTAAGCATATCCTCTAAAGTTTGTATTGTTCGTTCTGATTGTCCATCAGTCTGAGGGTGATAAGCAGTACTAAATGACAATCGTGTTCCCAATGCCTTCTGTAAACTCCTCCAGAAATTAGATAAGAATCTAGAGTCTCTATCTGAAACAATGGATAGTGGCACACCATGAAGTCTAACCACTTCCTGTATATAAAGTTGTGCATATCGATCCATGGAATAGGTAGAACAAATAGGAATTAAATGAGCGGATTTGGTTAATATATCAATGATCACCCAGATAGCATCGTGTCCCCTGACAGTTTTGGGCAAACCTGTCACAAAATCCATGGTGATCCTTTCCCATTTCCATTCTGGAATAGGTAGAGGTTGTAACGTTCCAGCTGGCCTTTTGTGTTCCACCTTTATTTGTTGACAGGTTAAACATTGTTCTACATATTGCGCAATATCCCTTTTCATACCTTGCCACCAATAATGCATCTTCAAGTCTCTGTACATTTTTGTAGCTCCTGGATGTACAGAATATGGTGTTGCATGCGCTTCTGCTAAAACATCCTCTCGGAGATTTTCTCTATTGGGCACGTATAATCGTTCTTGAAACTGCAATACTCCATTCTCAGATATCTTTAAATCAGAAGGCACTCCAGAGGCAATATCTTTATTCACCTTAACATAGTAATCATCACCTTGTTGTTCCTGTTGGATTCTATCTATTAACGTCGGTCGTAGTGTTAACGCGACCAATCTAGCTTCAATGGACCCCAATGATACAATCTCAACGTTCATTTTCTGGAGATCCACTAACTCTGGTTTCTGAATTTGAATTGCAATTGCGTTGCTTTGTGTCGATTTCGGCTCAACGCATCTGCTACAACATTGGCTTTACCAGGATGATAGTTGATCACACAATCGTAATCTTTCACTAATTCCAACCATCGACGTTGTCGCATATTTAGTTCTTTTTGCATGAAGAAGTACTTTAAACTCTTGTGATCTGTATAGATCTCACATCGTTCCCCGTATAGGTAATGCCTCCATATTTTAAGCGCACATACTACTACAGCAAGCTCTAAATCATGCGTTGGGTAGTTCTTTTCATAGTCCTTCAATTGTCTAGATGCATACGCAATCACCTTACCATTTTGCATCAATACGCATCCTAGACCATTCTTCGATGCGTCACTTTAAACTACAAAACCACCAGTACCTGATGGAATTGATAGAATAGGTGCCGAAGTCAATCTCTTTTGCAGTTCTTGAAAACTCCGTTCGCTTGCCTCCGTCCATTTGAATGCAACACTTTTTCTGGTCAATTGCGTTAAAGGCGAAGCAATCTTGGAGAATCCTTCCACAAACCGACGATAATAGCCAGCTAGACCCAGAAAACTACGTACCTCTGAAGGACTTGTAGGTTGTGGCCAATTATTGATAGCCTCGACTTTACTTGGATCAACTGAGATTCCTGCACCGGATACAACATGTCCCAAGAACACTACTTGATTTAACCAGAATTCACATTTCTTGAATTTGGCATATAATTGTTTTGCTTTCAGTACCTCTAATACCATTCTCAAGTGTTCGGCGTGCTCCTCTTTTGTTCTAGAATAGATCAAGATATCATCGATGAACACAATAACGAATTTATCTAAAAAATCTCTAAATACCCGATTCATCAAGTCCATGAAAGCAGTCGGGGTAACCCAAATGGCATCACCAAAAATTCATAGTGTCCATACCTCGTGCTGAAAGCTGTCTTGGGTATATTATCTTCTTTTATTTTCAATTGATGGTACCCGGATCGCAAGTCGATCTTCGAAAATACTGCTGCACCTTGAAGTTGATCAAACAAATCGTCGATTCGAGGTAGCGAGTATTAATTCTTGATTGTGACTTTGTTCAATTCTCGATAGTCGATACACAATCTCATCGTACCATCATTCTTTCGCACGAATAGGACCGGCGCACCCCATGGCGAGAAGCTAGGTCTAATGAAACCTTTATCTAGCAACTCCTGCAATTGTATCTTTAGTTCTTTCAGTTCCAATGGAGCCATGCGATATGGGGCTTTAGAGATTCGAGACGTTCCGGAATCGGTTCAATAACAAACTCGATCTCGCGGTCGGTGGTAATCCGGGAAGATCATCCAGGAAATACATCGGGATACTCTCTCACTATTGGAACTTCATCAACGGTTGGTTGGTGTTGTTCATCGATGCTCATGACACTTACTAGGTATCCTTCACCGGCCGCCCAACAAACGTTGCGCTTTAGTGATATTATTGGAAATCTAAAACGTGTCGTGATTCCAACAAAGGTGAATGGATCTTCCCTCGAGGTCGAAGGTTCTTTGTCTTTTTCGACAATCGATTGTAGCACCATATTTTGATAACCAATCCATACCCAAAATGATATTGTAATCGTTCATGGCTAACACAATTAGATCAGCATAAAGTTCTCTATCTTCGATTGGAATAGCACAAGCTTTAAAATTTTGATTTGTTTGTTTAAAATCTCCAGAGGGAATTGTTACATTGTAACCCACTTCAGCTACATCAGGTGTCCTACCCAATCTCCTCACATACTCAGTGGATGCAAATGAATGTGACGCTCCCGAATCAAATAGTACGAATGTTGGGGTGTCAAAGATAAGAAGTTTACTTGTAACCACTGATGGGTTCGCCTCTGCGTCTGCTCTCGTGATAGTAAATGCTCTGGCTGGCACATTTTTTTGCCCTGTAGGGTTCAGCCTATTTGGGCACGCATTAGCAAAATGTCCTGGCATCCCATACGTAAAACATCTCATGTTATCTAACATGCAGCTTTCAGTATGTTGAGTCTTGCACCGAGGGCAAAAAGGTAGTGTTATAGGTGCCTTGCCCTGATCAGCTCTTTGACGCTTATTTTGTTCCCATTGTTGTTGTCCTTGGTGTGGTTGAAAGTTAGGTCTCTGAACTTGGAAAACTCTCTTCTTTGGGCTTCCAACCCATCTCTGTCCCTGTCCCTGTTTGAATTGATGTCTAGATTCCTGGGCACGAAAAATCCTTAATTCATTGCTTTTTGCTCTGCTCTCTCAAAGAACTTTGTGAATAAGTTACTCCTTGAATTCCTGCCATGCTGACATCTCTATATAGTTCTGGTCTCAGGCCTTCAAGGAATCTTTCTACTTTTAGTGCGTCAGTGCTAACCATATGAGTAGCAAACCTGGACAATTCTTCAAATTTGCGAATATAGTCCCCGACAGTCATAGCTCCCTGGCGTAATTGTATGAACTCGTTCATCTTCAGTACACGAACAGGAGCCGTGAAGTATTTGTTTCTGAATAGTTCTTTAAATCTTTCCCAGGTCATTGTCGTAACATTTTCTATGCTCCTCATCGTATCCCACCAATGTCCCGCACTTCCACGAAGCATAAACGAGGCACACATTACTTTTTCTTCTTCTGGGACCCTACTATATTGAAACATGTTATCTAAAGTCCTCAGCCAGTCTTCTGCAGCTGTAGGATCTGCTGCATCCTCAAAGGTTGGTGGATTTAGCTTTCGGAACCTTTCCCCCACTATCTCGATTTTATCCGCCCTTTGGTATGGTTGATTCATTTCTGCTCTTTGTTCTCCAGCTATATCTCTCTGATGGATGAGTTGTTGAATTTGTTCAGACTGTCGCTGGATGAGCTCCATGAGTCGATTTATGACATTATCTCGATCACCAGTGAATATAGGGGTCTCCCCTCCTTGATTTCTATCCCCACCACTACTCTCACCTCTAGTTCTCACCATGACTGAAACACTTTCTTAGGATAACCTAATAACACATGGCCAATATAATTTCATGAAACATAAAATGCATCAGACAATAAAGTAAAAACTTATTGGCATTGCCGCGCTCCACAAGTTTTGAGTTCATGTACATGGATAGTCTACAGAACCTGTAGCCGAGCTCTGATACCATCGATGTAATACCCGAGCCTCTCACTACTCACTAGGCCAATATAATTCATGCATTACATGCAGGTTATGTGTTATTTGCATGATCTTATTATTTTATGCGGCATGGCTAGTTCATTAATTTTGGAACTCACATGTGGTGTTAGTTGTTGGATTACTAATTTAAGTAGTTTAAAAAAAAAGGGTATTTAGTGGTCGGACTATTAGATGCTAGCTATTAAGTTACACGTGGTAGCTATTCAAAGAATTACAAGATTACACGTGGTAAATTAGGAATGAAAGGTGGCAACAATGTGCGTAGCGGAATACCTAAAATGTGAATAAATTAATTGAACGGATTAATGTAATTTATGATCGAGAACCTAGTACTAAAAAGTTATATTATCTAAGATTAATAATTATATATATATATATATGAGAGGATTAAAACTATAATTTGAAAACAGGGTAGGACCTTAATGAGAATATTTGAAATTGTACAATACTAATCTTTACATTACCTCATATGATGATTGCATGTATTTAAATAACTTAATATATATATATATATAACCATTAGATGAATGATGTATATGGATGGTTAAATATAGATTCCTGCAATATATATACATATATACGTGTAATGAAATCACAATGAAAGAATATATATATATATATATATATATAGGTAGGCATGGCATGTGGGACACGTAATACATTAGTATGTTAAACTATGTATTAAATTACTGGCACCGTCTTAAGTCAGCAAAACGGGTTGATAATATATACATGTTTTCGGACTTTGGTACACGAGATAAACAAAACACACATCATATACAATCAAAACAAAATTAAAAGAGTTTCTCAAAAAAAAAAAAAACAAAATTAAAAGAGGAAGAACCAAGGGTTAGCCATACTTTGCAGAGGTGAGTAACGGTTTCCCCATGTTGGATCATTAATCAAATATTGGGCTTATATGTGAAATAATTATGCATTGTGGACTGTCAATTAAGGTTAAGCCCATTTTATAAGTGATCAAATAAGGTTTAAGGAATTGGGCTTTAATGTATCTAATAGGGTGTGGGCCTTTAATGTGTAGAGACTTAATGGGTAATTTCTATTTTAATGATGGGCTAAAATATGGTACCCAATATAACACAGTTATATAAGGGTTATGGTCCCTAGGTCATACGTCTACGAAATTCTATTCTGCTATCCCATCGTCAGAAAGAAACCTACGGAGAAAATTAAAGGGTTCTCTGAAAAGCTTCGAGACGTGTAGATCTAGAAGGCCAAATCCCAGGATTCAACTGCTATGAATTCAGGTACACTTCCGCAATCTAGTCTTTGATTCTTGATAATTCGATATGAACGCTCCTGGATTAAAGTGATGTTATTCACTAAAGTTTATTCCAACAAGTGGTATCAGAGCCCATTCATATTGAGTTATCGGGAATCAAATTTATCTCGATAATTATATTTGAACTGTTGAATTTTGAAAATTTGGGGATTCAAATTCGTCTTTTGAATTTTTTTTTGGAGTTCACAATATTCATGGTTTTTTGGATTAAGATTGTGTTTTTCAGTCTTCTGATAAAATTTGCAGTCAATGAATTTAGTTCTATTGTTTATATTCGGTCAATTCTCATGGTTGAATTATGTTATGGATTAAGTTCAGTATATGCTTTCTGTAGTTCTATTATATGGGTTAAGGATATAAGATATATTTTGAGGATCATGCCTCTTTTGGATGTCTGTCATGGGTTGCTATTGTAAATCACATCACCAATTCCAGAGTTGATTTGTATAGTCTGTTGGTATTTTTGAGCTTTTCTTTTTCTTGTTCAAAAAAAAAAAAAAAAAAGGGATTCACTACAATTGCAACCAAGCTCCCGTTTTTTTTTTCTTTCTCCCATGCTTAAAAGTTGTGAAACCCATGTGTTGCCTGATTCCATATACGACATCTCCATTGTCTACTTCACATGGGCGGCGGCTGTTTCGGGAGAGAAGTGAGACGGATTTGAGGCAGATGGTGTTTTTGGTACAAAAGTTAGGTTTTGGGACTGACTAGTAATTTTCAGAAAATTGAGTATTTTTGTTGTAAATTAGCTTTTTTTGGGCCTTTTAGTAAGTATAGTTTTGTAAGGGCTTTTCTGGAGATTATGATTATTTGTGTGGCCCATTTACAGTTTAAAGAAATTTAGGGTTTTATTATAAAAGGTTTTAATTTTGAGGTTCAATTAAAGTTTGTTTACTTTTAAAATTGACCTAAAATAATAAGGAAAACCCTAAATTAAGTTTAATCTTGGAATTTAATTTTAAATTCGAATATTGGTCTGGATTTATATATATTTTGAGATGGAATAATTGAAGCAACATGTCACCAAAGTGACCTCTCTTGTGGAAATTAATTCATTTTAGAATATAAAAGGTTGTGCGCGTGCAACATATGTGAATATTAACCGGCCCAAAGGAAGGTGAATATTTATCAGAATTGCACGACGCATAAATCGCGTGGTAATAAACGCGTGATAATTATTCGGGTTTACATATGAACACTAAATCGACCTAAAGGAAGGTTTATTGTTTGATATGGTCTTATTATCAGTGTTTGATTACCGCACCAAGATGTCAATTACAAGTTAATATTTTGTCCAAAGATGAAATATTAATGGAGTGTCGGTGTCTTGATATGGGATTTACCATTATTTGAATTTATTATTAGGATTTCGAGATTTATGTGAGCATGATTTGTGTATTGTTTATTTTCGGAGTTTAGTTTTGAATATTCCTGCTTATATTTCTGTCAGCATCAAAATAGCTTTTATGTTAAAAGGGCACTTTATCTAGAAAGGTCACTATAGCTAAGGAATTTCTTGCGGATATTGAGAAAATATTTGTCGAGAACGAAAGGCTCAGATTAGTACGCTTTTGACAAACATGATCTCAGTCAGGTATGAGAGTAAAGGCAATATCAAGAATAAGTTATAGATATGTCTCGTATTGCTTTGAGGATTTGCTAGTGCATTTAGTTTTTGATATCTCTTTCGACACAGTTTAGCCAGTTTAAGGTGAGTCGACAGTTAAAAAGAGTTTTACTCTCTAAATGAGTCATCTCATACTGCGCTCAAAAAGAGAAAAGGTTAACACAATATGAGACAAAAAGGGCTAACACATTTTAACTTCATAAAGAATAAAAGGCAAGGAATTAAAAATATAGAAGGATAAGGACGCGCTTTCGATTATGGTTTGTTTTGAGGTTAACTTAACTTCTGTTTCCTGGCACACATGGTGGAAAGATTTTAGTTCATCAACTCACACCAGTGTATCTGTAAAGAGTTTCCATTGCCAAAAGCTAAATGATGGTGAAAGATACATCAAAATAGGCAAAAGCAAGACAATTATGGTTGAAATAATAGGAAAATATAGATTATTGTTAAGTACTGGATTTTATTTAAATTTTGATGAGACGTTAATTTGGAACTTGACTTCTATTTCTA
Organism: Rehmannia glutinosa; assembly: GCA_016081115.2. NCBI lineage: Eukaryota > Viridiplantae > Streptophyta > Magnoliopsida > Lamiales > Orobanchaceae > Rehmannia > Rehmannia glutinosa. The sequence goes on from JABTTQ020002614.1 coordinate 100,032, forward strand.
CTTTGGACAAATTCGGTTATTTATGTTCATTCATAAATTGAAAATTTAGCTTGTCTCATGATTCAAAATCGGTTAGTTCCAGTTCTTTACAATAACCTTTATTTGACAGATATTATTGTTTCATCTAACAAGTCGTTACTTTTAAGTACTCGAGGTTTAAGTAGAAAAACAAACCAACAAAAGATATTTGTAGCCAATTGGATTCCAGGCGTCTTAGAACTTATATATACGGATATTTGTGGACCGTTCCATATGGTTGCTTGGAATGGTCAACAATATATAATAACGTTTATAGACGATATTTTAGATATGGCTACAAGTTATTATTCATGAAAAGTCACAATCACTAGACGTGTTCAAATTCTATAAGGCTGAAGTTGAGAATTAACTCAACAAAAGGATTTAAAACATCACATCTGATCGTGGTGGTGTATGCAACGATAGATATGATGGTTCAGGTGAACAACGTCTAGGATCGTTTGCTAATTCCTAGAGGAATGCAGTATCGTCCCATAGTACACTAAATCAGGTTTGCCATTATGAATAGTGTTGCTAAAGGACGAAACAGAATGCTTAAGGATATTGTGAGGAGTATGATTAGTCATTCTACCTTACCAGAATCACTCTAGGAAGAAGCACTTAAGGCTGCAGCATATATCCTTAGTAAGGTTTCCAACTAAAGCGACTAACATAATCCCTTATGAACTTTAGACGGGCAAGAAACCTAGTCTGAAGCACTTGCATGTTTGGGAATGTTTAGCTGAGGCAAGGCCTTACAAAGCCTAATGAGAAGAAACTGGACTTAAGGACAGTTAGTTGTTATTTTGTTGGATACTCTTAAAAGTCCAAAGGGTACAAATTTTATGATCCCACAACCAAGGCTATTTCTAAGTCAATAAATGTCTGGTTCTTTGAGGATGTTGAGTTTGCGGGGGGAGATAGAGTTAAGGACCTTGTTTTTGAAGAGGAATATGTCGATATTCTCACATGTGTTGTTGGCATTGATCGGAATTTCATTCCTGACCTTGTTCAAGACACAAATCAAGACAATATCGGAGAACCTCTGTTTTAAATTATTCCGGATGAACAAACTCTACAACCTCAAGAACTCATGCCATTAAGGAGATCCACTACGAAAAGAAGAAGTGCAATGCCAGATGATTACATTGTATTTCTCCAAGAAAATGAGGTTGACATTTGAATGATGGAAGATGATCTAATCAACTTCTATCAAGCCATGGAAAGTTCCAACTCTCATTAAGTGGATGAATGCCCATGAATGAATAGATTAAGTCCATGAGGGACAATGACGAGAACTTTTCCTATTGCCTTAAGGTGTGAAACTCATTGGTTGCAAATGAATATTTAATACCAAGAAAGATTCAAGAGGCAATGAGGAAAGATACAAAACTCGTCTTGTCGCAATTGGCTTTACACAGAAAGAAGACATCAACTATAAAGAGACTTTCTCTTCAGTTTCTTTGAAAGACTCTTTCAGGACTATAATGGCATTAGTAGCACACTTTGATCTTGAGTTACATTAGATGGAAATAAAGACGTCGTTTCTCAATGGTGACATTGATGAGGCGATTTATATGGTGTAACCAGAAAACTTTGTATCGGAAGACTCAAAGGATATGGTTTGCAAACTTAAGAAATCCATCTATGGACTCAAGCAAATATCTGGGCAATGGTATTTAGATTTTCATCAAGTGATCATCTTGTTTGGTTTTGAGATGAATTTGGTCGATGATTTCATGTATCATAGTTTCTGTGGGAGCAAGTATATGTTTCTGGTTTTATATGTCGATGACATTTTGCTTGCCATCAACGATATAGGCTTATTGCACAACACCAAGAGATTTCTGATTAAGAATCTTGAGATGAAAGTTTTTGGTTATGTCTCTTTTGTATTAGGATATAAATACAATGAGATTATTCTCAGGGTACTCTGGATTATCACAAAAGAGCTATATCGGAAAGGTCCTTCAAATGGCATGCATGATTGTAAACCATATCATAACCCTATGGCTAAGGGAGACAAGTTCAGTCTCAATTGGTGCCCTAAGAATGATTTAAGGAAAATAAAATGCATAAGATTCCGTACGCGTCAGCAATATGGAGTCTGATGTATGATCAGGTATGTACGCAGTTGGATATTGTGTACATTGTAGGGATGCTTAGCGGATATATAATTAAGTCGTGAATATGCAATATTTGAAAAGCAGCCAAACAAGTCTAAGGTACTTATGGATAAAGAAAAGTTACATGCTCACATGTCAGAGGTCGGATCAGTTTGAGATCATTTGGTATACCGACTCTGATTTTATTGGATGTCAAGATAACATGGTATTTAAGTTGGACTATGTATTTCTGCTAATTGTGGAAGAGTTCTAAACAGTCTACAATATAGACTCTTTTACCATGGTAGGAAAATTCATAGCGTGTTATGGAACATCCAAATCATGGATTATAGTTGCGAAAGTTTGTCATGAGGTTGCGTATGTAGATGGTATTAAAATACCACTAAGTTTGTGACATTGAGTCAGCAACGCTATATTCCAAACAACATGAACTCGACGAAGACTAAACATAAAGAGATCAAGTTCGATTATTAAAGAGATAAGTCAAAGTGGACAGGTGTCTATAGAACATCGATACAAACTCCATAATTGCGGATCCGTTTACTAAGGGATTGCACCCAAAGGGTTTCATGAACTTGTTGTTCATATGGGTGTCAAATCGATTCGGGATATACGATTTTAAGGATATTCGATTCTAGTGGGAGTTTGTAATTATAATGTTCTTTTAAATGTAGACACATTTTTCAGTCATTTCAGTTTAATGATATATTAAGGTTTTACTCTGCAAAGATAAAGTTTCAGTATATTAACACTTTGATTCTGGCATATGGTTTGATCTCACTAAGGTAAGGTGGACCAGTTGGAAATAGGCATGTTAAGATCACATTGCATGAAATTTCCATGCTACACATCCACATCATGATCCATGACTTTAATTGTATTGGGATACGTGACCATTGATGGGTCGAGTTACGATAAATGTAACGAAGGCCGCTTTGATCCTATGTTGGTACGATTGATGGACCGGATTGGTTACAGATACATTTGGTTATGACATCAAAGTTGAGCTCATACGGTTATATTTACAATACATAATTATAAGGTTACACATATAGCCCAAGTGGGAGATTGTTGGATCATTAATCAAATATTGGGCTTATATGTGAAATAATTATGCATTGTGGACTGTCAATTAAGGTTAAGCCCATTTTATAAGTGATCAAATAAGGTTTAAGGAATTGGGCTTTAATGTATCTAATAGGGTGTGGGCCTTTAATGTGTAGAGACTTAATGGGTTATTTCTATTTTAATGATGGGCTAAAATAGGATACCCAATATAACACAGTTATATAAGGGTTATGGTCCCTAGGTCATACGTCTACGAAATTCTATTCTGCTATCCCATCGTCAGAAAGAAACCTACGGAGAAAACTAAAGGGTTCTCTGAAAAGCTTCGAGACGTGTAGATCTAGAAGGCCAAATCCCAGGATTCAATTGCTATGAATTCAGGTACACTTCCGCAATCTAGTCTTTGATTCTTGATAATTCGATATGAACGCTCCTGGATTAAAGTGATGTTATTCACTAAAGTTTATTCCAACACCCCAAAGCCATCTTCATTTTGCCTTGTTGGACAATCATAATTTAAAAGCTAATTAAAAAGGTTGATAGGTAGTTTATGTGCTGAAGGTGAAAAATTGAGATTAGCTAATATATAGTAAATCAGTACAAATTCTTATTTAAAGAAACATGAACAATAGCTTTATATTACATGTTGGTTCAATTACACCATTAAAAATTTAATTACGAGAAAGATGGACTGATAAGATTTGGATTAGAAGATCGAAATTCCTCCGATTATTCGCTTATCTAGAATTATATTTAAAATATTTCATTATATGTAAACAGTAAACTTAATGATTAAAATTAGAAATTAATAACTTATGTTTTTACAGGGTGTCTTATATCTAAAGGTTAGGGAGAAAGAAAATTAGCTAACTTTCAGTAGCGTATCCACGGGTGAAAGGTAAGTAAAAATCCATCTGCAACTGTAATGCATGAACATAGTATTGTGTGAATTGATTGTATTATATGTGACTTTGGTATCTTGTTGAATATACGTGGATATTATATGATGCTTATTGGATTGTATGATGTTGCAATATGGTGCTTGGTGAGCTATTGAACATGTCATTCACAGCATTTGCATGTGCATGCATATTACAAGAGGATGTTCGCATGCACGAAAATATTTTCTGGAAGAAAATGGTTATTTGTTGACCACTGCTAGTGCACCGAGGCACGCTGGGCGTGCTTATGATATATGTTTAGGTATAGCAGGTGGGATACTTCCTGGTGAACACAGAGCTAGATAGGAGATGGGCTCTTGGTGGGTCACAGGAGGATACTTCTTGGCGGACAGAAGGGACGCAAGTAGGGGACCCTTGGCTGGGCCGCGGGAGGATGGTCCACACGTAGATCCATACTGATATTATTGGCCATTTGATTATTGTTGTGTGCAGAGCTCTTTTCCGGTGCATAGTAGTTGGGTCAGGGGCCCAAATAAAAGAAAATGATTTTGAATAAAGTATTTTGATTCATGGATTTGACATGCTAGCATTACACGTTGGAAAAGCATCATTATTCTTTGGACATGCATGATTTTTACTTGCTGAGCTTTAGCTCATGTAGTTCATGCATTGCAGGTGAGCATAGGAATGCCTGAGCTTTTGGCTTACTGGGCAGTGCTGGAGTTCCTTCAGGTTTTGGGAATCATGGATATGGATGACGACCTGTTGGGCTATGTTGATGGGTCACTTTCTCTTTTTGGTCCTGTATTATATTTTGGTTTAGGGTTGTACCCTCTTTTGGAAACTCTTATGTAAATATGTACATGTAAATAGCTGGGTGATGTGGATTAGGTGTTTGGTCAGATGGATGTTTGTTGTATTTAATAACAGGGTTTGTTACCTCTTTGCTTGTGGATATGGATTGTCATTTCTTACAAGTAAAGTGAACTTGCTTGTTTATTGTTAAAATGTCACAGGAAAAAAAAATGTACAGGTATATAGGGTTTACGTTGTCAAATTTCACTTTTTATATTGCTAGTAATGTTGTAGTAGGGGTGGGCATCACAGAGTGGTATCAGAGCGGGATCTCTCCTAGTACGGTGTGGTTCGGGGACGAACCAAGCGGAAGCTGGTGGGCATGTGACGCCCGGGCCGAAGAGGGCGGGGAGTGATCGCCGGTGCAAGAAGGCACGGACAAGGAACGGCTCTAGCAGCAGCTTCTAGGCGGATGGGGCATGAATGAACCGATCCCTTTTTAAAAAGAGGAGATTCTGAGACTGTGTAGGTATGGAACTATACAGCAAGAGAGCTTAAAAGATTTCATAGGTACTACTCATATCAACAAGATGCATCTTCTTTTCTGGTGCTCATCATGTAAAAATCCGAAGTTAAGCGTGCTTGGCCCGGAGCAATGTCATGATGGGTGACCCCCTGGGAAGCTGCTCTCAGGGTGTGCGTGAGTGAGGACAAAGCGCGCTGGAAAGACTTGTGTTGGTTTGTGGGGACAGTCATCGATCTGGAAGGCGGGTCGTTATAATATATAACAAAATACAACAATCGCTATTTGATATTTACGTGGTGGCTCTTGTATTTTGTATTTTGTATTTTAAATTTTTGTAGTATATTATATTGCATATTATCAATGGCGTAACCAGGCCGCCAGAGTAGGGTAGGCCGACAAACGAAATTGGGTTAGGGCGATAGAAAGTTGGAAAATAAATTCACACAAACTTTACCTTAATATTTTTATTGGGCTTTTGACACAATTCCCACTTTTTGGAGACAATGACAGCCTTTTATGCTTCCTGGTACCTTTTTGGACAAATTTTACACTCGCCCTTTTTTTTACACAAATTTACGCTCCCGCCAAAATTTTCGAACTTTTTTACGCTGTTGTTTCAAGATTGTTTGAACATGTTTCAAACATATATTTTTCAATAAAATTACTGTGGAAAAATAAATTTTGCCCTCGTTAAATAATCCATTTTATACTCGAATTCTTATAAAAAAAATAAAGAAGTATACACATAAAACAACACATATTAAAACCAAATAAATTAAAAATATTATAGAAAGAACATGAATAAAAAAACACAATTCAATTTTTGATCTAATGCATGAAAACAAAAAAAAAACATGGAAACACCAGGAAACAATATATAGAGAAAACACCATATGAACAAAAAGAGTTAAAAATAGGTAAACATTGTATTTAAACATCGAAAACTACATGGAAACAATAAAGAAACAACATAACAACAATAAAAACGGTATAGAAACAACCCAGAAATAACGTAAAAAATATAAAAAACACTACATGAATAAAAAGAGCTTAAAAATATGTAAAACCTGTATTTACACATTAAACACTACATGAAAACAACAAAAAAATTATTATAACAACATTAAAAATATTATGGAACAACACATAAACAATAGAAACAATGTACAAAATAATACAAGAACAAAAAAAGCATAAAAAAATAGGTAAAAGTTATTTTGAAACATTGAAACAACATAGAAACAACAAAGAAACAAATTTAAACATTAAAACAACATATATAATATATAAAGCAATACATAAACAAAAAAAATGAGAAAAACGTAAAAAAATCAAAAAAATGTGCAGGAGCATAAAAAACAAAAAAAAAACAGGTACAAAAAGAAAAAAAAATAGGTACAAAAGTGATTTAAGCTATTTTGTGGTATGTTTTCCCCTTTTTTTCCAGAAAAAAAAATTAATGAAAATAAGGCGGACAAAATAAAAAGGGGGGGTTGGGGCCCAGTATGATCCCCTCCAAGCCACGCCCTTGCGGCTTGCGTATTATACATGTGTACCGCATATATAAGCTATTTTTATGTATACGCTACATTTGGGTTTCAAAAAAAAATGTAAACGCTAAATATATATATATATATGTATATATATGGGATCTCGTGTGACAGCCTCTTACCATGTGACAGTGTGGATTGATCCCATCCATACATACTTTTTATTCAATGGTCCAGATTGCTATTAAAAATAACTGATTTATCAATTAATTAATAGGTGGAAATGGCATATAGTAACTAGCAAAATGTCATAAATCACGCTCCTATTATTAAGGGATTGATTAATATCACGTTTTCATAACTGAAATTATGCACCATTTTAATAGTTGAAATGTACACCATTTAATAACTGATTGTATACCCTTTTTATGTCTAACAATGCATCATTGTATAACTAATTGTACATCATCTAAAGGAACTATAAAGGCAAAATGGTGTAACCATCTTCCCATTTAATAATTTAACTATGCACCATTTTATATCTAACGGTGCATCATTGTATAACTAATTGTACATCATCTAAAAACCCTGGCAAAATGGTGTAACTATCTTCCCATAATGACGTCCTACAATAATGGATGTGATAAAAATCACGTTTCCATGGCTGAATTATGTAGCATTTTAATAGCTGAACTGTGCACCATTTAATAACTGACTGTGCACCATTTTATATTTAATAGTGCATCATTGTATAACTAATTGTACATCATCTAAATGAACTATAAAGACAAAATGATGTAATCATCTTCCCATTTAATAACTTAAATGTACACCATTTTATATCTAACAGTGCATCATTGTATAACTAATTGTACATCATCTAAAATTCTTATAAAGATAAAATGGTGTAACCACCTTCCTATAATGACGCCCTATAATCATGGATGTGATAAAGATCACGTTTCCATAACTGCATTATTCACCATTTTAATAGTTGAACTGTGCACCATTTAATAACTGACTATGCACCATTTTATATCTAATAGAGCATTATTATATAACTAATTGTACATCATTGTGAGTAAACTACAATTGAATGAAAAGCGGGAATAATCGTAAAATCAAATCCCATAAAAATCACTAGGATTGAATAGTGTACAATCAGTTATACAATAATGCACTGTTAGATATAAAATGGTGTACAATCAGTTATTAAATGGTGTACAGTTCAGCTATTAAAATGGTGCACAATTGATTATAGAAATATGATATTAATCAATCTCTTGATTGTAGGGGCGTGATTTATGGCATTTTGCTAGTTACTATTATGTTCTTTCCACCTATTAATCAATTGATGAATCAGTTATTTTTAATAGCAATCTGAACCATTGAATAAAAGGTTGGATGGATTGGATTAATCCACACTGCCACACGGTAAGCCCCCTGCCACATTTGATTCTAACCATATATTTATATATATATATATGAGGATCCAACGAGACCACATATTATAGTGAGACAGTGGGGACTCATCTCAACCCTCCTTTATCTATATCAATGGCTAAAATAAATAGGGGTTAAAATTACATTAAATATTTAATTAAGTAAAAATAAGGGTATAATTGTCAAAACAAACATGTGGGGGACCATCCAAATATGGAATCAGTTATTAGGAGAGAGAAAATCACGTGTGGAGAGAGAAAATCGCGAGAAAATCACGTTGGAGAGAGAAAATCACGCATGTGCTCTGCCATGCGGTATGTTGTACACTTATCATATATTTGTTGTATACTTAACACTATTATACTGTATGTTTAACATAATTTTACTGCATATTAAAATGGTCAAACAAAAACATTTGGGGACCGTGAATCAAGGAATCAGTTATAGAGAGAGAGACAGAGAGAGAGAGAGAATCACAATCATTAACATGTGGGGACCGTGTATACTTAACATTATTGTACTGTATATTTAATATATATCTACTGTATATTTAACAATATTATGATGTATATTTAACATATTTGTACTGCATATTACAATTGTCAAACAAAAACATGTTGGGACCGTGAATTAAGGAATCAATTAAAAAGATTATTCTCGGTAGACCAATAATTATGGTATACCAAATAACAATAATTAAAAGATCAACAACTAATAAACACAATCAATTAACTAAATTATTATACAGTAAACTATGTCCAACTATACAATAAAATTAGGCTATGTATACACTAAACTATGTCTAGTTATACAACAAAATCAGACTTCCTATACAGTAAAACTATGTCTAACTATACAATAAAATCAGACTACCGATACAGTAAACTAAGTCTAACTATACAATAAAATCGGATTATGTATACAGTCGCCCTCGACGCGCTGTTCACGTAGCCATGATTAACAAAACACCAGTCCTAGCACAAAAAAAAAAAAAAAAGTGTCAGTGCAGAATATATAAAAAAACACATATAAATACATACATCAAATATTAAATAATTACACAGTAAAACACATCTAAGTATACATCGAAAAACATATAAGTATACATTTACCTATACAGAAATATAAGTATACATCAAACCTACAAAACATTACTTCGTCTCCTTCAACTAGAAAAACCATAGAACCTCCATGGAGCCACCACTCCGTCACGAATAAAGTAAACGGGTGAAAAAAATAAGATCGGAATTGTGAATTGGGAAAAAAATAATAAGAATAATGAAAAACGATAAGAAAAAGAGCGTCGTCGAGAAAACAAATCGATCAAACTAACTGCCAATTGAAGAAATGGAGAATAACGAATGTACATTGGGAAGCGTTTATGGAGGTGAATGGCTATACTATTTTTTTTGGTTTTTTTCTTAAATTTGTGGGAAGCCGATTCAGCCGCGTGTCGCGAAGAAGATAGTGAGAGGAGCTATAATTCAAGGTAGGTTTTTTGAATTTCATTCTACCATAAAATAAAATCACCGTCTTACCCTTTATTGATTTAAAAAAATAAAAAAAGACATTAAATTGGGTAAATCTCAACCATCTAAAATTTGAAATTTGTGGATAGGATTAGTCCACACTGTCTCACTCTAATTATTTAGTCTCATTTGATCTTATTCCTATATATATATATATATATATATATATATAAATGTCAATCATCTAAGATTTGAAATTTGTGGATAGGATTAGTCCATACTTGTCTCACTCTAATTATGTAGTCTCATTTGATCCTATTCCAATATATATATATATATATTATCCCTAAAATTACCGTCTTACCCTTTATATATATATAACAAGGTATGATTTGAGGGATAAAAAATATATTAAAATATTAATTTAATCAAACATAAGGTTAGTAGGGTAAAATAACTAAAAAGGTAGTTACAAATATGGAATCAAATCTCTTCCTCTCTCATACATCTCCCCCCAGTCTCACGTGTTGTCTCTTCCCCACCCCATTCTCACGTCTCTCTCTCTCTCCCCCCCACCCCATTCTTACGTCTCTCTCTCTCTCTCTCTCTCTCTCTCTCTCTCTCTGTCTCTCTCTCACTCCCCCCACCCCATTCTCACGCCTCTCTCTCTCTCTCTCCCTAATTCCTCCATTAACGCAAATAAGAAAAACTGTGAAAACTCAAAAATTACAGTTCATGAAAATTACAAAGAAAATGCAAGAAAAATCGGTGCAATATTGCAAAGAAATAACGAACAGTGAATTCGAAACATGATGATGAATCATCAGTCGTGGAAAAAACTCTATCCAATAGCATCAATGGTGTAGTCATAGATGGAGAACTCGAAACTGACCATTAACATAAACTCTTAAAAAACTGTAATTTTCACGAATAAGACGATGCATAGATACTTATGGAATGATGCATAGATACTTATGAATTGATTTATAGATACTTATGAAACGATACATAGATTTGTAGGATATTACATATTTGAAAATATGCAACAAAAATCAACTAAATATGTATTATATGCAAACTATCTATGCAGCATAAAAACACTAATATGTAGTACAGTATACCCAACTATTTAACAAAATCAACTAACTATGCATTCTCTAGAAACTATCTATGCAATGTGAAATAACTAAATATGCAGTACATTATGTAACATCCCATTTTTATAATTTCTAAAAGCAACAACTCATTTTCATAACTAAATATACATTACATTGAACCTATTTATGCAGTGTAGAATAACGAAATATGCAGTATGTTATATTCAATTATGTCTTTTTTTATAAAACGGTGTCAACAAAATAATTAAATATGCATAATTTGATGTCTAATTATGCAGTAGAAGAACCCAACTATACTGTAAAATAAAAATATTTGGAAAAAACCTGCTCCTTAAATTCCGCCACCAGATCCAGCAGTTTGAATCTCAGCCCATAAACCCGCTGGGACCCCTAATTTGAATTATAAAATTACAACCTTACCCTTAAAATCAGCGGAAATTAGGATATAATTAAAAAAACTGAATTGATCACATCCCTTCATTTTTTACGATCAATGGGTAAGATAAATCCACATTGTTTCACCTAGGGAGGGTGGTCTCATTTGAACCAAATCTTATATATATATATATATATATATATATAGGGGGAGGGTTATATAGGACGCCCCTATTATATGAGTACGTCGGACCAGATCCAAGCCACAAATATATTGATTTCAATGGTTGAGATTAATCCTGCTTAATTATGATAAATTATGTGAAAAAGTCAATGTGAAGGTAAATTAGTCCATATAATAATAAGTTGTGTTAGCTAAATCTAGTAAATCCCACTAAAATATGATGAGTTACAATCAAAATCCACAAAATCTGTTATTGAAATAAATCGTCCAGGCCATATCACCTTCTCCACCGTGTTTTGCGACTGAAATATCCCCCATATTACACAAAACTCGACATTTGCAGAGTTGAACCAAGAAAAAAATGGATGACACATATGAAAAATGCTTCAACACTAATGAAGAACAAGGTAACACTTTTTCTTGCCTTCCAAATTGTTTACATTGTTCGTTTTTTACTGAATCCATTTAAAATTTGATTCGTAATTTTTCCTAAATCAATCATTCGATCAATCATTTCATTTTTTGTAATTGTTACCCAGCAATATGCTTATGCGTGTCTGTAATATTGCTTATGTGTGGCAAATAACATGCTTACAAATATGAACTTACTTGGTAGTCCAGAAAAAAGTCTTATCTTCATCCCATTTTTTTTGTGTGTATGTTTACCCAGTGACTTGCTTATTCGTGATAATAAATATGCTTTCGCTTGCCTACGAATGTGATTATGAGTATCAACATACTTTCGAATGCATAAAATTCAGTTCCTCATCCACGTTTTTTTTCTTCATATTTATCCAGAAAGTTGCTTATTCGTATCAATAAAACTGCTCATGGGTGAAAACGAATATGCTTATAATTATGAACATATTGTTGAAGCATGAAATTAAATTCTTCGTCCCCAATTTTGTCTTTAAAAACATATATGCTATGATCGAAAATGCATTTTTTATGTGCTTAAATACTTGTTGTCATGAATAAAACATGTTGCTTACATTTTTCCGGTGTTATAAATGATCAGGTTAATTGATCATTATTTTCTCGCCGTATTTAGGTTGTATGAACTGAATTATTTGATTACGACGCCGTTTGTTCAGAACCTGTACTTTTCTTATATATGAGTATACAATTGCTTATAATGATTGACCATTATGCTAATGTGTTTTCAAAACCTTGCTTAATTATTTCTTTTGTTGAGACAGCTATAATTGCAAGTGTTTCGCGGCAACGGATTGAAATAACAACGGATTCATCTCCGAATTGAATACCAGAATGTGATGAACATCTGACTCCAAAAGAAGGGATGAATTTCGATAGTGTCAACAGCGGAATACAATTCTACAAGAATTATGGGCGTGCCAGTGGATTTGATGTGAGAATTAGTACAACCAAACGCTTCCACAGTGGTATAATACGCATGCAATACTTAGTGTGCAGCCGCGAAGGGTTCAAAAAGGTTAACAACTCATCTGCATCTCGTGAAGAAGTGGTGCTAAATGATGACGAAGTCTCACAAGTCAGACACAGAAAACCGACAAGGGTGGGATGCAGGGCGCGATGCGTGTTCCAAGCCACTGAATCTGGTTCTTACACAGTAAAAAATTTTGAAATCCGGCACACGCATTCCTTGACGCCCGGGGTGTACAGACACTTCCTAAAGGCCTATAGGAATTTAAACTTGGCTCACCAAAAATTCATCCTAAGCTGTATAAAAGCAAACATTGGGCCAGCGAAAACTTATCGACTGTATAAGGAGATGGTTGGAGGGTATTCGAATGTAGGCGCACTGCCAATCGACTTTAAAAATTTCAAGAGAGAGCTGAAAGCTTACGTCTGTGGAGCCGATGCACAACTTATTATAGATAAGTTTTTGAAAACGATTGAAGTTTGTCCAAATACAACATTCAAATACAACTTATTATAAATAAGTTCAATGTTCACACTACCATTTGGGATTTCCAGGACCCGATCCACATCCGTGGTGTCTATGTGAATTGTTTTCTCTTTCGATATCACCAATTCACAGCTAATTGGATTGAAACTTTTAACCAGCCAATAAGTTAACTGTGCCGGTATTTCCACAATCTTCATGTGCAACAGGCCGCCGAACCCAATCTCATTAACCGCAGCCGTCTGTGCAGGGTTCAATTTCTTAATAACTTTGGTGAACCTCCTCAACGTTGATCTCGTACTCAGCCTAGGATATTTGGATTCTTCATCACCCTGGCTACCGTCTACCACTTTTTTACCTTTGTCCTTTCCCTTTTTTTCTTACTCGGCTCTGCGGCAACATCAATATCTGCCACCTTCCTCTTCTTGCTCACTTTATCCATTGTTGCCTCACTCTTCTTACTCTCTTTAGCAATTTTCAAAAGAAACACTAACAAAAATAGGGTGGCAAGTAGTCATTTAACTGAGTCATATTAATAGAAAAAAAACCTTCAGCATACTATATGAAATAAGTAAGCATGATATAGAATGTGAGTAAACATAATTGTCAACACCAATAAGCAGTACACAGCATCAACATGCAAACACCCCCAGACTTAGAAAAAAAGTGGGAAATGCCAATTACCTTTTGTATGAAAGCATTATATAAAAAAAAGCATAATCATAACATAAAACATAAACAAGCAAAATTAGCAACAACAAACATGTATTTTAAAATAAACAAGCAGAATTATCAGCAACAAAAATGTATTTTAAAATCCCGTAAGAGCCACCTCCACCAGACTTCGTTATTCCAGATAATAAAGACAATTTAAAACAAAAACACAGCAAAATCCTAACTATTTCATACATACTTAGATATATAGAAGCATACTACAAAACATACATAAGCGATATTGTTGCCTCATTAAAGCAGTCAACCAACACTTGTGAAAAACACAGATGTGACCATGGTTATTGACAAACAATAAGCAATTTTTGCCTCAATAAAACAATCTCCCCATAGTTCTGAAAAACTAGGAAATACTAATTTCCACCATTTCTCCTCATAAGCATAATTCATAACAATCATAAGCATATTTAATAACAAAAATATGCAATGTTAAAAACAAATCAAACAATAACAAGAAAATTCTACATAAAAAATGCAATAAAATATAAAAAAAAGACGAAATAAAAAGAGAAAAAATATTGCCCTACCTACAATGTGGGTGAATGCACTGTTGCCGCGTCGAAATAATACTTCACAGAATTGGGTGTATTCTTCAGCAAAAATGAGGGTTTCCAAAATCGCTTCTTCTGGGAAAACCCACAATGTCTGATTTCTGCCAACGCGCGAGTTTGATTTTCGGCAGAAAGTTTGGGGTTTTTCACAAAGGGTTAAGTTGGAGATGGCTAGAATCGAGAATACCACTTGAAGGATGAAACTTGGGATGGTTATTTCTCACGTTAACAATAGTTTTGGTGGTTTGTAGAGGAGACGGTTTGCAGGGAAGAAAGGAAAAAGACGGGTTTGCAGGGAAGAAAGGAAGAAGACGGGTTTGCAGGGAAGAAGAGATTGCAAAGAATATGACTCTTCGTTTACCAAAGAATAGAAGATATGCAGTATCTTAGATTACACACGTCCCTAACCGGTTCCTATTTTTTAGCCAACTACCAAAAATAATTTCCCTCAAAAAATTGATTTTAATTAAAATTACCAAGATGTCCTTTTTTCAATTAAGTTACATATTAAATAATGGTAAAATCTGATTAATCTCAACTGTTTAAAAATTAAATCAATGACTCAGATTTGGTCTCGTATACTCACCTAAGTTGTGTGGACTCACCTGATCTAAAATATATATATATATATATATATATATATATATATATAAAGATAAAACTCTCAATAGACAACAATTAATGACTATTAGGAGCCTTTTAGTAAATTAATTTAAATACAAATTTGCCCGTGCAGTTATTTGGCTACTTTGCATTGGACCGTAATTGGAGCAATTTCCTTTTTCTTTACAACCAAACAAATCTTGTGACCAATAAATAAATACCAAAGTATGTCATATTCTGGAAAATATATACAATATATAATATGACGACCAATTCCATGTTTTTAAGGAATCCGCTCCATTCGCCAAACAAAAAAAAAAAAAGAAAAGGTAGCCACTCCAACTCCAACGAATTTAATTAAATCATAGTCAAATAAGATCTGTCATATGATTCAGAAAGTACGTAAACTATTCGTCATTAACCTTAAATGAGATGCATTTATCGACAATGCTAGTTCAAGTATCCTTATTATTCGTACGTAAACTATTCGTACGTAAACTATTCGTCGTTAACCTTATAATTAATTAACGACAATGCTAGTTCAAGTATCCTTATTATTATTCAAATTTACATAATCTATAAATGTTTTAGAAAAAATTAAGTCATTCTTTTTATCTCGAACAAGCATAATATATAATTCATTATAATTTCCATTTTCAAATTGCTCGCAGTCAAATTTTTTTTTTTCACATATGCTAAGCTTTCAATCAAAAGTTTATTGCCCTCGTTTGTTTTAGAAATCTTGTATGGAATCAATAATCATCAATGACTCACTTTTGCAAATAAAGAGATTTTTTTTTGGCACAAAAAAAAAGATATTGTTTTTATTTACTTTTCATTTTATCTTTTTATTTACATTTCATATTATTTTCATTAATTTCCTATCGCTGAAAAGAGAGAGAAGTGAATTTTAATGTGCAACGACTATGTTAATTCGTTTTTTTACCTTTTTCATGAAAAACTAGTACGCGGCCCGTGCGATGCACGGGATGGGATGCATCGTTGGGTCTGAATTAGATTTGTTTGAGGTATAAAGGACAGAAGAAAGGGTAAAATATATAAAAAGACATTTACTATTACAAATTTTGGAATACTTCTTAGTACACAATATTTTTTGTCTGTTTGTTTTTGGATTTATCGTCGCTGCAAACTAAAATTTTCAAATCCTGACGATTGGTGACTCTGTAAACAACAACATATAATTGAGCATGACTGAAAACAGGATTTTTCAAATAAAGCCCGACATTAGACAGCGATTGTCCTTGGCTCTTGTTTATAGTCATAGCGTACGAAACGATCAGAGGAAATTGTCTCCGCTGAAACTTGAAGGGTATTCTGAGGTCGGATGAAGTTAACGTCATTCTTGGAATCAACACCTTATCACCCGCGTTGGCACCAGTTAGAATCTTAGATTCAAGTACATGCTTCACAAGTCTCGTTATAACCAATCTTGTATCGTTACACAATCCAATTGAATGGTCTATGTTCCTCAATAGCATAACTGGAGTCACAACCTTCAAATGTAATTCATGATTAGGAACGCCGGAATATTTTATTCCGTTTAAAAATTCCGCGCGTGTGCAGATGATGCAAGAAATCTACATTGGTGTCCGATTTGCATGTGCTATCAGAACTCAAAAATGTATGTCCCTTCGATGAGTTCAAAGAAGTCATGTACTGATTAATGGACTCGACAACATCGAGCGTAGGTGCCAGAATCGCTCTGTCCTTCAAGTAACTGGGATCATCTATGGCATCTCTAAACATTGGGTATGTATCTTTAACAATAGTTGCAATTGGATCATCAGAACTTTCGAGCAAAATATCTTCAGGAATATCAATAGTGGCACCACCATCTTCTTCTTCTCCAATAGTTCCATCTCCAATACTGGCTATCCATTCCGAAAATTTAACCAAATCAGCATAATCATCATTTTGATGGAGACTTTGAAGACGCATGTTCTTAGTTAGCCTCGAGCGTGCGATTCTTCCACAAATGAAATGCATTTATCGTTGCATTAACAATATCCCGTCGACTCCCCTTCGGTACAACAGGAAATATATGTCTGAAGTCTCCACCAAACACGATTGTTTTTCCTCCAAATGGGATATCATGATTATTTGGGTTCTCAAGCTGCATAATATCTCGTAATGTTGTGTCAACTGTCTCAAAACAGTATTTGTTCATCATTGGGGCTTCATCCCGATTATGAGTTTACAACGAACAATCAATTCGGCAAGCGGACTACCTTGACTGATATTGCAAGTTGATCCTTCATGTGGATTCAAGGGAATAACAAATCGAGAATGTGTCGTCCTTCCACCGGGCAAGAGAAGAGATGTTATACCACTCGATGCCACGTTCAACACAATGTTTCCTTTAGATCTCAAGCCAGAAGATAAAGCCCTCCACAGATAGGTCTTACCTGTACCTCCGTAACCATACACAAAGAACATACCGCCTTCATTGGATTCTACAGCACGAATTATTTTTGAATACACGCGGTGTTGTTCATTAGTCATTTTTGAAAGAAGATTGAAAGGCTCAACAGACAATGCCTTACGATCATATCTCAACTCATCGTATATCAATCTATTCTGATTATTTTCAATACTGTCAAAATTTGGGAATGGCATCAAGTTAAATTGATGTAGACTCCTCCCGTGACTCCGCAATAATTTTTCAATTTCTGCCAGTGCTAGATTCTTGATTTCATTCTCAGTTAGAGTGAGCTCTATCAAATAAAAAAATAAAATGAAATGTGATTGTTAGAGTACTTTATAATAAAAAAATATCAAAGACGAAACTATTAGATTTAAAAATACATATAAATTAAAATAAAATTTCTTAATGTAATACCTTCATGTTGTAGAAGCAGACGATGTTTATACAAAATATCATAAGAAAGATATTCCCAACATTTATCCCATACTTTGTCTGGCATGCTCAAGGTATCCGATGACAACATAGATACAAATAGACCCCTAAGATTCTCTGCAAATGCCCAGTGACTTGCTTCAATGATGCCATCAATATACTCTTTATCGTCTTCCAACAAATCTAATGCATAGCAAGCTTCACGATACGAAGAGTGTTGAACACCATTGATCTTTTTAAAATCATCGTGACACGTAGCACCATGAACAACATTGATAAGACACCTCAAATAATACATATCACCAGCACCGGGAGGGACATAGGCACCCACTTTCTTATTTTTGGTTTCCATGTGAACTTCGTGGGAGCTACAGCATAAGTTAGCTCTCTGGCTTCAGGGATATTTTATTGTCTTCCATCCACGCAAAAAACAAGTTTTCCTTAACATTATTCCTCCTAAGAGCGTCATCTATTCGTTCAGAATCATGAAAAATAACGATTTGTTCATTCTCTAGATGAAAACTCAAACGTTCAACAGGAGGATATTTATATTGAAGTTCAAAGCCCAACAATCTCCATGCAGCCTCACACGACAAAACATATCTACAATCATAGTACATGTTGACCTCATCGACTGATTTACCCGATTCTTCTTCACTAGTACTCTTATAGAATGATGTAGTTCCACGATCAAGACCCTTATTCACATATTTGAACAAATATTTAATCGATCTTGATTGATTACACCATTCAACATTAATGTGAGGCCCATACTTTAGTAACAATCGGCGATTATGGGAACAACATATCTGTTGTCAAGAGGGACACCATTTTTTTTCAACAATTCTCCTATTGTCTCTACGTTTATAACGTGGATACCCTTTGTCATCAATAGTAGTAGAATCAACAAATTTCTTGGGAAAATATTTGGTGCACCGACCTTCCACCATGCAAGGTGAGTTTTTCCTAACTTCAGCACATGGCCCATGGATCATGAAATCTCTTACTGCAGCATAATAACAGGGATCTGTGGCTTCATCGGGTATTTCCGCTGATATGATTCGATCAATATCGTTTGGAGTTGGATACTTGTCATCTTTTGCCAGAAATAACAGTATATGAGCATGAGGCAGCCCACGTTTCTGAAACTCTATCGTGTATATAACTGTAATTAAAAACAAAATATAATTAATAAAAAAATAAATAATGAGTAAAAATATTTAAACTACAGTTAATAATATATAAACACAAAATAATTTAAATTATTAACAACCTGCTATACTTTCCCAAAAATTTCATTTTGTCACAAATCTTTGATTAAAGCATCAAGTTTTACTTTAAAGATTCTGCAAACTATATCGGGCCGGTCCTCAGGATTTAGTTTATTTTTCTCGAGAAAATGAATGATCACTGTCCATTTCGGATTGGAGGTGAATGTTATAAATAAATCAGGATAACCCGCCCAACGACAAATAGCCATTGCATCCTGATAATTTTGTATCATGAAGCGTGCACCTCCTGTAAAACTGGAAGGTAATATAACACGTTTTCCCTGAGTACTGGGATCAATGTCTCCATGCAACACAACATCTGACAGGCCCTTGTACATGTCGCATCGCAATTTACTCTGATGCAAGCGGATATACTTCAACCTTGATGATTCTACCATCGTATAAGCATCCACAATAAATTGTTGAAACAATCGACGGGATGACAATCAACGCAGCAACTTCAGAACTCGATGGCAAATTGTATCTCCTCGCATCAGTATTTCTTTTTCCAATTAGACGCAGTTTAACATCTGAATTTGTAGATAGTTTAACACTATGGTTGGGTCAGATTATGTGGTTTAGAAGTATTTAGTACCTTGCAAAGTTTCATTCGCCATCTTTTGTTTACTGCACAAAACTGCTTTTCCTGTCAGCTTTCTCATTACTGTAAGTGTTTCTTGCTTGAATCTGAATCCTGTTTTTGTTTGAATGATTGTGCTATTCTTCTTGTCGTTGGGTCAGATTTTGTGGTTGATCGTCTTGGTAACTGATTATATGATATATGTATGCCTATCAATCAAAATTTCGACAGTACTTAAATGGTGTCAATTGAGATATATATATATATATGTGGATCTTGATTTGGTGTATTATGGTAAATTATAATAAGGTATTATTTCTAAGATTTTATTTTATTTTATGGGGTTTCAGATCTTGCTTTCTCTATTTATAGAATACATCCCTAGAATCGTGTGTTTGAAATATTTTTAGCTCTTGTGTAAAAATATAATCAGTGCATCTATATGGTAACATAGTTTTTAAATTTGATTAATAATATGGATTCTTTAAAACAAATTTGATTGATAATGTGGATTCTTGAATTATAATTTGATTGATAATATGCGTTTATCTTACCATGTAATTTTTTATACAGATTCTCACACCCTATCAATTTCATTAATTGTGTAGATAATGATAGAATTTCTAACATTATTCCATCTATTTTACATTTGTATGTAAATTGAAATACCATTGGGGATATATAAATTATAATATATTTTTGACGAAAATTGGCTGCAATTTTTTCTGATTATTTCTCTGTTTTTATATTATTTAATTTAATTTGGAGATCCCGAAGTAAAAAACCACTTGACCGTACACCAAGAGTGTATTGAAATCCTGTTGGTGCGAGGGAGATCTTTTTATTGATTAGATATGTATTTTATCAACTAATATTTTGTAATATATATCCCAATGATAATATATATTGCATCATAATCTTATATGTTTGCATAATTAATTGTTTAATAGATTTAGAGGTCTGTAGAAATAATCTTCTTAAAATAAAAGAATATATGCAGTAAAATAAATAATTTTAATAGATCTTGTCCTTATAAAAAGAAACTAAAATTAATACTTTTATAAAATAAACTTATATATGCAGTAAATGAATAATTTTTAAAAAAATTTATCATATCATATAATTAGCTTGTCAAAACTAAAATACGAAACTAAAATACAGTAACTAAATAGTAAATAAATATTTTTTTTTAATAATTAACTTGTCAAAATTGAAGTATTTTTGTTCAATTAATATCGTATAATCTTAATATATTTTAAATTTTTTCTCAGATTTAAGTATAAAATTTTAATGTGACATATAAGTTTTTGACATTAAAGATGAAAGATAACAAAAGCATAAAGGCAAAAGTAATTTAATAAATTCAAAGATTTTATTCATCAACAAAAAATCTACAACTCTGTAGACAAATGTATCAATAAAAATACACATGGAATCCCTTGACAATTTGTTGTATTCTAATCTACAATAATTTGTACACGATTCTTTTACGTCATTCTATAACTGTTGTATTGTGCCTATATATAATCAAAAAACAAAAAACAAAAAGTATGAAAGTTGAATATCAAAATACATTGATAAACATAAAAAGTATTTATGTTAACATGAAAATGTATGTTAATATATAAAAATAATTTTCTATATATAAAATACCATTATGACTATAAATTCATATTAAATAAATCTTAAATTTCTTCTTACCTAAAAATATATAATGCTATTTATTGATTTATGTGATAAGTATTTGGATATATATTTGAGATATTTTCTTCAATTAAAATAGTTATTTTTTTAATTAAATTTAACAATTTAATATAATTCTATATAATTATTTAGAAATGGGATAAGTCAAATAACAACTATACATATATCACAAATAACCAAAAACATGAATATACAAATTGATGTCCAATAACCCAAATGCATAATTTTCAATGCTCATTACAAATTACAAAACAAAAGTAATAAATATTTCTTATATTTTATTTATTATGTTTTTTACTATTTGATATATGCAATATGTGTATCAAATTGAATATCGTAACAAATAATTAATTTGATATATTATACGTAAAAAATGGATCAAAAATAAAAAAGTTATTAGTTTTTTTTTAAAAAAAAAAAAGATAAATACAACAATTAATGCAGTACACACACAAATTTGGAAAGCTAATTTTACATAATAATATTTTTTTATATCATTTTAGAAAGTTATTATTTAAAGAAAGTTGACTACCAAAAATAATAAATTACCAAATATTTATCATTTTTTATTTTACACATATTTTTATTACTTATTATAGTAAGTGTAAAAGAGCGGGAAAATTTTTAACTTACTATTTCCAGCGACTTCTCTTTTTATATATATATATATAGATAGATATATATATAGATATATTAATTATGTGTTATTACCTATTTAATCGTAACTTTTGATTGGGTCAAATAATGTATCAACTCCGAACAATAAAAATTTATATCGACCCCAATTAACATAATTAATTTTAGGGCGTCAATTGACTGTTGACTTGACACCAATAAATGTACAATTTACAAACTAGATTCTGATCTGTCAGGATTTTTAAAAGGCGTTTTCTTTGACTAAACTACTTTGGACTTTGAAGTTTTCAATGTGTTTGTTTGTTTCTGTCCATCTGCATGAAATTAATCGTCCAAAATCGGTGGATAACTTAAGATTATATCTTAAATGTAGTATTGTCGTATTCATGTTGCATACAATGTATCATTATCTTTTTTTAGAATGAAAATGCATCCATTTATTTATTAAAAAACTTACAATTGATTAATAATATTGAGCCAAAAACATTTATAAGTCCTATATAATCATAAATCTATAGGGTTTTAAAACAATTTTTTTTTAAATCTAAACAGATAATTGATTGTTGTGGACAGTGGCGGACGCAGGATTTCGACTTTGGGGGGGGCGGAAAACGGACCGAGTTTATAAATTTATACTATGTGAAATTTTTTTCCATATACTAACCATAATTAATGGTTTTTTATATTGTAAAAGACAACTATTTAAAATTTTATCAATTTTTTGGGGGAAAATTGTAAATTAATTCATTTATTTTACCTTTAAAAAATAATTTGGAAAATTTTTGGGGGAAAAGAAATTTTTGGAAAATTTTGGGGGAATTCTTTTTTTTTGAAAATTTTGGGGGCAATTGTAAATTAATTTATTTATTTTACCCTTTAAAATATAATTTCAAAAATTTTTGGGGGGGAAAAAAATTTTGGAAAATTTTGGGGGGGCAGTGGCCCCCCCTTGCCCCCCTTGGGTCCGCCATTGGTTGTGGATGCGATACGGAAATAGGTCATATACATTTCAATTTCATTTGATGTAATTTTCGGAGAGAGGTAGACATATAGGAATAAAAAATTACAAAAGGAAAATGTAGAGGATTCGGGTCCATCGGATCTTCTATTCTAAAATAATCTTTCATCTTGTATTTCACCTCACAGATGATTGTTGTTTATAATACTTCCTATATTAGTTTTCAAGCATAATTCTAGCATAGGCAAAAACTTGTATAAGACCGTCTTACGGGTCTCATTCCGAAAGACAGATCCCCAGACCGCCCGAACCGCCCGCGACCCGCCCTTTTACATTTTTTATTTTTTTATCCTATTTTCCTTGTCAGCAGTTCTACTCCGAGGCCCCAACCTACCCCACGTTTCTACCCCTAGGCCCCAACCTACCCCACGTTTCCCCCACGTTCCCCAACTCTAAAGCAATCTCACTCTTCGCGCTCATTTTTTTCCCTTTCTTCAGTTTTTTCATCTGCTTATTGTTGAACTGCCTTTTGGAGTTCGATTTTGTCATTTTCTATGAGTAACTGTGGGCTTTTAGTTTAGATAACAACTGGTAAGAACATCGTCATTTTTCTCCATTTTTTTTCGTTTTTCTTCGATCCTAGGGTTTCGATATTCTTCGATTTTTTTTTTTTTTTTTTGAACTGGCTTGCGGCATTGTGTTGGTGTTTGTTCCCAACGGTGTATCTAGGGTCATTTTTCTCCGTTTTTTTTTCGTTTTTCTTCTATTCTAGGGTTTCGATTTTCTTTGATTTGTTTTTTCGAACTGGCTTGCGGCATTGCATCTGTGTTTGTTCCCAACGGTGTATCTAGGGTTTGGTCGTTGCTTTGAAGCTTTCAAGTTTGCAACTATTTCATTTTTTATCTTTTCGCATATTTTTCTGTATTGTTTCGAAAAATTGTAGAGTAGATTTTCTGTTTCTTATGTGCTCTCATTGATGTCTTGATGTTTGTTCAAATTTCAAATTTAATGTATCTGAAATTGCTTGAAAAGTATCAGTAAATGACTTAAAAGTACCATGCATATGCCCTCTCTGTCTGTATATTGATATATGTGATTTTTTCTTTAAATTGTGCGCATTTTTGTTGATATATCTGTTTATGTTGCTTGAATTTTGTTTTATATAATATATAATAAGTGTGGGTTTATGTACTCTAATATAATTGTTTGTTTAAGTACTCTAATATAACTGTTTGTTTAAGTACTCATGTCTTAATCCAAATATCAGAAATATATGTGTTTATGTTGCTTGAAATTGTGTTTTAAAAGTATCAGTATTTTGTATATTTGTAGATGGTTTGGCAGAAAGTGTTGATTCGTGGTAAATGAAGGGCAAGGGGAAGGGGAAGAAGCACTGTGGGAGAAGGCACGGTAGGAAAAAGTCCGAAGAAAGAAGATGTTAGACAAGGGGATGATGTGGACAAGCCTTTGGCAGACGAAGGAAACGCTGCTGAAGACATTGAAAAAAATGAGGATAAAGATGTTAGTCTTCATTTCTCGTTGTTTATGTTAATATGTTTTCTAAAATAGTGTATTGATTTTCTATGTTCATGTTAAAATTCTGGTGTTATTTGTAAATTTCTGGGGAACAATTATGTTTAAAAATATCAAAAATTTGCATAAAAGTATCATAAACTTGTTCAAAAGTATAAGTGTTTTTTTTAACCTATTGTATTGATTTTTGTTTGTTTGTTGTTAAATGGAACTAAAAGTATCTGAAATTGCTTGAAAAGTATCAGTAAATGAGTTTTTGATTTTTTCTTTAAATTATGTGTGTTTTTGTTGATATATGTGTTAAAAATATCAGTATTTTGCATATTTGTAGGTGCGCCGGGAGAAATTGTTGATACGGAGGGAGAGAGGAAGGGGAAGGGGAAGAAGCAGCCCGGGAGAAGGCATGATAGGAGAAAGCCCGACGAAAGAGATGTTAGTTGTCGTGATTTGGTTGCAGAATCCGGAAACATTGCGAAGAGATTGAAAAGGGTGAAGATAAGGTTGTTGATGGTCAAGGGATGTTGTCGAAAAACCTTTGGAAGAAGAAGGAAATGTTGCCGAAGAGACTCAAAAGGCTGAGGATAATGTTGATGTAGAGGAAGATATTGCAGCGAAAGAAGTTGCTGAAGACGAACCTGGAAAGGTTCTTTGTAGTTGAACCTCGAAAGGTCCGCAGCGTAAATCTTCTGGGGAGAAAATTGGAAAGCGAGGATTCTAAAAGTCCTAGAGAAAGAAAATCAAGTTTGTCGAGGAAGATACTAAGAGGTTTGTGCATTTTTGTCCTATTTCTTTTTAGTATCTGAACCATTGCCCTGTATTAGTGCATTTTGGAATTGCCTTAAAAGTATCATTTTTATGCTTTTAAGTATCAGAAATTGCCTTAAAAGTATCAGTTTTTATATCATGTTTTTATATCAGTACTAATATGGCGTTATATTTCTTGCAGCAGTTTCTCTATGCAATGCAGACCTCAAGGTCTTTTTGATATACTTAAGGATTTGAATGATAGACAGAGGGAGGATATCGAGAGCATCGACTTTGGGGGGTTGTTGAAATTGCAAGTGAAACAACTACCTTTTTGTTCGATAAGAACGCACAACCAAACATCACATTTTTACAATGATGGTTGATGCCAACTATTGGAGCACATATCAAATTATATCTGTTTGTGCAATACGTTGTGTCAAAAATGACGACATCCCCAAATATTTCATAATCTTCTCTCATCATCGAATATCTCCAAAACATATTGCTCAATTTGGCCATCTCATCTAGCTTAACTCTAAAATAGAAGTCCTCATTATCGGATTGTTGTTGGTACAACATTTCAACAAGTGTTTGTGCATCTCCACCTTCTATTTCTTTCAATTTCAGACGATTCACAAAATTTAGATAATCTTTTATAGTGTGTCCTACAATATTATCTCCTCCAGCTTCATGTGCCATATAACGGTAAGAATCTATTAGTTTCATTTCGGAAGAGACCACATCTTCTATCACTTTGCCCTTTTCACTTGTAATCTTTCTCTCAGAACGATGAAGGTGGTTCCACTCTTTTCTTGTAAATGGGTGATTATGCTTCGTGACATGGCTCAAGACTTCATGAAGACCTTCGTCATTTAATTTCACCCTCAATGAAGCATTACATCTGGTACGTGTGATAGGAAAATTTTCCTTTTTTTCATTTTTGGAATTTATGTCCAAATTTCCCGATCTCCTAAATCCTTCACAAGAGCATACAAAATATTTTTCTATCACAACTCCATTAGCTTGAGTCTTTACGAATGCTAAACCCGAGTGCACGGCTATGGTCCCTATACAATTTATGCATGTCATCAATTGTCTTCCTTTTCAACCCAACAAGGGAACCCGATACATCCACAGGGTCATTGGTGTAGTCTAGAAATATTTAAAAAAATCACAGGACAGATTAATAAATGTTGGTACTTTTGGAAAAAATAGTAATACTTATGCAGTAAAATGTGATACCTTATGCATCTGCCTCTGTGTTTTGGTCAGTAGTATCTCTTGAATCCAGATTTTCACCTTCAATGACTTCTATATCATCTTCATCACTAGAAATAATAAGTACTGAATCCAAGTTTTCACCTATATGTATAAATGAAATAAATTATTACATCAAATATCTAGTAGAATATCCCTTTTATTCAGTAAATATAAATTTGTAAAATTTCAATGTCCATCATAAAAGTATCATTTTTTCCATAAACAGTATCACTATTTTCATCAAAAGTATCATATATAATATCAAGAGTATCACTATTTCCAGAAAACGTATCATATTTAAATACAAAAGTATTAGTATTTCTAGCAAAAGTATCATTTTTTCAATGTATGAGTACATTACCTTCCTTCATCAATGAGATGTGTGCATCTTCATTATCCATTGAAGAGATTATCGAAAATCCCAGAACAACAGGTCGAAAGTGCAATGTAAGGATGACAATGAAGCTTTTTGTTGCACCAACAATGGAAATTTTTTCTTACAGATTTTAAACTTTTTGTTGAAAATAGCTGAATGTCGACTTACCAGTGGAGCTTTTGTTGTTAGGAGATGGCGAGCTGAGCTTTTGGAGGAGGAGATGTCGACTTACCAGGGAGCTGCGGGTTTTGTTTTGAAATTAGGTTTTTAATTTTTTTTTTTATTTTGAGTTGTGTCAAGCTGGCCCTGTTCCATTGGGCTTTGCATGTTCCAGTTGCGGGCGGGTCAGGAGGCAGGCGCGGACCATGTTGTATTAAAGATAAGTTTTTTTTAAAAAAATTGCCAGCTGTCAATGCGGGTCTGGAGCTGGATCGGATCTGGATCGCAGGTAGGACCCGTCTTACGAAATAAGATCTGTAAGACGGTCCTATGGGAGACCTTCTCTTCTAGTATAAGTTGTGGTTATTTGATATGGTAAGTGTTATATGAATGACAATCATATGTACGGTGGAATATGAGATGAAATACGATTTTAGACTAGAAGATCTCATGCAGATATTTTGATATGTATAGGAAAATTGATAACTATCAGATACACAGTTATGACATCATATGTATATCTCCATCCAATATTGGTGGAATAGAAAATTGATGAGAAAATCCCATGTGAAATATACCCCAGATTGTATTTGTATCTGATTAACCATGATGAAACATGCTTGAGTAATCTATTAAAGGAAAATTATATCAAATTTTTATTTGGCTATGTAATACTCCCAATGTCATTAATCAACAAAAATAAAGTGTAGTTGTTGATAAATGTGGCCCATTGTTCTATTAACTTGGCCCAAAATTGCAGCCCAATACCCAAAGCCACCAGCCCAAAACCATTTAGCCCGTGTGTTGACTCGGGTCTGTGAGTCGAACTGCGGGATCTGGATTTATTATCTGTGGACCTTTGGGCTTGATCTGGTCCATTGATCTCTGTGTAATCTGAGCCGTTGATATGTGCCTATATAAGTGTACTTTCCTAAAACCCTAATTCATTATCTCGTTTGTTCTTTCTCTCTCATCTGTCAAACTCTCTCGATTGTTCTCTTGCTTTGTGTTGTTCTCTCTCTCTCTAAAACTCCAGTCTCTTGCTGGATTGATTTGGGGTTTTCTGTGTGTGAGAGGTGAGATATTTGTGCTTGTTGTCTTGTTCACCAACTCTGTGTACAAGATCCTTCTTCTGAGTGGATTAGGGTTTTGGGTGGTTTGATTTAGATCCAGGGTTCTTAGGGTTTTCTGGGTTTGAGGTTGTGAGGTTTAAGTATTGTGGCGAAGCTTTTGTGGCTTCTTCTTTGGTTCTCTGGGTTGTGATTCGTGGTGACAGTTCTTTCTAGGGTTTACCAGTCCCTGAGCCGAATCTTTCTATATTTGGATCCTAGGGTTGTATCCCTTTACAGTTGTGTTATATTTTACTTGTAACTGTAATTTCATTCCTTGTACTTTACTTTCTTGCTAAGTGTCTAGAGTACAGTTTTGTATTAATAGGCTTATTGAGTCTGTAATTTGTTCCTTCGGTACTATGTGTATCGATCTATTGAGGCAGATAGATACCCAACAGTGGTATCAGAGCACCTATCTGCCTCGTGGTGGGTTGGTGTTTCTGGTTTCTTGAGCTTATTGGTGATCTGTTGGCTCCCTGGTGTATTTGGTTGTGGTGAGAACCCAGGACATGCTCCTAGTTGTAAGATTCTCTATTCATTTTCCTCTCATTTATTTTCAGTCAGTACTTAATTTAGGGAAACCCTAAGCATAAGCCTCTTGACCCTGTGCCTTGAGTGCAGTGGAATCCTGAGATGCAAAGGAATCCACCTAGTTTTAAATTATTTCTGTTGATTTTGGTTTCTTGGAATCTGTGTGGTCCTGTGTGCCTTTCTTGTTTACCTTGCTTTGTGCTGGGCTCTGTGCGGCCCATTAGTTGCCTCCTATTTTCTGTTGTCATTGGACTCTGTGTGGTCCACCTACCTGTTGCTTCTGTTGTTCTGTTTGATAATTGTGATACCTGCCTTTGTGTTGTATTCTTGTGGTATTCTCTGTGGCTTTATCTGTGAATATGGCTGGTGCATCTGGTTATCATATGGAACCTTTTAATGGGAAAAGTGATTTTTCTATTTGGCAACAAAAAATGAAGGGGATTTTAATTCAGCAGAAATGTTTTAAAGCTACTGATCAAAAGTATTCTGATAAAGATACTGCTGAAATAAAATCTGAACTTGATGAATTTTCCTACTCATCCATTATCCTTAATCTCTCTGATGTTGTTTTGAGAAAAGTTGGCAAGTTAACTTCTGCCAAGGCTCTTTGGGATAAATTGCAAGAACTTTACACTGAAACTTCCCTACCCTCAAAACTCTTTCTACTGGAAAAGTTTTTTAGATTCAAACTTGATTTGACTAAGGATATGGATGAGAACTTGGTTGTTTTTACAAAATTGATACAATATATCAAACTTACTGGTGATAAAAACATTGATGATTATACCCCAATTGTGTTGCTATAAGCCATTCCTGATTCATATGCTGATGTGAAATCTGCCATTAAGTATGGTAGATACTCTATTACCCTTGATACTGTGATTAATGGCCTTAAGAGTAAGGAATTAGATCTGAAAATATCTAAGGGGAATGAACAGGGGTTCGGGAAGGTTATGCATGTCAGGGGTAGACCTCAGAATAGAAAAAATGGGAATAACAATAACAGAAACTCTGGTAGAAAGAGAAGTAAAAGCAGAGGGAGGTCTAGTTCTAGACCTAAGAACAATAGGAAGTGTTATAACTGTGGTGAGTATGGCCATTACATCAAAGAATGTACTAAACCCAGGAATAACCAGAATAATAATCAAAACAATAATCAGAACAACAAGAATCAAACCAATGACTCTGTGAACTTGACAACTGGCAATGATCATATGGGTGATGTGTTTATGGTGCATGAGTTGCATGAGTCTGTGAATGTTGTGCCTTCAAATTCTTTCAGTGAAAATGATTGGCTTATTGATTCTACTTGCACATTTCACATGACACCATTTAAACACTTGTTTGCCTCATATGCTTCTGTGCAAAATGGATCTGTTTCCATGGCTAATGATAAGAAATGCCAAGTTATTGGTGTTGGTACTGTGTATTTGAAACTTGATTCTAGTTTTGTTTTGACTCTGAATGATGTAAGGCATGTTCCTGATCTGTCTAATAACTTGATCTCATGTGTTATGCTTGAGCATGATGGTTATGAGGGAAGGTGGGGTAAGGGCTTAATGAAAATCATGAAAGGTTCCCTTATTATTGCTAAAGCTGAAAAGAAAAAAATTTGTATGTTTGATATGTTGAGTCTGTTCCTTGCATGCAAAATTATATGAACAATGTGAACTCTGTGACCAATGTGAACTCTGTGAATGACAAAACTGAACTTTGGCATAAAAGGCTTGGTCATATAAGTTCTAAGGGTCTTGAATTGTTGCATAAAGAAGGATGTTTTGGTAATGATAAACTTACTTGTGTTCCCTTCTGTGACTCATGTGTTTATGGTAAACAACAAAGAGTTAGCTTCCCTACTTCCTCTTATCCAAAACAATCTACATGTACTGATATTCTTGAATACTTACATGCTGATGTTTGGGGCCCTGCCAGTGTTCCTACCCATGGTGGGAATAGGTATTTTCTATCAGTGGTTGACGATTTTTCAAGAAAAGTGTTTGTGTTTCTTATGAAAAACAAGTCTGATGTTTTTGAAAAACTTCAAAATTGGAAAACCTTGATAGAAAATCAGACTGGGAAAAATATTAAGTATTTGAGAACTGATAATGGGTTGGAGTTTTGCAACCAACTCATTGATCAACTTTGTGTTGTTTCGGGCATTGTAAGACACAAGTATGTGCCTTACATCCCTCAAAGCAAAATGGGGTTGCTAAGAGGATGAATAGGATTCTTTTGGAAAGGGTGAGAAGTATGTTAAGTACATCTGGACTTTCCAAAAAGTTCTGGGGTGAAGCTGTTCATACAGCTGCCTATGTGATTAATAGATCACCATCTGTACCTTTGAAAGAGAAATACCCAGAACAAGTTTGGTCTGGTAAACCTGTGGACTTTTCAAATTTAAAAATTTTGTCGTTTCACCTTTGTCCACCAAAAGGTTGACAAACTTGATCCAAGATCTTTAAAATGTGTTTTTTGGGATACCCTGATGGGGTCAAAGGGTACAGATTGTGGTTCAAATCTAAAAATGGTTTTAAAGTGTTAATAAGCAGGGATGTGGTTTTTAATGAAAATGAGTTTCCTTACCTTGATGTTTCTAAAAATGTTTCTGAAACTCAAAACCCCACTACTCCTAATAAGGTGGAGCTTTCTAATGTGCCTTTTATTTCTGTGAATGATAATTCTGATATGATTGATGTTGAGCATGATCCTGTGAATGCTAATGATGTGCACAATGATATTGAGAATGACAATGTTGATTTGAATGATAATGTGCATGATGAATTTCCTCTTGTTGACACTGATTTGAATCATGAGCATGTTGAAAATGATAATTTGAATGACTATGTGTTAACTAGAGATAGAACTAGAAGGAACATTAGAATCCCAAACAAGTTTGCTGATTTTCACTTAACATCTTATGTGTTCTCTGTGTTTGAATCAATTGAAAATTCTGAGCCTAAAACCTATTTGATGTTGTAAACTCTGTGAATTCTGTGAAATGGCTGAGTGCTATGCAAGATGAAATGACTTCTTTGTATGTTAATAACACCTGGGAACTTGTCCCAAAACCTGTTACCTGTTCTATTTTTAATTGTAAGTGGTTGTTTAAAATCAAACAAGAAAATGAAGGTGTTAGATACAAAGCTAGATTAGTTGCAAAAGGTTTTCCTCAGAAAGAAGGCATTGCTTACACTGAGAATTTTGCACCTGTTGTGAAGTTTGTAATTTTGAGAATTATGCTAGCTTTAGTGGCTCAGTTTGATTGGGAACTAAAGCAACTTGATGTTAATACTGCTTTCTTACATGGTGATTTGGAAGAACAAATTTTTATGAAACAACCTGAAGGTTTTGAAGACAAATCCAAACCTAATCATGTGTGTATACTGAAAAAGTCTTTGTATGGTTTAAAGCAATCACCTAGACAGTGGAATAAAAAATTTGACCAGTGCATGCTTGATTTGAAATTCTGTAGAAGCTAATTTGATCATTGTCTGTATTTCAAACTTGATGATAAGTCACATGTTTTCTTACTAATCTATGTTGATGATATGCTTTTGACTGGTCCATGCATTAAGACAATTGACTATGTGAGAAATTGCTTAAGTGTTAAATTTGATATGAAATTGTTAGGTGATGCTACGAAAATACTTGGTATGAATATTGATAGGGATAGAAATAACTATGTAATCTATCTTCATCAATCTTCGTATGTTGAAAAGGTTTTACAAAAAGTTTTCTATGAGTGATGCAAAATCTGTGAATGTCCCTCTTGCTTCTCATTTTGTGTTAAGTAGGGATCAGTCCCCAAAAACTGATTCTGAAATTCTTTTTATGCAAAACATTCCCTATGCTAATGCCATTGGATCTGTTATGTACTTAATGGTCAGTACTAGACCAGACATTGCCTATGTTGTTTCTTGCCTTAGTAGATTGTTGATAATGCCAATTAAACATTAATGGGAAATACAAAACATTCCCTATGCTAATGCCGAGGGAAATACCACCCTGTTATGTACTTCAATTAGACATTAATGGGAAATACCAGTTAAGTACATAACATAATGGGAATGTTTTGCATAACTTACAATTAAATCCCTCGGCAATAGGGAATAATGTGAATGTTTTGCATTAGCATAATGGGAATGTTTTGCATTAATGGGAAATACCAGTCATCATCATTCCCTATGTCATTCTTAGCTTAAGTGCATAAATTCTTCATGATGTATGCCTATGTACTTAATCCAATTACATGTTATGCTAATGCCTCGGCAATGATGATGACTGGTATTTCCCATTAATGTCTAATTGAATCACACAATGAGCCAAGGTGGAGATTGTTGATAAATGTGGCCCATTGTTCTATTAACCTGGCCCAAAATTACAGCCCAATACCCAAAGCTACCAACCCAAAACCATTTAGCCCATGTGTTGACTCGGGTAAGTGAGTCGGACTGCGGGATCCGAATTTATTATCCGCGGACCTTTGGGCTTGATCTGGTCCATTGATCTCTGTGTAATCTGAGCCATTGATCTGTGCCTATATAAGTGTACTTTCCTGAAACCCTAATTTATTATCTCGTCTGTTCTTTCTCTCTCATCTCTCAAACTCTCTAGATTCTTCTCTTGCTTTGTGTTGTTCTCTCTCTCTCTCTAAAACTCCAGTCTCTTGCTGGATTGATTTGGGGTTTTCTGTGTGTGAGAGGTGAGATATTTGTGCTTGTTGTCTTGTTCACCAACTCTGTGTACAAGATCATTCTTCTGAGTGGATTAGGGTTTTGGGTGGTTCGATTCAGATCCAGGGTTCTTAGGGTTTTCTGGGTTTGAGGCTGTAAGGTTTAAGTATTGTGGCGAGGCTTTTGTGGCTTCTTCCTTGGTTCTCTGGGTTGTGATTCGTGGTGACAGTTCTTTCTAGGGTTTACCAGTCCCTGATCCGAATCTTTCTATATTCGGATCCTAGGGTTGTATCCCTTTACAGTTGTGTTATATTTTACTTGTAACTGTAATTTCATTCCTTGTACTTTACTTTCTTGCTAAGTGTATAGAGTACAGTTTTGTATTAATAGGCTTATTGAGTCTGTAATTTGTTCCTTCGATACTACGTGTATCGATCTATTGAGGCAGATAGATACCCAATAGTAGTTATAGTTTGGAAAAATAATAACACTTGTTGCAAATTATTTGAAATTCTCTATTAAAATTTTAGTATGTGTGATACCATGTATAACGAAATACAACAATCGGTATTTGATATTTACGTGGTGACTCTTGTATTTTGTATTTTGAGTTTTTGTTATATATTATAATGCATATTATCAATGGCATAGCCAGGCCGCCTGATGGGGTGGGCTCGACTTGGGTTGGGGCAATAGAAAGTTAGAAAATGAAATCACATAAATTTTACCTTAATTTTTTTTCCAAAAAATAAATTAATGAAAATAAGGGGACAAAATAAATTGGGAAATTGACATAAATATCCACCTTTTTTAAGTTAATATCAACTTTTTATGCTTTTCGGTGCAATTTTACCTAAATTTATGCTTCCCGATGCAATTTTATCTAAATTTATGCTCCCCGCTCTTTTTTTACACAACAATACGCTCCAGCAAAAATTCCCGAAAAATTTTACGCTTTGTTTCAACATTGTTTCGAACATGTTTCTGTGTTTCAACATTGTTTCGAACATGTTTCTGTGTTTCAACATTGTTTCTTACATGTTTCTAACATATTTCAAACATGTTTCTGTGTTTCAATATTGTTTCTAACATGTTTCTTTTAATATAAATAGGTAAAAAATTTGTATTTAAATATCAAAAACTTCATTGAAGCAACAAAAAAATATCAGAACAACATTAAAAAGAGTATAGAAACAACCCAGAAACAACGTAAAAAATATTTAAAACACAACATGAATAAAAAGAGCTTAAAATAGGTAAAAATTGTATTTACACATTGAATACTACATGAAAACAACAAAAAAAAAATTAGAACAACATTAAAAATATTATGGAACAACACCGAAACAATAGAAACAATTTACAAAATAATATATGAATAAAAAACAGCATAAAAAATAGGTTAAAGTTGTTTTGAAACATCGAAACAACAAAGAAACAATAAAGAAACAAATTTAAACAACCTCGAAACAACTTATATAACATATAAAACAATGCAGGAAAAAAAACGAAAAAAAATAAAAATAATCATAAAATAGCAAAGAGCGTAAAAAAAATAAAATAGGTACAAAGTGAAAAAATAGGCACAAGAGTAATTGGAGCGTATTGTATAGTAATGGTACAAAAATCAGTGTATTCTGTGTAACTTCCCCAAATAAATAGGGTTGGTTGGGGCCCAATATGACCCACTCCAAGCCACGCCTTTGCGTATAATACGTGTGTGCCGTACATTTGGGTTTCAAAAAAATATGTATACACTACATAAATATAAAGATAAAACTCTCAATAGACAATATTAATGACTATTAGGAGCCTTTTAGTAAATAAATTTAAATACAAATTTGCATGTGCAGTTATTTCTTAGCATTGGATCACAATTGGAGCAATTTCCTTTGTCTTTACAACCAAACAAATCTTGTGACAATAAATAATTACCAAAGTATGTCACATTCTGGAAAATATATATAATATATGAGGTAGTCTTCTGTCAGGCGGTCTAACGGATCCAAGTCCGCTAGATAGATCCCCCAAACCCGACCCAGATCTTTAAAAGAAATGCTACAGCCTCCTTGTTTCCTTCTCTTTACTGGGTGTTATTTCCTATCTCTTTCTCCAATCGTCGGGCAGCTTCGAAAAGCTCCTCGTCATTGTATATCGCTGTCCAAATGGCAGAGGTGTAAATAGAAATCACCAGCACCAAGTTCCTTAATGGCGACGAGATTGATTAAAGCGCAGTAAATGTAACCACTTGTTCTTGACTGGTGATATTTTCTTTATGGTTAATTTATGTTCCTTAATTTTTACTCAACCACAAAAATCAACACCAAGATTAAATTCTAATGCACAAATTGCTTGCTCTACTACATCACTAACCGGATTTTTCTCTTGTTGAAAAAAAATCCGCATAAGTCGTTGTTTTCTCAATCAAAATATCTAATATAGTAATATGTTTTCCTCAGCTCTGTTATGGGCCTAGGCTATATACACCTTTCAATTTTCAGTATCAGCTAATATTTTTATAAGAAATACTAATACATTTTATAAGAAAAACTAATACTTTGTAGAAGCACTACTAAAATACTCTTTATGAAATTACTAATACTTTTTCGAGAAACTACTAATACTTTTTCGAGGGACAAATAATACATTTCAGGAGAAAAATTTAATTATATTCAGGGAAACTACTAAAATACTCTCAAGGGAACTACTTATACTTTTTCGAGGAACTAGTAATACTTTATTGAGGGACTGTTAATACATTTCGGGAGTATATTCATGAGAAATACTAAAATACTCTTCAGGGAACTATTAATACATTTCAGAAGAACTGCTAATACTTTTTAGAAGGATAGCTAATACTTTTCAGAAGGACTGTTAATACATTTCGGGAGAAAATTTTAATTACATTCATGGAAACTATTACAATAGTCTCTAGGGAACTACTAATACTTTTTCGAGGAACTACTAATACTTTTTTGATGGACTGCTAATACATTTCAGGAGTATATTCATGAGAAATACTAAATACTCTTCAGGGAACTACTAATACATTTCAGAAGAAAATGGTATACTTTTTAGAAGGACGGCTAATATTTTTCAGAATGACTGTTAATACCATTGGTCCCTGAAAACTACTAAAATATCACTGCTAATATTACGGAAATGCCACCGGATCTACGGGTCAGAATTGTCTAACGGGTCAAACTCGTTAGACGGTCTGACAGGAGTTTTTGTGATAATATATATAATATAACGACCAATTCCATGTTTTAAGGTAGCCGCTCCACGAATTTAATTACACCATAGTCAAATAAGATCTGTCACATGATTCAGAAAGTAAGTAAAAGATTCATCGTTAACCTTAATAAACTTTGTTATAAAAAACCTTATTATTATTCAATTAATCTACAATGCTGTTATAATTAACCTTATAATTAATTAACGACAATGCTATTTCAAGTAACCTTATTATTATTCAAATTTACATACTCTATAAAAGTTTTAGAAAAAAATATTCTTTTTATCTCGAACAAGCATAAAATATAATTGATTATAATTTTTCCATTTTCAAATTGCTCGCAGTCAAATTTGTTTTATATATATGCTAAGCTTTCAATCAAAAGTTTATTGCGCTCGTTTGTTTTAGAAATCTTGTATGGAATCATCAATGACTACTTTTGTAAATAAAAAGATATTTTTTTAGCACAACAAAAATATATTATTTTTATTTACTTTTCATATTATCTTTTTATTTACATTTCATATTATTTTCAAATAATTCCCTATCGCTGAAAAGAGAGAGAAATGAATTTTAATGTGTAACGACTATGTTAATTCCTTTTCTAACCTTTTCAAGAAAAATATTAATTATATGTTATTACCTATTTAATCGTAACTTTAGATTGGGTCAAATAATGTATCATCAACTCCGAACAATAAAAATTTATATCGACCCCAATTAACATAATTAATATTAAGGGGGTCAATTGACTGCTGACACCAATAAATGTACAAACTAGATTCTGATCTGTCAAGATTTTTTCAAAGGCGTTTTCTTTGACTATAGTACTTTGGACTTTGAAGTTTTCAATGTGTTTGTTTGTTTATGTCCATCTGCGTGAAATTAATCGTCCAAAATCGGTGGATAACTTAAGATTATATCTCAAATGTAGTATTGTTGTATTCATGTTGCATACAATGTATCATTATAGTTTTTTAGAATGAAAATGCATCTATTTATTTATTAGAAGAAACTTACAACTGCTTAACAATATCGAGTGAAAACAATTATAAATACTATATGATCATAAATATATACAGTTCTAAAACAATTTTTTTAAACCTAACAGATAAAATTGAGACGTTGGACCAAACATGTACCAGATAAATTTTTAAACCTAACAGATCATAAATCTATACAGATCATAACAATGGAGGCACTGGACAAAACGCATACCAAATAAACTGATACTGGTCTCGAATCTCTCATGTATCATCGGATAATGGTTTATCAGATCTTCTGAATAAAATCTCATATATGGGCAAACTTATTAACTAAAAAAAAACCACATATTAGGGACAAATAAAAATCACCTATAGGGGACAAATAGAACCACCTATTAGGGACATATTTATTAAGATTTAAAGCAATAAAAGTTAATTATCCATCCTCTTATAGAGGATAATGAAGGATGAGAAGAGGAAAGAGTTGGAGGAGTAAAATCAGCTAGAGTTTAGAGAGAAGAAAAAATGGTTATGTTATGTTAGATGTATCAGTAAAACTGAAATATGATGTGTTGGATGGAGATATATATGAAATATCTTTAAAAGAAATATCTAAAAATTGATAAATTTAGTTGATTTTCCATCAATGGTGGAGGTAGGAAAAATGTTGGGGTGGGTCAATACACAAAAGTGAGATAAACCAAATAAAAAACCTAAAAATAATTATATAAATTTTAATTGAAATATTTTTTATAATTTTTTTAGTGTAATTATGTTTTTACATAGGGGGAGGTGGGGGCCCAGGGCTCCCCCTGTGTTTTCCGTGATATTTGATAATTAATCTGATTTCATCATTAGATTTTTAATTAGGGGCACATATTATGTGGTCTTTGAGATTTTATATAGACTCCAGATGTACGAATGATAGATTATATACAGATTTTTTTTGGGTAAATTGCAATTTTAGTCATGTAATTTTGGAGTAGTTGCAATTTTAGTCCTTTCCCTTTAAAAGTTGTTGTTTTGATCCTGGACAATTTTGCCCTTCTGGCTAAATATCATTTTTGGTCATTTATCTTTCTAAAGTTTGCAATTTTATAGGGATGACAATGGGGCGCGCCAGGGTGGGTTGGCCAGGACACAGACCCACCTCGTGCTTAGAACAGGGCGGGGCGGGGCCGGGTCGTCCCGTTCTACCCCATTTTAAATTAAATTAAATTAAAAAAATAAAAAAAATATGTATTTATAAAATATTATTAAAAAATTTAATATAATCAATTTATAAATATTAAATATAATAGAAGAATACATAAAAATTATATTATAATATATATTATATATGCAAAATATATATTAAAATATATTTTAAAACTAAATATTCTAGGCGTGGCGGGACGGGTACTCGCGGGGCAGAAGTGATACCCAGACAATATGATGTTTGTTTTTCGCATTGTCTCAAGGTTTCCTTATCGGCTCCTGTGAATTCTTTTTCAACATATTGATTATTCCAATATGTTATCTTGTCCTGGTATTCTTGTGCATACATCGTCAAAATTTGACAATATCTCCTGTAGAGTATACATCTTGAACACTCGTTCAGATCCGTTTTCTCGGAGAAAATTCTCATCACCAATTGTTAATTATATAAAATAATAAATATAACTTAAAGTTCTTAATAAACCTAGGCTCTGATACCATTTTAGGCAAATCACTTAGTCAAATAAGTCAATTATGTGCATAAGGGTATTCTTGGTATTTTGAAAATATGAAATAACCTCAGGAGACCAATTTTGCAACAGCTTAAAACTTACAGGACCGAAATTGCTAAGGTATAAAATATATAAGACCGATTTTGCAAAAACTTTCAAACTTATAGGACTAATTTTGCAAACTCAATAGTTGCAGGACCGAAATTGCAAACTGCTTATACTTATAGGACCAATTTTGCAATTTTTCCGATTTTTTTTAGCTCCAAACTCCTCGAAACCTAGGACCGACTCTATTTTGAGCAGATCTCGAGTATTTTTGAACTTATCAAGTCAGTTTGAGTTGAATTCTAATTTTATCAAATAGATAAAGTGTTCAAATATTGAATTATAATATTAACAAATTAAACTCAAATAAATTTTTAATAATTAGCCTTTAATCAAATATTACGTAACTGAATTTGGGAATTAGATAGTAATTTAGTGGTTAAACATGCCTAAGTCTTTGTTCGATTTTCACTAGCTCTTCATCTCCCAAGTTTTGTACTA
Organism: Rehmannia glutinosa; assembly: GCA_016081115.2. Classification (NCBI taxonomy): domain Eukaryota; kingdom Viridiplantae; phylum Streptophyta; class Magnoliopsida; order Lamiales; family Orobanchaceae; genus Rehmannia; species Rehmannia glutinosa. The sequence continues at coordinate 140,217 of JABTTQ020002614.1, forward strand.
AAAGAAAAAAACAAAAGCAACCGAATTCGTTTTTCAACATAAATAAATACGTCAAAAAATCTAATTAGTGTAACATTTCGCCTGTAACTGAGTTCGTTGTCCACGAAATTGAAATTTTAGCTATGCCCGTATATAGTCTTAGCTAGGCCCATATCTGGTATAACAGTTCACTTGGATGGGCCCATATCTATTGTTATGTTACTTGCTAGGCCCTTGTATGGCTAACTGTACAATATGATAGGCCCATATCTTTCTTAGGGAATAAGGACACATCATATTTATGACGTACCTCCCACCCCAATGAAAATAATTATGAGATGTTTAATAGTTATTTGAATAAGCCAATGAGGTTATGTTCCGATATGATAGTTATGTGAAGTTGTGAACCATTAAGGCTCTTAGGCCTGTAAGCTTGGGCCAACTGTCATTGTTCCTAGGTCCTTTATTTGGCCTTTGTAAGACTCGGTCCATCATATAGTTCCTACTCTTCAAGTAATTCTCAAGGTAGAGGTGGAAAGCAAGGTTTGGGTTGGAAGTAAATTGGACTGGTCCGGATTTCAGGGAGACCACTCTCAATCCACGATATCTGATTATCAATAATTAATAAGGATAATTATTTTAAGAAAATAGGTTTGGAGTACTAACTAAAAATTCATAGAAATTTCAAAATTACAAAACCCGCTTAAGGTTTGAATCCTTCTTAAAGGTAAGAGGGTAATTGTAATACTTTCTATAAATATAAGGGTTATTTAGGAAGGTAAATCAGATGTACCTGATCTAGGGTCCCAGAAAACGAGGTAAGGTTCTTTGTTCGAGGTAACCTGACTTAAGATTCCACAAAGTGAGGTGATGTACTTTGTTCGATGGTACCTGAAATAGAGCACACGTTAGGCTAGTTAGGGTGGCCCAGCTAAGGCTCTCCGAAACTTAAGTCAGAATCAGGCAGTTGAGGTACTTAGAAAGCTAAAGAGCGAGGTAATTTAGAATAATGACAATTTACATTTTACCTTGATTTTCGTGTCGTATTTATAATACTGTTCACCATGAAATACGGATCATCGTACACGTGGTGCTCCATCAACGGTGGAGAGATCGTGGGGGACCCGACCCGGACCTTTGGGTCGGGACCCATATAAAAAAGCCGCGGATCCTAGGGGCATTTTAGTAATTCCTTACGAGATGAGGTTAGAATGGCAATTTCGACCCAGACGAAGTTAGGAAGGTACTTTCAATATTAAAGGGGTATTTGAAATATTTTTTTACTAATGATTATGAAGGGTCAAGGGAGTAAAAGGTAAGATGATATAAAACTTCAACTTCAAGTGGGTCTCTGTAATTTTGAATTTTCTGTCTTTTTGAGTAAATACCTCAAACCTAAGGAATTTCTTTGTAATTATCCAGAGCCGTCCCTGGGGCGGTCGTGGTGGTGCCGCCGCACAGGGCCCCCCTCCGGCGAGGGCCCCCGCCCCCGGGTTTTTTTTTTTTGTAATATTATACTTTAACAATAACGATATATAAAATAAAGTCCGCTGAAGTAGCTAAAGAAGTCCTTCAGCCAAGTGGTAAGCGCATTCCTCTTTCTCCTCGAAGCCACGCCCTCAAATCTCTATAGCAGCATGTTATTTTTTTTCCCCAAATTTTAGGGAAGCCCATTAATATGGCAAAACAAATGGGCAGGCAGCCAAGCACGAAACAAATAAAAAAAGAGAGATAACTCAAATAAGGACACAAAAATAACTATTAAAAAGAAAAAGAGAACTCAGCCACGAAAAAACTAGAAAAAAGGGGAAATACAGAAACAAAAACAATGGCATTGGCTTACATCTCCAAAAAATTATTATCAACAAAAATCTCAAGCAAATATTTTTTTTTTGTAAGAATTCTTTACCTTTATTTCTTCTATTTTTCTATTGAAATAAATTTTATTAATGTCTATTCAATTTTGCATAGGTTTTTATTATCTTATCAATATCTATTCTATTCTACTTAAAGTTGGATTGTGAAAGACTTATTGATAATTTTGCATATAAAAATGTTAGGAGGTCAATTTTCTATGGCTAATGTCTTGGTAGTTTTTCTTTTAAATCTATGATGTAATGATACTAAAGCATCTCTTTGTAGCACTATTTTTATGAAATTGGAACGCTGAAGTTGAAATATAATGTTTCATTATTTTATGTTTTGATCAATGGAATTATTTTTCGTAATATTGATTAATAAGTTTTTTTTTAAATTTTTATTTACATTAGTACAAAAGGCCCCATTTTTTTTTCGCACCGGACCCTTTAAAACATAGGAACGGCCCTGTAATTATCCCTAATGAATATCCTTTTGCAGAGTCATCACTCATCATAGGGTCGATCAGACGATCAGTGAGCTTAAGGGTAAGGGAAGAAACACGCCTCTTGTGGGGGCTTAGGGGCAAAACCTTCAAAGGTATTCAATACTCATGATTACTTTGAAAAAAATTCTCCGTTCCCTTATTTATTTTCTTTTTTTCCTCACTTGTTAATTCCTTTTTGTCCTATTATGCAATTGGTCAAATACTTTGTGAGCTCCAACCAAATAAAGCCAGCTATGCATTTGTTGAAACACCATGTGAGCTGGTGGAGGATTGATTCACGAGGTCGACCTGGCCTATTCTTGGTCAAATGGCAGCCTTAAGCTGGGCTGGCGTTGCCTCCTGTCGAGCCGAAGTGGGCAACCTCCTCCCAAACTAAATAATACTTTTAATTTTAGTACAACTTATAGGGATAATTACAAAAACTACCCCCGAGGTTTGGAATAATTACAAAAAAAAAAAAAAAACCAAAAAATTTTAAAATTACAAAAATACTCTAGAGTTTGATTATGTCTTAAATATAATAGGTAAAATTTAATATTTTTGTAATGTAAAGAGAGTGTTTGAAATGTTTTTGCTTGTGAAAGAGGAGATTTTTTTTGTGATTTTCAAAAACGTTAGAATTTTTCTGTTATTATATACTTTCTGTGATTATTCCCAACTTACATATATATATATAATTCATGAAAATTTGAAATTTTATCTCCTTAAAAATTGAACTTTTCTCTTTGTTTTTTTTTACAAGAAAAAATTTCATTAATTCAAACTAGCAATACTGCTATAGAAGACCAAAACAAATATGTTAAAAATCATAAAAGATGAAACTATAAGAAAATTCAGTCTCTAGGTTAATAACAAAAATCGGCTTAAAGCCTACAACTTTGAAAAATCTATAGTGATTAGAATACCTATGATTCAATATCTGCAACATGTTGAAGATTATAATCTGATTGTTAGCTCTTTTGGGTCAAAACCTTGTTTATCTGAATTGTCCGTACAAGAAAAAACACCACACTAAAATGACGACAAACCAAACGTCGCACTAGACGATGAAATCATAAATAAAAAAATAAAAAAATAACTCAGATCTATGTGAAAAATTACTTATTAAAGAATGAATTAATAAAAAAAAATTAGACGTCAAGAAAGAGAAGTAGAAGGAGGAGAGAGTTTGAGAGAAAAAAGACTAGTATTTCACCATTTTTTAAGCATTGTAATAAAATTACTTTTATGATCTTAAAAAACAAAGAATACAATCTCATTCTCCCAATCTCAATTATTGCTCCGTGGACCGTGTCCGTCCATGCGGTATAAAGGTCAAACGTTATATCTATATTTATAAGGATAAAAAAACACAAAAATGTTATGTTTCCTTAGTTTCAAATTTATTACCCCTATTTTCTTCTTAGAACGTTTTACAAATAAAATATTTATTTTCCTAAAATGGGATCTTATTATAACTATCATCTCAGTTAAAGAAATAATATTTCATTACTAGCTGTCGTCCCTCGAGTAAAACTAAATATATATTTTGTTTGTCTCCTTTTCTTCCCTTGTTTTAAAAAAAGACAATTTTTTAAGCTTTTCCCGTTTATCTTCAAGATCTTGCATCCAAATATCCATGTATCAAGTTGATTAATGGGAATACAAGTTCATTATTGTCTATATATATATATATATATATATAGATTGGTATGCAGAATACATGGTGATTTAACCAGGAAAATCAGTATACCTGAAGGCTCCCTTCGGGGTGGAACGTCGGGGTGGATCTTCGGGGTCGACCTTCGGGGTCACTTCGGGTATTTTTAGATGGGTGACCTGAAACATGAACGCACGTTAGGCTAGCCGGAGGGAGCCCCCGGCTAAGGCCCTCCGATGCTTAAGTCAGTTCGGGTCGTGAGGTTAGGTGAAGTAAGAGTAGTGAAGAGATGAATGAAGAGTAAAAGCTTAACCTCTTGTTCATTGCACCTGACTTTTATAGTGGTGATTATGTACAAACATATTGGTCCACGTGGCATCATCTGGAGAGCCTTTTTATCAGAGGATCAATGGTGGGGAGGAGCTCGGGTCGAGTCGGTTCGGGTCGGGTTGGCGGTTCGGGTGAACCCGACCCGGGTGAACAATCCGCGGATCTTGGCTCCTTTAGTCAGCTTTTGGACTTTTATAAGGGTAAAGTGGTAAAATCACTTTATTGGTTTATCATTACTCCCCCAACTTCTTTTATTTTCTAAGTAAAAGAAGTTTGATCTAGTTTATTGAATTTGAAAGGCTTCGAATTTGAGCCGTCGTTCTATTGACTATTGAATTCTCCAATGGTACCAAATATTGACAAGGGGGTAAATTTTTATTTACCTTCTCTCAGTGAAAATCAAGTTTGGTTTGCCCTAGAGTTTTTCTTCGGCGTCGTGCGTCTCTCACTTGTTCTCTCGTCGGCTTTGTGATCGTCCGTTCGCATCGCGTCGTCCATTCGCGTCGCGTCCTTCTCTCTTCAGCATCGCGTGTCGGGTTCGTCTCCCTTCAGCGTCGCGCGTCGGGTTCGTCTCCCTTCAGCGTCGCGCGTTGTCCTCCACTTGCCTCTTAGGGTTTCCTCCACTTGTCCTCCAGGTAGATCATTTCTTCCCCTTAATGTCTTCTTCTAGTTCTTCTAGATCTGACTCGGGGTCGGGGTCGTCCTCTAGCTCTTCTCATTCTAACTATGACAGTGAGATAGATCATGAGGTGTCTGCCCCCTGGGATCTTATTAGATCCTCCGTAGAGACTCATGAGATTCCCTCTATACATAGATTTTTTTTTAGATGATTATGAGATCGTGATCCCTGGTCCTGAAGATAAAATGGATAAGCCTCCTGCCCGATGTCTTGCTTTTCACGTAGCTAGCTTAGAGGCAAGGCTAAGGTTTCCCCTTTCAGACCATGTAGAAAATATTTTGATGGGTTTAGACGTTTGCCCTGCTCAACTGGTACCCAACTCTTTTAGACATATCATTGGGTTCATCATCATTATGCGGTTCTTTAATATGGACCCCTCTTTAGTCCATTTTTGGTCTCTTTATTCCATGAGCTCCTCTAACAAGACGGGTGAGGTTGGTTTTTTTGTTGATTGATAAGCCTCCTTCCTCTCTTGGGACTTGGAAGGATTCTTTTGTATATGTTCGGCCTCTTTCGTGTCGCCTTGGAGGGTATCCTCGGTGTGGAGGATTGCTAGACCTCGGTCTCGAGGCCTCGGGCCTTCTACTTGAGATGATAAATTTGTTTCTAGTCGATTAACTAAGGGATGGTTCAAAGCATCCAAACTACTTAATGAAGATATACTCTTTATCGTGGGGCTTAGCCCCGCACTCGAACTTGTGGCCGGACTCGGTAATTGTCTTCAAATTTTTATTTTTATTTCTTTTGCGTGTCCTAATGCTAATGCTTCTTGTTCTCTGTAGAGATGGTTGTTCGTGCTTATATGGTGGCCATACAAATGAAGGCCTAACTTGCAAGAGGGGCTTCTCAGGCCTATTCTACCTCCTGCTTCACCCCATTAGGTGTCTTCTACACCTAGTGCCACCTCTACCTCCCCTTCTCGCTCATCACTTCGTGTTTCTTTCTGTCAGATGAGGCTCAGGTGGAATCTCAACCCGATGAGGAGTCAGGTGCTATTTAGCCCTCAAGAGACCCTACCCTACCCATCGCTGTGGAGGTTACCCCAAGACGGGTGGTTAATCCTTCTCGAGGGGAGAAGAGAAAGAGAGCTAGGGGAAGAGGGTTCCTGACGCGGAGATAAGGCCTGTAAGCATAGCTTAAGACCTTTAGTCTTGCTTTGGCTCTTCACGCTCTAGCGTGAGGGATGGAGGTGATGGGTCATAACCTGCACCACATTAACCACCTGCCTTATCTGCCTGCCCTATCCGCCTGCCTCAAATTTCATACTTTATTCTTGTAATGTGAACCACTGTCTACCTTGGTTGGCGGGGGGTGGTGACTCTTTACGCTCTAGCGTGGAGGGTGGAGGTGATGGGTCTCGGCTTGCACCACATTAACCACCTACCCTAAACCCCCTCAACCTTCATACTTTATTTTTGTAATAGATTCACTGTCTACCTTGGTTGGCGGTGGTGATCTTGGCTCTTTACGCTCTAGCGTGGAGGGTGGAGGTGATGGGTCTCGGCTTGCACCACATTAACCACCGCCCTAACCGCCGCCCTATCTCGATCGCCTCAACCTTCATACTTCATTTTTGTAATAGAACCACCTGTCTACCTTGGTTGGCAGGGTGAGGCTGGCTCTTTACGCTCTAGCGTGGAGGGTGGAGGTGATGGGTCTCAGCTTGCACCACATTAACCACCTACCCTAACCGCCCGCCTCAACCTTCATACTTTATTTTTGTAATAGATTCACCTGTCTACCTTGGTTGGCAGGGTGAGGCTGGCTCTTTACGCTCTAGCGTGGAGGGTGGAGGTGATGGGTCTCAGCTTGCACCACATTAACCACCTACCCTAACCGCCTGCCCTATCCGCCTGCCTCAACCTTCATACTTTATTTTTGTAATAGATTCACCTGTCTACCTTGGTTGGCAGGGTGAGGCTGGCTCTTTACGCTCTAGCGTGGAGGGTGGAGGTGATGGGTCTCAGCTTGCACCACATTAACCACCTGCCCTATCTGCCTGCCTCAACCTTCATACTTTATTTTTGTAATAGAATATAATGTATTCTATCATTTTTCTTGTTAATGAAATTCTTTGGATCAACGTCATTGTTTTGGTTCATTTTTTTCCAGATAATATCCAATTGATATTTTTCCAATTAATTTTATCTTTTTCAGATGATATCCAATCAATCTTTTTCAGATTAATTTTTCTTCTTTAGATGAAGCTCCAGTGAACTCTTAGCCTTAGAATTATTTTCAAACTTGTGTAGGTTTTACACTTAAGCCGTACATGAGCGTCTTGCTCAGCCTCATCCTTCATGTTCTTGCTTATATTCCCGCTTCGTTTCTCGTGAACTCTTGCTTAGTCTCACGCTTCATATTTTTGTTTGGCTTCACATGAGCATCTTGCCTAGCCTCAAATGAGCCTTTTCGGGCATGAACCTCTTGCTTGGCCTCACGTGAGCCTCTTGGAGAGCGAACCTCATCGCTTAGCGTCCTCCTCTTGGCTTCGCGTGAGCCTCTCAATTTCGCGTGCGCATCTTGGCTCCACATGGGCCTCTTGGTTACACGTGAGCATCTTGGCGCCGCATGGGCCTCTTGCCCGGCTTTACGAGAGCCTCTTACATGGCTTCCCACGAGCCTCTTGCCTAGCCTCACGGGAGCCTCTTACTTGGCCTTTCGGATACTTCTTACTTGGCCTCTCGCAAGCCTCTTGTCTAGCGTGATGCTTCATGCTTGTGCTTCACATCACGATTCACTTCACGTGAGCATTTTGCCTAGCTTTACACTTGAACAATTTTTATTTTATTTTTTTTTAATTTTTGCTTAGCTTTACATGAGCATATGGGTGGCTTCGCACTTCGCTTTGTGTAAGCATATGTTAGCCTCACCCTTCGCATAGGCATATGGCTAGTCTCGCGCTTCGCTTAGCGTAAGCGCATAATTGGCATCGTGTTTCGCTACACGTTAGTGTATGGTTAGTCTCACTCATCACCCTTCGCATAAGCATATGGCTAGCCTCGCGCTTCGCTTTGTGTAAGCATATGGCTAGCCTCGCGCTTCGCTTCGCGTTAGTGTATGGTTGGTCTCACACTTTGCGTATGCATATAATTAGCCTTGCGCTTCGCTCTCCGGCCTCACGTGAGCCTTTTTCCAAGCGCCACAGAGCCTCTTTGCTTTGCCAAGGCGTAAGCATGTGGCTACCTCGCTTCGCTTCCGCGTAAGCATATCGCTGGCCTCACACTTCGCTTCGCGTTAGTGTATGTATGGTCTCATGCTTCACTCTGCGTAAGCATATAGTTAGCCTCTCGCTTCGCTTCGCTTCACGTAAATGGCTAGCCTCACGCTTCGCTTCGCGTAAGCATATGTCCGCCTCGCTTTTTAGTGTAAGCATATAGTTAGCCTCTCGCTTCGCTTCACGTAAATGGTTAGCCTCGCGCTTTAGCCGGCGTAAGTGGCTAGCCTTGCGCTTCGCTTCGCGTAAGCATGTCTGGCCTCGTGCTTCGCTTTGCGTAAGCATATGTCTGGCCTCGCGCTTCGCTTCGTGTACGCATATAGTTAGCGTTTCGCTTCGCCGCGAAGCATACATCTAGCCCGCTTCGCTTCACGTAAGTGGCTAGCCTCGCACGCGCTTCGCGAAGCATGTCACGGCCTCGCGCTTTCGCTTCGGCGTAAGTGGTAAGCCGGCTTCGCAGCGTAAGCATGTCGGCCTCTGCGCGCGCCAAGCGTCGCGCATATGCGGCCTCGCGCCCGCTTCGTGTACGCATATAGTTAGCGTTTCGCTTCGCTTCGCGTAAGCATACATCTAGCCTCGCTTCGCTTCACGTAAGTGGCTAGCCTCGCGATGCGCTTTGCGTAAGCATGTCGGCCCCGCCTCGCTTCGCCAGCGTGACGCATATAAAACGGCCTCGCTTCGCTTCGTGTACGCATATAGTTAGCGTTTCGCTTAATGCCATGATCTTTTTTAGATCATCTAACTTCATAACATGATGTTTCCTAGATCGTTTCCCTTAATGTCGTAAACTTTTTTTTTGTTTTAGATCTCCACAGATCATTTATCTTCATGTCACGATCTTTCTTAGATCGCCTTCGATTAATGTCATGATCTTTTTCAGATCGTTTAGCTTCATGTCACGATCTTTCTCAGATTGCCTTCGATTAATGTCGTAATCTTTTTCAGATCGTTTAGCTTCATGTCACGATCTTTCTCAGATCGTTTTCGGTTAATGTCATGATCTTTTTCAGATCATTTAACTTCATGTCGTGATCTTTTTCAGATCGTTTTCGGTTAATATCATGATCTTTTTCAGATCGTTTAGCTTTTTTATGTGAATCTTCTAGCATCGCTTCATTTCACTTCATTGTTCTCTTTACTTCATGGTTTACTTCATGGTGCACTTCAATGTGCCCCATTCACATCATTGTGCACTTCATTGTGTACCCCATTTCATTTCATTTGATGAACTCTTATTTTAATTCATTCTTTGCCAAGCGCCTCTATATTAACTTTCACTTCAAGCTACACTTAGGTTATTGCCTTGTGACCTCATTGCATTGTATTTACTCATTGATAAGTGATATTCAAGATCATAGAATATGACTTCATCTTTAAAAAGTGAATTGTTCATTCAAAGAAAATTTGCGTTCAAATGCAAACTATTTATAATTTGAAACGAGTTACTTACAATATAGAGATGCTTCCACGTATGAAACTTTGAGGTTATGCACACTTTGAGGCTTCCCATAAGGATCCAACTTTCACACATGCTCTGACACTTGGAATGCATATCATTGATCTTCTTCATCTTCTTGGTTTTGTTGTTTTTTTTTTTTTTAAAAATTTTAAGGAAGGCTTGGCCCTCTTTGCTTCGAGATCGAGGTCTAGGTCGAGCTCCCTTACCTCAAGGTTGTGCCTCTTGACGTTTTCAGATCGAAGAAGGCTTTGGCCCTCTTTGCTTCAAGGTCGAGGTCGAGCTCCCTTGCCTCAAGGTCGTGCCTCTTTGACTTTTTCAGATCGAGGAAGGTTGACCCTTTTTGCTTCGAGGTCGGGGTCAAGGTCGAGCTCCCTTGCCTCAGGGTCGTGCCTCTTTGACTTTTTCAGACCGAGGAAGGCTTGGCCCTCTTTGCTTCGAGGTCGGGGTCGAGGTCGAGCTCCCTTGCCTCAGGGTCGTGCCTCTTTGACTTTTTCAGACCGAGGAAGGCTTGGCCCTTCTTGTACTTTTAGCATATTCATCTCTTCTTCATCTTTTCTAACCCTATGCTTCTTGGGAGTATCATCTCGGGGTGGCACATCATTTCTCCTATTTTGGGGTGGGACTTCACTTTTGACCTAAGTGGTCACTGGCGCCCTCCCTTTTCTACTGTGCTCAACTACTCGTTTGCTAGCTTCAACTACTTTTTTTTTTTTGGCACCCTCGGTCTTCAACCTCTTGATGCTCCTTTCTCATTTGCCATGAAGGTGAAAACATGAACAATTTATAAGACTTCATTCGTCCTCTTCGACATCTTGATCACCATCTTTACTTCTACTCACTTTCCCACAGACGGCGCCAACTGATTTAACCAGGAAAATCAGTATACCTGAAGGCTCCCTTCGGGGTGGAACGTCGGGGTGGATCTTTGGGGTCGACCCGGGGTCACTTCGGGTATTTTTAGATGGGTGACCTGAAACATGAACGCACGTTAGGCTAGCCGGAGGGAGCCCCCGGCTAAGGCCCTCCGATGCTTAAGTCAGTTCGGGTCGTGAGGTTAGGTGAAGTAAGAGTAGTGAAGAGATGAATGAAGAGTAAAAGCTTAACCTCTTGTTCATTGCACCTGACTTTTATAGTGGTGATTATGTACAAACATATTGGTCCACGTGGCATCATCTGGAGAGCCTTTTTATCAGAGGATCAATGGTGGGGAGGAGCTCGGGTCGAGTCGGTTCGGGTCGGGTTGGCGGTTCGGGTGAACCCGACCCAGGTGAACAATCCGCGGATCTTGGCTCCTTTAGTCAGCTTTTGGACTTTTATAAGGGTAAAGTGGTAAAATCACTTTATTGGTTTATCACATGGTACCTCGATGTACTTCCCAAGTGTAATTTCCTTCATCTCAATTTCCTTATTTACCCTTTTCATTCTATGTACTTTGGTGGGAATTTGAATTTGACGTAAAAGAACAACAAGCAAACTACAACATAATGTAAAGTTTTCTCCCAGTGATTTCATTTTTAGGCTCTAAATTAGGGGTGTCAATTTGTGACACGATACAATAACCAGATACGAAGCTAACACGAATTTAGCAGGTACAAGTACAACCTTTAACAGGTTCGGGTCAAAATCGGGTCGGACACGGTTAACTCGAAAAATAAATAGGTCAGGTCAGGTCGACCAGCGTGTCGACACGATTGACCTATTTAACCCATTTAATTTTATAGTGACATATTATTTTAATATTTTGCGATGTTTTAGTTGGTTATATGATGATGAAAAAATTATTAAATGCATTATTTTAATAATTTTTAATAATTTAACGTGTTTTTTATTTGTAATTTTAGCTTTTTCTCCATTTTTTTTTTACTTTTTTTCGTGTCATCAACTTTAAATTATATAGGTTTTTGTGTCTTGTTGGGTTACTCCTGTTATAAATGGGTCGTGTTCGTGTCATATATCTTGACACGAATAATTAAATGAGTCGTGTTTGTGTTAGACCTATAATACCCGTATCAGAACACGACCCACGAAACGAAACACGACACGATGGACACCCCTACTATATGTAAGGTAGAGAAAGCTTAATATAATACATCAAGATAAGAATAGACTTTTTCCTCCCCTTCTATGTTTTAAGTATACTTCTAAATAAAGGATTTTCTCTTGTAAATTAAATTACATACTCTATTTCATTGATTATGTCCAATGCATCCTACCCTTCAACAGTTCCAAAATGAGGAATGCAATCAAGATCACTTATCTTTGAAGTAATTTCAAGTTCCTCATTGAAGAATTAATAAACAAGAAATCCACAAAAACATAAGAAATTGAATGAATCATAACAGTCTCCCAGACGGATTGGTATTAGCCTGGATACGACAAAATCATTCTATTAGATCGAATAAGTACCCCATAGATTTGGGACCAAAAGCGATTAGCGGTGCCTTTCCAGAATTATCATAGAGTGTTGTTCGAAATCGGTGATGGCAACCACAAACTTGACACCTTTTTCAGAAGCCAGGAACCAACTTCCCTGTTTGTGCATAACCAAATGGGATAATTACAAAAACTACCCCTGAAATTTGGGGTAGTTACAAAGAAACCCAGAAAAGTTTCAAAATTACAAAAAAGCCCTTGAGGTTTAATTTAGTCTTACATTGTACTCCTCATAAAAAAATCTCAAAGCCCCCTTTACATTTATAGAAGTATTGTAGTTGATCCATTAAAATTAAGACAGAATCAAACCTCAGGGGTATTTTTGTAATTTTAAAACTTCTCTGGGTTTCTTTTGTAATTACCGCAAACATCAAGGGTAGTTTTTGTAATTATCCCCTAACCAAATAAAGTAATCACAATTCAATCCCAAAAAATTGAGATAAATAATAAAAAAATATGTATATCATTATACCAATTCTACTCCAGCTTCACCTGAATAGCTACTACTAGTACTATTCTGTTCTGATTTTGCCCCAGTTCTACAAATTGGACAAGCCCCTGTCTTCACAAGCCAAGAATCTATGCATTCGCCATGGAAAATGTGGTTACACTTTGGCAAAATCCTGCAACTTTCACCTGCCTTGAAATTTTCCAAACAAACTGCACATTCCACATTTTCATTTCCAGGCCCTTTATTGATCTCCTCCATATTGTAATCAAAACATGGCAATTCCTTTATATCCTCTGGATTAAGGCCCGGGATTCTCTCGGCCCGAACCGGATTAGAATTCCTCCCATTAATCTGATCACCCCTAAAAGCTCTCCCCACCACACAAACATGAATAATAATTAAAACAGCTATCCCAACAATTAGTAATATCACAGATATGATTATTTCCATTACCATTGGCCTTTTTTCAGCTACACAATCCAAAATCTCACCTCTTCAAGATCAAGATTTGCCATTCCTGTTGCCAAACACCTTGAATTTGTCACAAGAAAACCAAAAGGGCTGAAATATTATGTACAGGTAAGAAATAATGTATTGGAGGAAGTTAATTTCATTGAGAATTAGGTTTGGTTTACTAGTTTTTCACTGGTTGAGAAGAACTGAAACAATTTCATGGAGAAGGAATTTTGAAGAACAGGTGTTTGTGAAAAAGTCTGAGTGAAAAGTTTGGTGGGGAAACAGGAACTGAAAATGGCATATGGCTACAAGTGGCCTATAGTTTGTTTTCTTGTGGTATTTTATTGAATTTTGAAAGAAGAATCAATTGAGGCAGGTCAATACAATTGAAAGTATCTTAGAGAAGAAATCAAATAAGAAATAATAAAATTATTGTTGTGAATTTCATAATCAAGTTGATATAATCTTATGACATATATCAAAATCACATGATTCAGCAATGATTTAAACATTGATGAGTACATTGGTCATTGGATGAGTGACTGGCAAGTTAAAAAACATGGAAAAAGGTTAACTTGAGAGAAAAAGGGTTTAAGATAAACTAATCTTACTGTGTGACAAGATAAGGACTCACCATCATTAATAATACAAAAAAAAGTACATTTCTTGCCCAGTGGCCAACGGGTATTACTTTCAGTTAAGAAGCCCAAGTTCGAGTTTCTGTAATGATATGACCGATTTTTTTAAAGTATCTTTCTTGAGGTTCGGGCTAATTACAAAAAAAAAAAAAACTTAGAGATCTTTGAAAATTACGAAACACCTTTTGTGATTGAGTTTTGTCTTACGTTTTCCTCTTTCATAAGTAAAAAATATTTCGAACCCCATACTATTTCTAGAAATATTACAATTATCTCCTAATATTTAACATAATGAAACCTGAGGGGTTTTTTGTAATTTTGAAATATCTAATGATTTCTTTTTATAATTAGCAAAAATCACATATTTTTCTTTTATAATTATCCCTAATATTAATCCCTTTTGCCTTCATTTAGTTGAAACGTCATAGGATAATGTTTGTGGTAAAAAAGCTCACATATATATATATATATATATATATATATATATGTGTGTGTGTGTGTGTATGTGTGTGTGATTTGATTCACATAAGACCACCCTCCTTGGGTGAGACAAGATATACTAGTTTTATCCATTCATGTGTTTTTTTAAGGGTTGTGATTTTTCTGGTTTTTTTGGATCTTTTCACATCTATTTTAATGCAATAAGGGTATAATATTAATTTTCTCTTATCCAACGGTTTTTTTGGTATGCTTTGACTTTTTAAAACTGTTTTTATGGGGTGAGATTGTAACTGCCAGATTTAATGGCGTTATTTTAGGAAACAATTTTTTTTTTTTCCAATTTTGTTTCTTTTTTTTTTCGGAATACGTACAATTAGGGTTCTTTTGCTGCTTAAATAACTATTAGATAATGCAAATTTAGTTATTTTTGTTGCACCGTTTTATGATAATAAGACATATTTGAGTATAATGTACTGCATATTTTAATTATTCCACATTGCATAGATAGTTTATAGATAATTCATAGTTAGTTGATTTTGTTGCATATATAATTTATGACGCATTGCATAGTTGGGTATATATGTACTGTATATTTAGTTTTCTACACTACATAAATATATTTTAGATAATGTATATAGTTAGTTAATATTTGTTGTATAGTTTCAAATAATAGTATTTTATGCAGTGTTCCCAAAGTATATTTGCACCATCTCCAACACGGAATTTTATAGATCACAATATATAAAGTCTGGGTTGAATATAAACCAGTTTCGAGTTATTTATGTCTGTCAACTTCATCTATATTGTTGTCCATATGAGTTTCTTGTGAAAGTATTAATATTTATTCATTTTGAACAGAAATCATTCACAATTTTTGTTTTTTCTGTAAAATCTGCAGAACTCGTTAATAGCGTGTAGGAAGAAAAATTTCTTATGTTGCGTTAATGGTGGAACTGAGAGAGAGAGAGAGATTGATCACAGTTTTTTTTGGAGTGAGATATGTACGAGAGAGAAAGAGATTTGATTCTATTCTCTCCTTCCATTGTTGTAACTATTTTGTTATGTCATTTGACCATATTACCTTTATGTTGATTAAATTAATATTTTAATATAATATTTATACATTAAATCACATCCATAAATTAATAGTTGGGAATGTTTGAAATTAGTCCATCTTATCTCATCTAGAACCATGGTATCACATGATCCCCATATATATATATATATATATATATATATATATATATATATATATATAGGGGTGGGTTTGTGAGACCATTTATTGGGGTGAGACCGTGAGACCTAATCAATCTGCTTATAACTAATCATTGGATGGATAAGATTGAAACATTAGATATTGTTGCATTATTTAGCACATTTTCGGATGGGGGCATTTAGGAAAAATCACAAAAAATCGTCTAACTAGAAAATAGGAGTTTCCATATATATATTTCCTTTAATTTAGGGATGCAATCAATTATAATAAAATCCAAAATCCTCTAATCTCTAGCAAAAAAAAAACGTCATATCTGTTTTCTTTAATGTAGAGATGCAATTAGTTTCGGATGGGGGCATTCAATGTATATTTAGTATAAGTATGATGCATATATAGGTTGTAAAAAAGTATTATGTTTTAGTATAAGTATGATGCATATATAGGTTGTAAAAAAGTATTAAGTTTTAGTATAAGTATGATGCATATATAGGTTGTAAAAAAGTATTATATTTTTTTTTGCAGCACCTTAAATGCAATAATTATGCATTTTTTTCTTGCAATTTACATGCATAAATATATAAAATATGATGTATAATTAGATGGTGTATCTTTATTTAACGTTTAAAATTGGTTTTATGCATCCTTCCACAGTGTTAAGAATTTAATTATATGTTAACACGTCCTATGTATATTTAGTCTAATAATGAAGCATATATAGGTTTTAAAAAAATATTGATTATTTTTTGTTGACCCTTAAATGCAAAAATTAATAGGTTTTTTCCTTACAATTTACATGCGTAGTTAGATAAATTATGATGTATATTTCGCCTCATTTCTTGATTTAAAGTTATAAACTGATTTTATGCATCCTTCAAAAAGTGTTGGAAGATTAATTATAGGTTATGAAAAAAGATTAATCGTTCTTTGATCGAATGTATATTTAGTAAAAGTATGATTCATATAGAGGAAAAAATATTAATCGTTCTTTGCAATACATTAAATGCAATAATTATATGTTTTTCTTCCTTGCAATTTACATGCATAGTTAGATACTTATGATGTATATTCAGCATACGTTCTTTGCTTTAAAAGTTAAAACTGGTTTTGTGCAACCTCGAACAATTTCGAAAAATTAATTGTTATAAATTTGTAATGATTGTATCAAATTTAAGTATGCTAAATCATTCCCGAAAAAAATCTTGGTGTTCAAGATGCATGCAAATCTCGTTTTGGGCGATAATAAAGGGGGTCAAATCTATCCATAATTAACACAAGAGGCGTCCCTATGTGTAATCACATATATATCCTTTTGACAGTTTTTACACATTAAATATACATTAATAATTGAATTAATCTACACCATTCAAAAAATGTAATGAATGTACCAGATTAGATCTCATGGTCTCACCCTAGGATATTGGTCTCATTTTATATATATATATATATATATATATATATATATGGAGGGGTTATATGAGACCACCTCATAGGGTGAGTCCATAGGACCAATCCTAGCCACATATTTAGATTTTCTAATGGTTGTGATTTTAGAGCTAAAATTAAAAATTAAATATTGGAAAATAGAGGGGTAAATTAGTAATCCTACAAAATTACCCATAAAAACGAGATCTGTTATCTTTTATAATCATGCGAGAATCTCTCCAAATCGATCTGACAAAGAAAATCGGCATGATGAACGGATAGATCTCTTTCTTCTTCTTCATCGAACGCTTTTCATGAAATAAGGTGAACCAACATCCCTAGCTTGAGTAGAACACCATTTTTTCTTTGCGTAATTTTGTGGAGAATCAACCGCATATCATGATGCATGCGAAGAGATGAACAACATATTTGAAAAAGGATTATACACATCGCTTAGAGAAGGTATGTATGATATTGATCATATTCGTAGATATAAAATCAATATCACAATATGATGCTAGCTAGTGCGCAACGCAATCCATAATTCTAAAAAAAACTCTCAACAAAACTATGTAGTCATATATCCGCATATGAAGGTAATGATTGAGTTTACGCTTACGTGGTATCTTCATCACATCTATGAAAGCATTACTTCGTTATAGTGTTAAAAATTCTAAAAATTATCATGAAAAGATGCTCTCAAAAATCATGCATGTGAATAATTAATGTGTTTGCTTATGAACAAAAGTGTTGTTGCTTATGTAATATTGTTATGTTGCTTGTAAACACATGTGTGTTTAATGAAAATGTGATTGCTTATGAAGAAAGCTGAATAGTGCATATTAATAAGCAAAAAGCGTTAAAATAACTTATTGTTACCTATATGCCATGGAGCATCATGAATATACCTCGAGAGTGACTTGAAATATCGAGTGACTCTACGAAGTACTGGATACCTGAATGTAAACAACAAATCAAACCTAAACAATCAATGGTTTTTGATAATTTAGCTGAGGGAGTGCAATTCTACCGAAATTACGGCCAAATTGTTGGTTTTGATGTTCGAATAAGTACAACAAAATGCTTCCCAGTGAAATAATATGCGGACAATACATTGTATGCAACAAAGAGGGGTTCAAGCATGTTGCAAAATCACAGAAAGAGGATAACACTAAATCTAGCGATCTTGGTGAAAGTTCGAAACAGGACGGGTAACCTCCGACGAGTCGGATGCAATGCTCGTTGTATATTCGAATATGTTGAAAATAGAAGATACAAGGTAAAACACTTTGAGAAGCGGCACACACACAGTCTCATACCAGAAAAGTTCAGAAATTTTTGAAGGTTAACGAAACCTCAATTTTGGACATTTGAAGCAATTCATTCTAAAGCGTGCGAAGGCAAAGATTGGGATTTGGGAATGCAAAATCTCGTTGATTGTATACGGATGGTTGGGGGTACTCTAATGCAGGTGCCTTGCAAATTGATTTTAAGAATTTTGAAGAGAGTTGAAAGTATATATTAGCGGGGTTGATGCACAACTAGTCATAGATAGGTTTCTCAAGAAGATGGAAGTCATCCGGTTTGGCGTTCAACTACGCGTCAACAAAAATGAACAATTGACTAGACTATTTTGGGTTGATCCAATATGCGGGGATAAACTATGCCTATTTGGAGATGCCATATCATTCGACGCCATATCATTCGACGCAACATACAACACTAATAGGTAACTAGGCCTAACAATGCATTCATTCTATTTCGTCTTGCTTGTATAGTGTTAATATAAAGCATATGAAGAACATGATTTATGCATTCATTATATTATCTCTTGCTTGTGTAGTGTTAACATACTTATTGCATATGAAGAACATGGTTTATGCTTGCATAGGTACAAAATGGTGTTTGCTCCATTTACTGGCATAGATAATCATAAAAGATATGTAACTTTTGCATCGGGCTACTATCTTTGAAGGAAGATGAATAATCCTATGTATGGTTATTCCAAAAGTTTATGGAAGCAATAGGATGTGAGCCAATATACATTGTAACAGGCCAGGACCCTGCGATGAAGAATGCGATAAGAAAGGTTTTCAAAAACACGATACATCACTTGTGTATGTGGCATATAATGGAGAAGGTAACTGTGAAGCTTGGGCACGCATTATTCAACGATGAATGTTTCATAAAAAGACCGAAAGACCTAGCGGAATAATTGCATTGAACCAAAAATATTTTGAAGAAAAATGGAGCGAGCTAATGAATGAATACAATTTGACTTCCCATGCATGGTTGAAGAATATTTTTGACATTAGACGATCATGGATTCCAACATATTTTAAAAATATTGAGTTGGGTGAACTACTCCGAACCACATCAAGATCCGAGAGTGCTAACAGTTGGTTCGGTAGTTTCATGAACCCCCAAGTCAACTTGGTTGAATTTTTATGCACTATGAAAGTGCAATGGAGGCTCAAAGACATGCGGCGGATAAATTGACCAATGAGACAAACACAAATGTTCGATATGCAAGACACCATTGGCCATTGAAAAGCACGTGCGTCGGTGTATACGAGGATGATGTTTTCCGTTATGAGTTCAGAAATAGTGGCATCATGTTATAACTATCTAATGTTAAATATCGAAGATGCTACAGATAACTGTTCTTACCATATCAAAGACATTGGCATCGGAATGTTTACTGTTGTTTTCGATAAAAGACGGACTTGATCTTTATCACATTGCAACATGTTGACAGATTGGGATGGTATGCCGTCACATCTTGATGTTGTTCAAGGAGCTTGGCAAAATTATAGAAAAATACATACTCAATCGATGGGTTAAAAATGCATCAACTTCTCAGACGTTAAACATCCGATCACTTTGTCAATACACAAGTGGGCGCTAAGTCGATACAACATTGAAAAAAATATGGTCTGATTTCCATTGTTGTGCAAGGATTGCAAAAGGCAACAAAGAACAACTCGAATCTTTGGGAAAAATCATTCAAGACCACAAGCAGTTGTTACTCATGCAACATGGGATTAATCCAGGTATATTGAACAAGCAGACGTTGCTAGAGGACTTTGGTGGGACTACGTCACAACTAGAAATTCAAGTTTTGCCACCAAAACAAAGGCAAGAACGAGGGTAGTGGTAGCCATGTTAAAAGCCGAATACAAAGCCAAAAAGAGAATGCAATCAAGGCAAGCAAAAAGCTAAAGAGACGTTGCGGGAAGTGTGGAGACATTGGGAGCCACAATAGCCGAACCTGCAGCAAGCAGGCATAGCACAAGACTCTATAATAATTTTTATTACTTTATTTTCTGAGACATTATACATGGATATTTGGTTACAAACTATGTTTTTAAATCTGTTATGCTGATAAACTTCATATGTATTAAACTTCAAGTACATAAGCAATGTATGAACGTTTCGTAAAGACACATATATATTTTTCTTAAAATCCAAAAAAACTTATACATAAGCGTCCCCTATATATTATATATGTAACAAATATGTACTACATAAGCAAGAATTGCAAAATGTATGAATACTTTGATGATATAAGAAAATTTATTTGGAAATAACAGTTATCTCTTTGTAAGCACTAATATGCTTCTTCATATGCATACAAATTATCATTCACAATCAACATATGTATTTAATAATTAGTGTATTGCACATCTACACATGCATCAAACTAAATGCTATTTTACAAAAACATTGTACCTACAATTGTTTAATCGAACCCGCAATGCTAATGTAGATTTTACACAAAAACATCGTGCCTACCCCAAAAAATGCAGATAATGTATGATCCTACCTACATGTTTATCAAAACATTTGCAACATGACAACAAAAAAAAACATAAAGGTATCTTGTTCGAAATAGAGTTTCAATATCACATTCAAATTTCTACAACTACTTCATCCACTGTGCTTTTTTGCCTCGAGAAAATTCTTTGCCTTCAGTTCGTTCATGTCAGCCAAAGCAATAGAAGTGGCATACTTCGCCCGCAACATGGATAACTGTGCAGGATTTTTCTTCATCAAATCACTATCCCAGTTCCTCATGCCTCCGCCCATGTATGTTTCTATGTGGCGCATGGCAAAAACACCGCAATCTACCTTATTATCATTGTCCCTCCAGTCCATGGCCAACCTCAACACTTTAGAGTTTTGTATATAACATGCAACCACCTTTGGACAAAACGTACTGGGCAAAAATCTGGCGCTGCAAAAGTCACAACACATATGCATCAAAATAACTTCATATTCACAAAGTTTCAACTACATAAGCAATTAATAAACAATACGCATGCAACACTAGTACTAAACTTAGAATACCAAAATGTTATACATAAGCTATACATATACATAATATAAGCAACAAATCTATATTATACAAGCAAGCATTGCAATATGCATATGAAGTTTAGTACACAAGCAGGAATGTTATACTACACATGCACAACAATTATCATACGTAAGCAATGTAATTGTATTGCATGAACATATATAAAAGAAATATTCAAAAAAGCAGGAGAAAGATGATCATACCAATTTTTGGGGGAGGTGTTCATACTTGTTAGTTTTGGTACCCTCCACTGAAGAATTGTCCATAATGTGGCATTGCTTATTCTTGACATCGAAGCACAAGACGAAGAAATGCTCGCTTTTACAAATTGAAAAGAAGAACTGATAACAATACACATAAAATAAATTAAAAAATATAAAACACCAAAATGTAAATAATAATATAGAAAAAAAATCTAAATACCAAATCAAGTGAATCAATCTTTTAGAACTTGTGTCGCCAAATTCTGCATCGAAACTAGATGTAAATAGCCCCAATGCATCATTCATTTCCGATTCATCCTCGGCGACACAACAAAATATTCTTTGCAATATTTAGTAGGCAATTACACTCAACTAACCAGGGAAAAAAGTGGTTAATAATAAATACAAATGCGACGCACAATTGAGTATGTTGTTGCGAAAAATCTTCGTGGCGAACTCTTGCTCTTTAGGGCCTCCTTGTGATTAAGGATCCTAGCCCATATATCTATAACGGCCGAGCACACATACTCCCCCTCCTTCAAGGATTCAACATAATCTCTTACCAACTGGACATCCCCGTTCTTAAAAATCACTTCTAACCTGTGAGTTAAAAAAATAGGATGACACAATGACACACAATATGCTTCAAAATATTATAAAAAATGGAACATATATAAAACACATACTCGTTTGCAGCCTCGTTTTCCAACAACCACTTCGAAACCAACAACTCTTTTTTAGTCAATTTTGATTTCAAATCAATCTGCCTCACAAGAAATGGAGAGATTAGAGGGCAAGAATTTTTGGGAATTCTCTTCGTTGTATAATCAATCCCACTAACCATCTCGTTGACATCCACGCCCTCCTCCACCTCTTCATCCCCATTATTGCCTCTAACACCACCACTCCCACTTGAAACACCCCCTACATTGCAACGGAAAAAAAGGATAAATATATTACACATTAAAGATTCCATACATTCACCACAAGACTAATCTCAATATAAGAAAAATAAATTTTCACTTGTTTAATCTATGGACCTCGATCATGTTCAACAATAGTTCTTGGAATGTCACAGATAATCTCACGAGATATATTAACAACATTGCCCCATCCATCATTTCGCCCATCCTGACTAACCCCGAGACTAAAACTGGGCATATCCTCAATCGTTTTTTATATCATCTCTCCTACCCAGTGCACGCTCGATCTTTTCGATTGTCGTGATAATCTCGGAGCTATTCTAAAAAATTTCATTTTCTTGAGTCTCACTCATCTCAGCATTATCAGTCGCCTCCACACCACCCTTCCTGCTCGTGAAACCAATCAACTTCCTTGCCGCTTCTTGAATTTTGTTAAATTGTGCAACCCTGAGAAAATTCTTTTGGCGCATTCTCCAAAAAATATTATCATGTCAACAACATCATTTGCAAGACACGACGACTTCCCAACCATCCTAACAGCATATTTCTAAAATCTTATGCACACAAAACTTAAAAGTTGCAGCCAATAGACAAACAATTATTCTGAACTGTGTTTGATACATGTTTTTATCTTAATTTTGATGATTTTATTTTGTCACCAAAACAATGTTTTTAAAGGTTGTCCAAATACTCCTAAATGATTTAAAATGGTTTTAATATTTTCAGGAGTATTTCCTCAAGTTTATAATAATGGACAACACTTTTAATGATTTTATGTCAATGGGCTTTTACTCCTAAACAAGATTTCTAAATGTTGTCTAAATACTCCCGATTGGTTTAAAATATTTTTACTAAATTTTCGGAGTATTTCTTGAGTTTTATTTTCGACAAAAATTGGACAACATTTAAATCTCTTGTCGACCGGCCGCCCTATAGGGCAACCCGCACCTGAAGATGATTTTTGAAACAGAAAATGAGACGGAAGGAAAACCAGGTAGGTCGACCGGTCGCCCAGGGGTCGACCGGTACCTGCAAGTTGGCGATGAAACAGATTGATTTTTTCCAACAAAATAGATGAGGGGGACCGGTTGAGACAGGGGCCGACCGGTCGAAGCCTATGTCGACCGGTCGCCCTGTTGAAATTTTCAAAGTGTTCTTAATTCTCTTATTTCTGTGCGGCCGGGCCGCCTCGTATTGACAAAGCAAAAATATGACCGTTTGACAGACACATTTCCTTAAATTGTGGGATTGATTTCTAATGACTATATTCTTGATTTTAATTGTATTTTTCTGTAGATTTTTAATCCCCAAGAGGAGCCTATGCTTGATCAATCATCTCCTATAAATAG
Organism: Rehmannia glutinosa; assembly: GCA_016081115.2. Lineage (NCBI taxonomy): Eukaryota > Viridiplantae > Streptophyta > Magnoliopsida > Lamiales > Orobanchaceae > Rehmannia > Rehmannia glutinosa. The sequence goes on from JABTTQ020002614.1 coordinate 163,777, forward strand.
AGGAAGTTTTGGAGCAACCAAAACAACAATTGAGATACAACACAACAAGATACACTTCAAGCATATACTTGGTCTTTCATTGTTATTATTCTTGTTGTAAATTTGCCTAGCTTATCACTTTCACATCTTTGAGGTCTAGGCTATTCTTGATTACACTTTGCACTCAAATTGTATTATTCATTATTGAGTTGTAATCTTGATTTTTGGTTATCATTCAAACACAAGATATCCTTGTGAGTGTTCTTGTGGTAAGAACACACTTGGATGATCTAGGTGATAGGTGCAAGAAGATTGTGGTGATCTTCTTATTGAGGTGTTGACGAATTTGGTATTCTTCAAGGTTGAAGATTGTGGTAATCTTCACAAGGTGCCGTTGGAGATTGTGGTAATCTTCAAGAAGAGATTGTGGTAATCTCAAGGGTGGTGTTGAAGAAGAGTGTGAAGCTCTTCAAGGTGTTGTAAGTTGAATTTGTATTAATTTTGGTAATTAATAAAATTCTTTTTCTTTTTGAAATCCATCCCGGATATACTGGGGTGGTAGAGGATTAGGCCCTAGGTGGGTTGAACCTCTTTAAATCGAAGTGTGTTGTTTACATTCCGCACCTTTATTATTGTGTTTGAGCATTCGGTTGTAAAAAGAGGGCTAAATCGAAAAGATGGAGATAATCTATTCACCCCCCCTCTAGATTATCGTAGCCACTTGGACTTACAAGTGGTATCAAAGCCAAACTCTTTAGTAAGCTCGTTTCACATCGCGAGTGAAGAGAAACGATCGTCGCTCGAACGAAGCTCATCTATCCCAAGCACCTCCACCACCAAGCCACCACTATTTGATTCCAAAAATTTTATTTTTGGAAAGAAAGAATGGAATGCTACTTGCAAGGTTGCGGGTTCGACATTTGAACACCGTCATAAACGAAGAATCCATTCCGATGAAAGATACACCACACACCTCAAAAGGCTTCAAAAAGCTCAATGATGAAGAGAAGAAAATCATCTCCTTAAACGGTAAAGCTCTCAATATTTTGTATTGTTCATTTACTAATTTAGAATATGAACATATTGTAGGAATAAAGTAGGCACATGAAGTATGGCAAAAATTAGAAGCCATCTATGGAGTATTTGCAAATGAAAGTAGTCAAACAAAAACATCTACTTCTCAAAGGGATACAAGTTCATATCTAAGGAACAAACCTCTTACAACTTCCAATTATGAAGAAGTTGAATATTGTTTTATGGGCTTCAATGAAGAGAATGAGGTATGTCTTAAACCCTCTACTTCCTATGATATTGTCATTCAAAATGATTATAGTGATTTGCAAAATGATTATGATGAACTTCAAAATGAATTCCAAAGCTTACTTGTTAAATACAAAAATTTGAAAAAGGAATTCAATGTTTTGAAAAATGATAAGGATAGTTTATTTACTTCCTATGAATCACTATCATGTGCTCACACCACCACCACACTTGACAAGGTTAGAAACCTTGAAAAAGAAAATAGTACTCTTGTTGAGGATATAAATTGCTTGAAAAATGATTAATCTAAATCCAACTTGAAAAGTACCGATAAAATGACCAATATTGTTGATTGTTCGAAACTAGAACTTGATCATAAGCTCCAAGGATGTCAATCACATGAAAAAGAATCAAGTCTCTAAGCATGTTGGTCATTATGCTCCTAGAATTATTACATGTTTCTATTGCGGTAAAAAAAGGGTCATACGGCTAATTTTTGTCGAGCTAGAAATAGCTCTAATTATCGTTGGAGACCTAAAAGTCTCAAGACTAATCCTAAAGGACCCAAACACATAAGGGTACCACAAAATAATGTGTTATTAGGTACCCGTGAAATAATGATCAAAGAAAATTCATACCGCCAAGAAGACATCAAATGACCGTTTCATTTGATCAAAGAAGGAGAAACTATTTTCAACAAAGCCAATTTCCAAGAAGAAGATATAATCAAAAATGGAAAGAACACAATCCTTGGAAATGGCAAAGACATCATCAACAAGATGATTTTCAAAGAAGAAGAGACTCTCAACAAAGGGAAAGCAACAAACCTTGGAAATGGAGTGATCAAAGAAGTCATCATCAACAAAGTGACTTCTCAAAGGGAAGATATCATCAAAAATGGGAACGACACAACCCATGGAAACGACGTAATTGGTAAACCGTATCTCCCCATCTATATATGCATTTTATCTTAATTATATGCATGTTTTTATTTATGTCTTAATTGCAAAATGAGTTTTCATGCAATTATTTTTTAATTTAGGTCTTTAATATATTTGTGAGTTTCAAAATGTTTAAAAAGAAGACCTTGCATGATTTTCTAAAACTCTTGTGCATTTAATTAGACTTATGTGGCTTATTATCTCTTATGAAATCTTATAGCATAAGCTCTTTTTAATATCTCCTTTTACTTGCCTACACTTGTATTTTTTTGTGCAAACTTTGTCTAAGAATTGTGTAGGATATGTATCTCATATTCATTGGCTATTTCGTCATCAAAGTTTCTTAAACTATCGTGGTACGTTCACCCGTATTTACCTTAGAACTCGATATTATACTTATGCACATATCTTTCAAGATATTTCATTTTAACCCCTTAAGTGCCCCTAAATGATTTTGCAAATATTCTCTTAAAAGGGCACTACTTGTTAAGTCTCGATTTTCTCGAATATATGTTTTCCGAAACCCGTATTTGTTGGACTTGATCCAAAACTATCTTTTGCAAAGTTTTAAAACTTTTGGGGTGAAAAATCAAATTTTTGAATATTCGAAAAGAAAAATTGCATTGGGGACGGTCAAAGAAAGCGGTCGGTGCGCGCCTCGTCACGCCGACCGGCCGCACCCTACCGGCGGTCGCCTGAGCAATTTCTCGGTTTAAAACGTTCGCCTTCATTTCATAACAGACGATTGGTAATTTTTTTTTGTTAAAACCCTAACTGCGAAATCCCCCCCTTTCTTCTACTATCTTCAATTCTTCATCAATCCTTGTAATCTTTCTTGCTAATTCACTTCTTTTTGCAAGAACTTCACATATATGGCACCTCCAAGAAATTCTACCGAACGAAATCCTCAAAAGAGGAGAAGGAGGCAAAGGGGAGAATCTTCTTCCAATCCCCAACAAAATGATATTCTACAAGGAGACTATCAAAATCGGCTTACGGAAGAGGAAATTGTCGAATTAAGAGCTGGGGTTTCAAAATCGAGCATTCATTGGGACTCTAGTAAGTTATCACTCTTCTACGAGCCTCCCTCTAGAGCTAATAGATTTCGATTCTTAAATAAACTTGCGGAGGAACATTATGAGAATATTGGATTGAATGATAAGAAAATTGCGTGCACTCGTATGGTTCGTTTTCAAGCATTTCATGATGAATTTCCGGATATTAGAGCTTATTTTGAAATTCAAGGATGGGTTTCATTTTGGGATAATCCGTGTTTGCATTATGATGACGAGCTTATAAAACTTTTTTATGCAAATATATGGATTGTTGATGCTACGGTAGATAATCCGTTGGAACTTCACACTTTTGTTAATGGTAGGCATTTTTCATGGACATTGGCCGATATTTGTAATCACTTTAACGTGCCAAATGATGGAGTAGTCAATGTGGATTGCGCTCATTGGGATGATAACATTTTAGGTATTTCACTAGATGATGTGAAAACCTTTTTAGGAGTATATCCCAGTGACATACTCGGCAATGCCGCCAAATTATCGGATTATATCTATCATTTGCTCCTATTGTGTTTGTGGAAAGGAAGTAAAACTTCCAAGTAATCTCGAACTCTTTCTCACCTATAAGATTGTTCGAGGAGAAAGAGTAAATTATGGGGCAATCTTTGTGTATTGCTTGTTGGAATCTAGAAAGCTCACCAAGAAAAATATACCTTGGGAAATTTGATTTGCCGACTTTTATATTTATCGGGATACCCGGAAAATGAAATGAATACCAAATTCGTCACAATGATTTTGATAATGCCAACATTCTATAAATGGTAAGAATGCGACGACATTTACCACGGGTTCCTACCAAAGCCGCTGGGGGCGTGCCCGACATCAACAACAACCTCGGGATGATTTCTTTAATGACAATGAGATTGAAAATATTGGTAGAGGTGAGTTTGTGAACAAAGAAATGATGAAGAGGAAAATGAAGAAGAAAATGTGGGAAATGAACAAGAAATTAGGGAGGAAGAAAATGAGGAAGGAGATGAAGACGAGTTGGATGTTGAAGATCTAAATCTCAAAGAGAGAATGGCCAAAGTGGAAAGAGAAACATTTAGAGATGTGGCCTCTCTTAGAAAAGAGCTCCGGGTTGTGAAAAAGGAAAATTCTAGTTTGAAAAAGTCAATTAGCAAATTGAAGAAATTCATCAAGGACCTCATTCCCGTAACTTGCTTCTCTTCGGACGAAGATTGATGTCCCTCCCTTCCTTTACTTTCTAGCATTTTCATTAATGTTGCTTTGTATTTTTATGAACCTTTGTAAAACTCTTTTGTACTAATGATATTTGCTTGTTGTCTTAAAAGGGTAAAAATTGCAAGTTGATAATGACTTGTGGATGATCATGGTATTGGTGGAGTATTCGATGGTAAAAATGCTCTAATTTAAGCATTGTTTGATAATTGGTATGAAGTACTTGATGGTAAAAGTGCTTCTTTTAATACTTTGATCATTATGCTTAGTTGGATATGTTGGGACATTTGATATATCATACATGTATTGTTTAAGGCATGACTTATATTACTTGATGGATGCTCTTATTGTTGGCATTTGAAATGCTTTGATCCTTCTTAGCTTATATTATCTCAATTGGGTTGAACCCTTGAAAATCTACCTTGTTGAGCCTCTTATTTGATGAATTAATATTGCATATGTTGCATATGATCTTATTGAGCTTTGGAATGAGCTTGATTGATGATGTTATGAAAATTTTTGGCTTGAAACTTTTACAAGGACTTTATATAACCTCTTTTATTTTTCACACACAAGGTGTTCGATGAGATGTCGCTATGAAACTTTCAACTTCTACATGATTCTCTTGCTTCAAAATGTCTTAAAATCTTTTTAAAATCATGTTTTTAGCTAACTTATGAGATTATGGATCTCTTATGTTATAATTCTCCCATTTTCCTTGGACTTTAAGTATAAATTGCTCGATGGTTGATAAACCGTCTCGTTTGCGCACTTTGATATATTTATATGATATTTTTATCATCCTAACATTCTTTTTGATGATTCCAAAGGGGAGAAACATGATATTGACTCATTAGCTCAAAGAAGCTAATAAAAGCTTGTCATAAAAGCTATAAGCTATGGCTCATAAAAGCCATAAGTTGTGATTTGTTTTTAGTTCAATTGTTGCTTGATGGACTTATATAATTGTTTAATGATATTTTGTGACAGGGGGAGCTTATAAGCTCTTGAACAAATTGTAAAAGCTAAAGCTTTTAGCTTATGGAAAATTTGCTTTTACATTATTCTTGATATGCTTGTTGATAGGGGGAGCTTGTGCTTATTATTGAATATATTTACTCCTACTTGGTTGTTTTAATATTTTTGGAAATTTTGGTTGCTTCCAAACGGTAAAAAGTTTTTACCGGAAAATCATTTCTAAAATTGTTCTCCCAATTTGTGTAAAAATTGTTTTGGTTTGTAATCATCAAAAAGGGGGAGATTGTTTGATACATGTTTTTATCTTAATTTTGATGATTTTATTTTGTCACCAAAACAATGTTTTTAAAGGTTGTCCAAATACTCCTAAATGATTTAAAATGGTTTTAATATTTTAGGAGTATTTCCTCAAGTTTATAATAATGGACAACACTTTTAATGATTTTATGTCAATGGGCTTTTACTCCTAAACAAGATTTCTAAATGTTGTCTAAATACTCCCGATTGGTTTAAAATGTTTTTACTAAATTTTCGGAGTATTTCTTGAGTTTTATTTTCGACAAAAATTGGACAACATTTTTCTCTTGGTTTGGTCGCCCCCTATAGGGCAACCCGTGCATCGAAGATGATTTTTGAAACAGAAAAAATGAGACGGAAGGAAAACCAGCGAAGTCGTCGGCCGTCGGGCCGAGGCGTCGGCCACTGCAAGTTGGCGATGAAACAGATTGATTTTTTCCAACAAAATAGATGAGGGGGACCGGTTGAGACAGGGCCGACCGGTCGAATCCTATGTCGGCCTGGTCGCCTGCTGAAATTTTCAAAGTGTTCTTAATTCTCTTATTTTAAATGCGACCGGTCGCCTGTGTATTCGACAAAAAAATATGACCGTTTGACAAAACAGACACATTTCCTTAAATTGTGGGATTGATTTCTAATGACTATATTCTTGATTTTAATTGTATTTTTCAGTAGATTTTCAATCCCCAAGAGGAGCCTATGCTTGATCAATCATCTCCTATAAATAGAGGAAGTTTTGGAGCAACCAAAACAACAATTGAGATACAACACAACAAGATACACTTCAAGCATATACTTGGTCTTTCATTGTTATTATTCTTGTTGTAAATTTGCCTAGCTTATCACTTTCACATCTTTGAGGTCTAGGCTATTCTTGATTACACTTTGCACTCAAATTGTATTATTCATTATTGAGTTGTAATCTTGATTTTTGGTTATCATTCAAACACAAGATATCCTTGTGAGTGTTCTTGTGGTAAGAACACACTTGGATGATCTAGGTGATAGGTGCAAGAAGATTGTGGTGATCTTCTTATTGAGGTGTTGAAGAATTTGGTATTCTTCAAGGTTGAAGATTGTGGTAATCTTCACAAGGTGCCGTTGGAGATTGTGGTAATCTTCAAGAAGAGATTGTGGTAATCTCAAAGGTGGTGTTGAAGAAGAGTGTGAAGCTCTTCAAGGTGTTGTAAGTTGAATTTGTATTAATTTTGGTAATTAATAAAATTCTTTTTCTTTGAAATCCATCCGGATATCTTTGGGGTGGTAGAGGATTAGGCCCTAGGTGGGTTGAACCTCTTTAAATCGAAGTATGTTGTTTACATTCCGCACCTTTATTATTGTGTTTGAGCATTCGGTTGTAAAAAGAGGGCTAAATCGAAAAGATGGAGATAATCTATTCACCCCCCCTCTAGATTATCGTAGCCGCTTGGACTTACAAAATGCACATGCAATAAGATTGTACTACACAAGCAACATAATTACCTTACATAAGCAAAGAATTTAAAAGTCATATTCAACAAACTGGTACTACATAAGCAACAAATATGAACTACACATGCATGTCAAAAACAGTTGTTGAGTTAAATTCAACAATTGAACCAACTTGTCTTACATTAGCAATAATTCTGAACTACATATGCAACAAGATTGTACTATACAAGCAACAACTTGTATTACACAAGCAACATGACATCCTTAAATAATCAAGACTTTAAAAGTTACATGCAACAAACTTGGGTTACACAAGCAATAAATCTAAACTACACATGCATGACAAACCCTTTTTAAAATCAACAGGAAACAAACTTGTACTACATCAGCAGTAAATATAAACTACAAAAGCAAAAGCAGTTAACTAAAATAAGCAATAATTGATTACCTCATTACTCAAACTACCAGGATGGTAGCTTCGCCTTCAATGAAGGTCTCTCCGTAATACACGGTAGATCCCAGGATAAAACCTCAACTCCGAGCTCTAGTTGCAATGGTTGGTCAACAAACCCTTTCCCAAACAACCTCTATCTAACTCCCTCGTTGTTATATCTCTCAATATCTCTATAGTCCAAAAACAAAGACTCGATGACCTCCTAGGAACATCACGGGTGTAAAAATAACTTTGTCCATATAAAGAACTCGCAATGAAAGGAGAAAAACAATTAAAACTACACATACAACTATAAAAATAACTATAAACTGAAACTTAACTTACAACTAGAAAAACAACAATGGGCTTTTTTTTTTTTTTTTTTCTCGCTAATTCCCCATTTATCCTTCTTTGGCAACTAGAGTATTCAATGTATACTCACACCAATTCAATTTACGGAAGCTACTTGACATCCTCCAGGCTTTTCATTATAAGTGGATTTACATATCCACACGAATTGTTCCCGATCACCAAACAATCATCCAAGACAGCAAAATGTCTCTTAAACCAAACACCACCGTCTTTGCAACCACTCATCTGCTCGCATACTTCACCGGCTGTAATGTTATTGTTCGCCTTTGCAAAAAACCTTGCCACAGTTTGAGTAGATGGCACTCACCATCTGATCTAAATTTTTTTTTTTTTTTTGATATTGATAGGGCCATTTGGGAAACCAAGAAGGCATTGTACATCACTCACATCAATGTGGATTGATTTCCCATCTGCCCATCTCAACTCACAACTAGGTGGATCAAAGTGTTCCACCAACCAGTATACCAGCTCAGAGGGGAGGATCAACCAATATCAGAAAATAGATATGGAGCTGCTGCAACATTTTCACAAGAATGAAATTTCCAGACTCGAGAACAACATGAATGAGAAATTCAGTCTCCTCATGGTTGAAATGAAGATCGTATCAGCCGAGTCCAAGGCCACACGCTCAGAATATCGAACAGTGTATGATGCAGCAGACTCCAAACACAACTCAACTATCAGCAGACTGGACTTTATCCTCGGAGGTATGTTCCCTGGGATACCTCTCTCCTTTGGTGATGATGCCAAAAATGGGGAAGAGGAGTCCCTTAAGGGATTGAAAGAAGAAAAATTGAAGGATAGTTTTCAACTATGCAGTTCCAATAGTTATATGCATCGTTTAATAAGTATCTATGCATTATTGTCTTCATAAAAACTACAGTTTTAAGAGTTTATTGTTAGTGGTCTGGTTCGAGTTCTCCATCGGTATCTAATTCGTCAACGTTGGCTCTGGAAGGTTCTTATATATTTAATAGTGTTTTCATCGTTTAGAATTGATGTCATCTTCTTCCTCCAATTTTATGATTCTCTCTGTAACTGCAAAAATCATCATTGGTGGTGAGAAGAAGAAATTCAATGATTTTTCAAAAAATAGCGTGTGTTTAAGAGGCGTGATCCTTATGCTGGGCAACAAAATCTTCATGATTGACTGATTTCCATATTGTAACTGCTTCTGTATTTTGTATTTTTACATTGATACCATTTTGTTGATTAAATTAATTATTTAATGTAATATTTATCTATTTAATCGTAGCCACTGATTAATATGTGGAAATACTGAAATGAGTCTACACTGTCTCACCATTTTGTAACTACTTGTCATTAAGGACAATATAATAGTTTTCATTTCAACAATTTTTTTTATGGGGATTATAATTGTATTTGCCTTATTAATGGTGCGATAATAGGGTAATTTTTTTTTTTGGGATCCAACATAGTTAGTGTTTTTTTGCTACTAAGATGGCTCTTAGATAATGCATAATTAATTTTTTTATTGTATTATTTTATGACATATATTGGTAAAATGTAAAAACCATAAGGGTGGGTAGGGAGTACGTATACTTAGTTATTTTTTGTTGCATTATTTATGACACTTATTGCGTAGTTGGTTATAATGTACTGCATATTTAGTTTTTTACATTACATAGATAACTTATAGACAATGCATATTTACTTGATTTTTCTTGCATAATTTATGACACTTATCGCATGCATAGTTGGTATAATGTCTTTGCATATTTATTTTTTTTATCTTTGGATAGACAACTTCTAGACAATGTATAGTTTTCAACTATACATCTTATAGTTATTTATGCATTATTCCTAAAGAATATGCACCATCTCCAATTCGAAAAATTACAGTATGAAGAGTTTGAGATGAAGATACAAGTTTCGAATTCTCCATTGTTGCAACCTTCCACCATGTTGGCGATTGGGCTTTCTTGTGGAGTGGTTAACGTAGCATCATTTTCAATAGAATTCATGTCTTTCCACAAAATTTTTTTGTAATTTTATTTCTTGAGCGCGTGATGCTCTTGAACGATTGAGAATTTTTCTGTTGTTTTGGAGTGACGACTGTTGTAGGACATTTTTATGGAATTGTGGATAATAATTGATTCTCTCTTTAATTGTGTAACATTTTTAATATGATTAGTTGTCAATTGGTTTTACCTTATTACCTTTTTTGGCTTAAATTAATTATTTAATGATAATTTTGTTCAACTAATCACAAACATTCAATGATTTATGATAATACTGAGATCAATCCCTACAGTTTTACCATATATAGTGGTCTCATTAGATCCGATCCATATATAGATAATATGTGAATCAGAATAATGACAACTTATTATATTTCTAAAAACTTCTGATCAGAAAAACAGTCTGGGACGAAACATACATCCAACCCCACCAAATTTTTGACAAAAAGTAGTATATGAAATAAATTGGAATAATTGAACTAAAATCTCAGATTACAGAGATGTCTTTTGCACTGTCATTTTACGAAGTCTTGGTCAATTAAACATGTCTTGTTTTAAACAAAAGGTGCACCGTCATTATAAATAATATAAAACCAGCAGGTGCATTATTAATTTTCTTTTTCTTTCTTTTTTTGGCAACTATTGAGACATAATATTTTTCTTTCCTATTCATTGAGACGCCAATTTTGACTGGAAATTGGTGATTCTATATAGATATATAATATTTAAATAGGACGGAGCCAAAATTAGACTTTGGGGGCAAATTGAATATTTTTACTAGGACAGTAGAGACAGATATATTTAATCACATGAAAGATAATTTTATTATTTAAAAAATATTTACTTTGGAAAAAGTTATAATAGCGTTGTATATTTGTATATGAATTTTCTATGGCATATTGTTAAACACTTTAATATAGGGCTGCAATAGAACCGAGTAGAGCCAAATAAAAGCTTTTTTTGAGAGTTTGAGCTTGACTTGTTTATTATTGAGTCTCAGCTCGAGCTTCATTTATCGAATATATTGATGATTCACAAGGTTTTCAAACTTAATCAGTATAAACAAATTTAGTAAATATCAATTTTAAAATCGAATTATTCTTCGATTTATAACAAAATAAAAATTATATATTTCTAAAATGCATCATATGTCTACATCAAGTCTATAAGTTTATTCAAACAAATAAGTTTATTAATTTATATGTTTCTATATTTATCATAAGGAAACATATAAACATTAAATTAAAGTCCAACTATAAGTTTAAATTATATGAGCTATACGAGCTTACTAACGAGTCTGCTCACGAGCTTAATTAGTAAAAAGTCTGCTAACGAGCATGTTTTTGAGTTAACGAGCGAATATCATTAAACTTGAGTTTGGTTCATTTATTTTAAAAAATCTTATTAAACGAGCTCATACGATCTTTTATCGAGTCGAGCTCCAAATAATTCATGGGCGAACCGTGTATTTGCAGCCTTACTCTAATAAATTATTCTCTCTCCATATATAAAACTATAAACACAATGTTTATAATCAGAAATGCGGTGCTTGGAAGTTGGATGATCAGTCATGATCTCTTGTTGCACTACATCATCAATCACAAAGAATATTATAATTATTAATAAGAAAATACTGCATAAATTAAATTATCAGAACTCATCAGATATACACTTCAAAGTCAAACCTGTGAACCCTACGACCTGATTCCACTTAATTTCACAAAAAAATAATCAATTAATTGCTATTTAATATTTGGAAATTTAATTAATCTGGGATGATGCCATGATGGTGCCACCAAATTTCATGCATTGTGTACTAACCTATAAATATAATAAAAAAATTGACTTCTGAACATACATTTCTTAAAATCATCATATGACGAATAATACGATCCATCAATATGAAAGGCTTTCTTCAATGGATATATTCTTATTTGATGCTCCAATATTGTAGCAAGGCCAGGTCCATGCTTCTGCACCTTTGAGGGTGTTTCGGATATGCTTAATTATATTATATAGGACATTTTTAAAGTTTATATTTTATTAGATCATATATTATTAAGGGCAACTTTAATTGAGGGAAGTAAGTTGTTCTGGCAAGTCAGGGAGGATAAATGAGACATACAACCAAGTTCGGGGTGTTATTGTATTTTGCCCTTGTCACGCCCCAATTTAGTACCCAATAAAATAGAATATCATCCAATATGGTACAATCGAAATATTCAAATTTAGGCTTACCAAGTGTTACTATCTAACTATAAACAACTAAAAACCAATAAATACAGCGAGAGTCTATAACTTATTACATACAAATAATAATAAAGTTGTAACTCACCTAACTATTACAAGATAAAATAGTTACAAGGTTCAAGTGTCGATGGATAAGTCCTTCAAAAGGAATCTGCTAGGTCGAGTCAATCCTTGTATGGAAGTCTCATCGATCTCAAAATGTTCGGTCTCTGAAAAGTTTTATAAAATCGTGGGGTGAGCTAAATGAGCTCAGTAGGTTGGGGTAGGGGAATGCAGCATTGAAAAGCTAAAATATTTTCTTTATGGTTGAGAGTACTTAGTGTGCCAAAAATTATTCATGTATGCAGGACAATGGTGCACAAACGATTCATTAATTTTATGATGCTAGCAGTGATGCAATACATATTGCACAACAGTTAGTCAAGTACAGTAAATATTTTTCTTTTCAGATGGTAATAATATCTAAATCTTTAAAACCAATAGTAGATATATCGTTTTAAAATAAATTCGTTTTGATAAAAGCAATACCAATCAATCGTCACTGAAACAAGAAACGTAGGATCAATGTTGATCGGACACGATCTGTCCGTTCTCCTTATTGCTCCCAAGAATATTTGGTCAAGCCCGATCACCTTATCCCTCCCACTAGGCTCGACGTCTCTTTAGCTATGGGCTTTTGCCCGCAGATCGTCATATTCATGAATATACCGTTTCTACGACCTAAGTTCGCCGCCGTCTGCGGCCCGAGGCCGAAAGTGGGAGTAGGTAAATGGGTAGTCAAACAGGGATCACATGCAGTTTGTTCGATCCATTGTCTAACCTACCCACACCGCAATGGACTCAGTCAGTCAATAAATTTGTCAAAATGACATTTATTTGCCCAAAGGCCAAGTCAAACAGTTACAAGAGTTAAAATGCAAATGAAAATGTAAATTCAAACCATGAATGGTACAATTTATATTTTCTTTACAACTAAATTATTTTGAAAATGGCGTATACCGTGAAATCATGAAATAGTTTAATGTTGTGATGTTAATGAAACAGCTAATGTCGTGAAATTTATGAAATTAAAAACAAACCCATTTTTCTTTAGAAAAATGATATTTTGCCCACCTTTGATTCCAATGTCGCCTTAATGATGTACATGATGAAAATCCTAATTGTTGGGCTCGATCTCGTCTCCTACACTTTTATCAGTTTTTATGATTAGGCATCGACATCAATTTTCTACGAAATCTATGGTGATTATCTGATATTGATTTTAACCATCTAATCTATAGATCTTTAAGGAAATATAATCCCGTACAACAATATATAACCTAGCATATTAGTCATTGGTTATTCCAATCTATTAAACCTTATTAACTACTAGTAATAAGAATATATATTCCCTCAAAAAAAAAAAAATGTAATAAGAATATATAAGTCTAGCATTTATGTGTATTTTTATATGTACACTGTTCTTTTATGAAATAGTTGAAGCTAACGATTTCATTTGCCTCAATTGTTCTTTAACTAACAAATTATTTAAAGGTTGGTATTTTTAATTCTGAACTATGTTTCTTCTTTAAAGTTCTAGGCATCCATTTCCAAGAGGTTGAAGAAAATCACTCACCAAGGATCACAACTTCCAGTTTTCTGTCAAGTTGAATAGATGCAGCTAGTTTGGATGGAAGTTTAATTCTATACGAATTCCACCTGGATATCTCTCAAATTTCTTTCCTGATACTTCTATAACACCCAGCTGCAAATTTAAAAAGACATTTCATATATATAATCATATTATTTTACATCTCCAATATTCAAACTACCATAACCTTACCGATTGAAATTATCGGGATAAAATCAGCTGTCTCTTTCTTCTACCTTCTCCTTTGTTCATTTCTTGAGATCACACACACATCTTTTCACTCATTCCTCTAAATATCAGTATATACCTTAAGCAATCTTCAATCAATTTGTAGTCAATAGACGCCTGTTTATACCAGGCTTCTTCTATCTAATTTCATGGCTTTTTCAGAAGATTCACTTGCCCTTCTTTCTTTTCATCTTATTTTGTTTTCCCGATCAAGTAGTCGAAATCATTAAATAATAACTGCCCCTTAATTTTTACAGTAATGAAATGTTGAGGTGAGGACGAGCTAAGGGGAAGATTAGGGAAACATGAAACTCTTAATTGATGAAAAGTAATAGGCTGTCATCCCTCTTATTAGCTACGTGGCAGCATATTTGTGAGGCCCCGAATTTTAACAACGTGAAATACGGTGTCATGTAGTGATTATTTATTCGGCTATGTATCACAAATCTATTATTAATGAAACGCGACTCTACTTTTATTTATTTCTTCCAACGTCAATTACGCATTTCGCATTTTTGGAGCTTAGCAATTTTATATTATCCTCTAGTATTAATGTTTGATCGAATGACTACGACTTTAGAAATATTAGACCCTCGAAAATTTAGGAGTACATTTCGATCCTTATCCAAATATTTCATCTTATTCTATAATTCATCCCAACCAACTTCCAATTTATTTTTCGATTACACATTTCTTATTTCACATCTTTATTTTAAATTTCTAAATATTTAATTATGGATATTTATACATTTTATTTTTTCCCCTCAATTTATAAAGAAAAGAAACCAAATATTTTTTTTCTTTTTTTCCCCTAATTTTCGAAATTACCACTTTAAATGGGGAAAATAACTCAATTTTTCTTCTATCACTATTTTATCATTTTGTATCTCCCAACTAAATTATTATTGGACAAACAAATAAATAAAATTTTGATAATTTCATTTATATTTTATTTTATGTCTTCCAAGCCTACAACTAAAAATCTTCCTACAAATCCCACTAACCCCTTAGTCAAACAAATGAATTTTAAATTTCCCTCTAAAACCTAGCTTTTGGCTTCATGTCCCTAATAAAGAAAGCTAGTTATTTTTTTTACCCTAAACCCCTAATTATTCCCAATAACTATCATTAATCTCCCAAGCAAAAAATCTTCTCCCTTCTCTCTAAACATTCTCCTACTTCTCTCTACAAATTTCTTCATATCTTCAAAACACACATTCTTCAAATCTTCAAACAATCTTCATATCTTCAAAACACACATTCTTCACATCTTCAAACAATCTTCATATCTTCAAAGCATACATTCTTCAAATCTTCAAACAATCTTCATATCTTCAAAACACACATTCTTCACATCTTCAAACAATCTTCATATCTTCAAAGCATACATTCTTCATATCTTCAAACAATCTTCATATCTTCAAACATTTCTTCATATCTTCAAACACACCTCATTCATATCTCCAAACATTTCTTCATATCTTCAAACACACCTCCCTCATATCTTCAAACACTTCTTCATATCTTTAAACACACTTTCTTCATATCTTCAAAAATAATTTTGTCATATCCTCAAACACTTTCTTCTTTCTTCAAACACTTAAAAAAAACACAAGAACTCTTCTTACTTCTTTATTTTCGAAACTATCACTACAATGTAAGGAATTTTCTTCTTCAATCCATTTTGATATTTCTAGCTCATCCTCTTCACTTCTTAACCTAAGTTTGATTTTTGGTTTGAGGTACACTTAGAAGACAACTTGAAGATAATAGAGACTTGGAACCATCTTGACTAGACCTCAAGAAATTGTGAAGGAATTTGTACTAGAAGGTAAGAAATGGGATTTTTAGTACATTTTCTTCTTCTCTTCTATTTTCCAAAATTTTGATACTCCACTTTCATTTTTGGACTTTTAGGGGCTGACCTTAAGTGTTGTTTTAAGAGTGAGCAAAGAAACCCATTTTGAGACCTCTACTAGTCTCATTTCATCTACTACACAAGGTAAGAGTAGTTTTACCAATATTCTTCACCTCTTTCTTCTTTCCTTAAATTTTTAACCTCATTTCCTAACTCCTACAATTTTTTTGATATTCCTTGACTTAGGGGCTAACCTAAATCACTTCTTCATCAAGAGTGATTTAGTCCATTGTTCACCAACAAATCAATCTTTAAGGTGGGTGGAAAAATTCTTTCAACTTCTAGGTGTTTTAATTAAAATGCATGTAGCATTTTGTTATTGAGCACTTGATATATATATATATATATATATATATATATATTATGTATTGCATGCTATTTTCTTGTATCAAGTTGAAAATTTCTCAAGTGTTGCTCAAAAATGCGATTTATCGAAAATTAGGTCATACATGTACACTTTATTGTTATATTTGATGAATTCTTGTATGAGATGGTCATGTATGTGTATGACTCTTGAAATCTATGTTTTGTATGACTTATAACCTGGAAAAGTCGAGCATAATTGATTAAATTTCAATTTTTGGACTTAAAATGCAAAAATAGAAAGTTGGTGGACTTAATTGGAAGAAAATAAAACTTAAGGGATCCCTCTGTAATTTTCGAGTTTTGGGACTGTACTCAGGTTCAAAAATGATGTTTGGACATTTTAATAAAGTTTGAAGAGTTTTTAGTTAAATAAAATCAACCTTTAAAAGCCCAAGGACTAGATTGTAAAATTTTAGAAGTTTAAGGGCTATTTTGCAATTTTCGAAACTGTACCAGGCCCTATTTTTAAAATTTAAAATTTTAACTCTTAAGGGACTGGAAATAACATATTTTAAGTGTATTCCAAAAATCCAAGTGTTTAGAGCTTGGAAAGTAATTTTACAAAACTTGAGGGACCAAATTGTAAAAGATTAAAATTGAGGACCAAAATGAAATTTCCAGGACTTATGCAGTCCATGCACCTGAAAATACTAATTTAACTATAACATAATGATATTTTGGACCCAAGGTTCAAATTTCATAACAATCGGACTCCTAAAAGCCTTAAAGGCAATTATTTTGAAATGGGACAAAAATGAGATTTTCAAACGTTAAGGGGCCTATTCTTATTTATTTTTAAAACTGTTTTTGTCCCAATATCCCACTGACCTTAGTGATATTTTCCAATTGTAATCACATTAAAATCCCTTCCGGTTTGTGAGTTCCAATTATTTTAAACTTAGGGACCGAAATGACAATTTTAACAAATTTGGGGCTAATGTGCGAATTTTATAAAAACTTGATCTCAAAACTATAAAAACCTGAATCTCTGAACAATTTAGAAAATTTAGGAACTGACCTCATAATTGTTCAAGGTCGGGACATTTATTTATTCAAATAACGGGACTTATGTTCCACATAATCTTTCAAGATATCGAAGATTGCTTATCCTCCCGATAATCATCTTCATCCAAATAACTCCACCAACGCCATAATTGCCATGCGCAAATTTTCGAAAACTTTCATAAAATGCTTCCCTGAATCAATAATACTAGAGGTATGCCGGTTGACTACCCGAACTTGTATTTACTTTCTGTCTGAGTCAACTTGGTGTGTCGAGCTCACGATTAAGTCGAATGGATACGTCGGGGGATGGAACCGGGCAGCTGATCGCTATTCCACTCTTCCGGCCCCATCGCCCTAATCCCCAACCGAGGGACGGAGTTTGTCCAAGGGAAGCAGGTCGTAGTACTTGAGGTATAATCATGATTATGACGAATCCGAGCCTTGCAAGCTCTAATATGGATTATGTCTTTGCCTATGGAGCGATAAGGTGACAGGTCTTGGACCATCTTGAACGGGGAGTTAAAAGGAAGAACGAAGGAATCGCTGTCTAATCCACACGATTCCGGAGTTAAACGGACCCAATTGGTTGGCGCTATAAATCCGTACGCAACCGCTACTTGTATTGCATTGGTTGGCGCTACAAATCCATATGCAACCTTTACTCGTTTCCATAGGATTGGCGTTACATTCAGTACGCAATCCTACCTGTCTTGCCTGAATCATAGTGCTTGTGTGACCACGAACTATTTCTTAAACGGTATAAGTATATTACTTTATATATATTTATCACGACGCTTGTGGACTATGTGTGAAAACATGCATCATACCTCACGCGTTTTCATACAATCGTTTTCTCGCATTAACTATATACATCTCCACACTCTCACACGATCACCCCATCCACTGAGATTTCTGTCTCATCCCCTCCTATTTTCTAACCTTTAGATGAGGAGTACGTTGAAGACGTCGAACCTACCACGAACTGAATCCCGTGCACCGCCTGTCGTACTAGTTCCTATAATCATTGATGTCGAGCGACATTTTTTTTTGCTTTTGTTATTGTTGAACTCCTTCGTTCTGTTTTAGTTTGAATTTGTAAGTTTAAATTCGGATATTTTGATGGATTGTATTCGGATATTGTCGGACCTTGAGATGTAATTCAACTTGTGTGTATTTTATTCCACGCATTAGACTCTATTTCACTTGGAGTTTTGTATCCTTGGTTTAGATGTTGAATTATTTACATTTAAGTGATTGATCATCGTCGCGTCGCGTTTGGGGCGTGACAGTTATGGTATCAGAGCTCGGCTAGTAAGATGGAAACTTACACCGAGCTGACCCAGGATAGGTTCCTCTGACCTTAGATTGGGTACCGCTACTAGATGACCTAAGTTGAATCTTGGATGAATATTTGAACTCTTTTGGGCTGTTATAGTGTTAAGATATCTGGATATTCCTCTATTTGGACGTTAGGTGATTTAGAAAATCCGTGTTTTAGAGATTATAATGCCTGATATGGTGAGACTCGAAGAATATGAGGATATCTCTTGATAAGTATATGATTTGGATGTGATATATTATGGGATCTAGACACCTAATGATATTACTTTGGGGAAAATGATAGTAGGGGAATCACTAAGTATATTGATCAATGATAATACCCTTGTGTTATTCATTCTCAAGTACTTGCACAAGCTTAAGTAAGGGAATTTGACTTGTGGTTTAGGTGTCACGGATAAGATACATTAAGGATGTGACTATTATACGATCTCGACTAGATGTTACCACTAAATATCCCCTCCCGAGGATAGACGAACTATTTGATCAACTTCAAGGAGCGACGGTATACTCGAAGTTTGATTTACAACAAGGATATTATCAACTGAAGATCCATGAAGAAGACGTTTCCAAAACGGGATTTCAAATAAGATATGGACACTACGAGTTTGTAGTGATGTCTTTCGGTCTAACGAATGCACCAGCAACATTTATGGATCTGATGCACCGAGTCTTTCAACCTTATTTGGATCAATTTGTAGTGATATTCATTGATGACATACTCGTATACTCTAAGTCTAGAAAAGAGCATGGACGTCATCTGAAAATTGTTTTGGAGATACTACGAGAGCACAAGTTGTATGCCAAATTCAGCAAGTGCGAATTTTGGCGTAGTGAAGTCGCATTCTTGGGACAATTAGTATCCGGCACTGGGATCGCCGTAGACCCTTCAAAGGTACAGACAATGGTTGAATGGAAACAACCCGAGTCTGTAACGGAGATCAGAAGTTTCTTAGGACAAGTTGGATATTATCGAAGATTTATTCAGGATTTCCCCAAGATAGCCGGACCACTCACTCGACTAACCTAGAAGCAAGTCAAGTTTGTGTGGAATGACAAGTATGAGGCTAGTTTCCAAGAGCTGAAGAAACGACTCACTCTGACTCGATCTTAGCCCTTCTAAAGGGAAGTAAAAACTTTGTCGTCTACAGTGATACATCAAAGGAAGGACTAGGAGCAGTGCTCATGCAGGAAGGAAAGGTCATCACTTATGCATCACGAAAGCTCAAGCCGTATGAGTCCAATTACCCAACACATGACTTGGAATTTGCAGCTACAGTATTCGCGTTAAAGAAATGGATGCACTATCTCCACGGAGCAACATTCACAATTTTCACAGATCACAAGAGCTTGAAGTATCTATTCTCTCATAAAGACCTCAATCTGAGGCAACAGAGATGGATGGAGTTAACTGAGGACTATCACTTTGATATTCAATACCATCCCGGAAAAGCTAACATAGTAGCTGACACCTTGAGCAGAAAGGCGAGTTTAGCCAGACTAATGATTCGAGAGTGGAAATCATTAGAAGAGCTGAGCACTTGGAATCCGACGAGAACCAATACTTATATTTCATGTGCTAACATTTCGGTTAAACCTGATCTGATGAACGAGATCAAGGAAGCACAGGGAACATATGTGCATCTTCAAAAATTTAAAGAAAAGATACTTAAGGGAGAGAGTTCAGAATTCTCGGTACATGAAGATGGAATTATTAGATTCCAAAAAATCGAGTTTGTGTACCGAGTGACGAGCAAATTAGGAATAGAATCCTCGCAGAGGCACACCGTTCGAAATACACTATACATCCTGGAGAAAATAAGATGTATAAGGACTTGAAATGGAATTATTGGTGGGTAAACATGAATAACCAGGTAGCGGAGTTCGTTGCGAGATGTTTGACTTGTCAACGAGTAAAAGCAGAACATCAACGACCATCTGGTTTATTACAACCATTGAGAATTCCCGAGTGGAAATGGGAACACATAACGATGGACTTCGTGACGGGTCTACCAAGGACCAGAGGAGGCCATGATGTTATAGGGGTAGTCGTAAACCGACTCACGAAATCTGCACACTTCCTACCCATGAAGAAAACCGACAACTTGCAGAAACTCGCGTAGATTTATATCCGAGAGATCATTCGACTACATGGAGTGCCAGTCGACATTGTGCTAGACAGAGACCCGAGGTTTGTCTCCAGATTCTGGAAGTGCTTGAACGAGGAATTGGGTACCTCGCTAAGTTTCAGCACAACAACACATCCACAAACTGATGGCCAGTCTGAGTGAACGATTCAAACCCTGGAAGATATCCTGCGAGCCTACACGTTGGATTTCCAAGGAAGTTGGGATTCACACGTACCATTGGCCGAGCTTGCCTATAATAACAGCTATTAGCCCACAATTGGGATGGCACCCTACGAAGTCTTGTACGGACGAAAGTGTAGATTTCCACTACACTGGGAGATTGATGACCAATGGACTCCAAAAGAGAAACGAAAGTCGCCCTCGATTCCAAAGGTCGACTTAGTTCAGGAGGCCATGGAGAAGGTCAAGCTGATCAAGGAACGGATCCGCACAACTTAGAGCCGCCAAAAGAGTTTTGCAAACAAGAGTAGAAAGGACTTGGAATTTGAAGCCGGAGATGAAGTATTTCTCAGACTCTCTCCACGGAAAGGATTGATCAATCCGAAGAAAGGAGACAAGTTGAGCCCGAGATATATTGGACCTTACAAATTTTGCAGAGGATCGGGAAGTTAGCCTACCAACTCGAGTTACTAGCACAGTATGCGAGAATGCACGATGTATTCCACGTATCGAGGTTAAAGAAGTTCACCCAAGATACTCCTCCTATGATGAAAAATTTATCCTACATCGAGAAAACAATCTGGATCATTGACCAACAGATACGTCAGTTGCGTAATAGAGAGATTTCGATGGTTAAAGTGGTATGGGAAAAACCACAATCGAGACGAAGACGCAACGTGGGAAAAGGAAAAATACATGAGAAATCAATATCCAGAGTTGTTCTGAAGAGAATTTTGGGACCAAATTCTTTTAAGGAGGGGTGAATGTGAGGCCCCGAGTTTTAACAACGTGAGATACGGTGTTATGTAATGATTATTTATTCGGCTATGTATCACAAACCTATTATTAATGAAACGCGACTCAACTTTTATTTATTTCTTCCAACGTTAATTACGCATTTCGCATTTTTGGAGCTTAGCAATTTTATATTCTCCTCTAGTATTAATGTTTGATCGAATGACTACGACTTTAGAAATATTAGACCCTCGAAAATTTAGGAGTACATTTCGATCCTTATCCAAATATTTCATCTTATTCTATAATTCATCCCAACAAACTTCCAATTTATTTTTCGATTACACATTTCTTATTTCACATCTTTATTTTAAATTTCTAAATATTTAATTATGGATATTTATACATTTTATTTTTTTTCCCTCAATTTTATAAAGAAAAGAAACCAAATATTTTTTTTCTTTTTTCCCTAATTTTCGAAATTACCACTTTAAATGGGGAAAATAACTCAATTTTTCTTCTATCACTATTTTATCATTTTGTATCTCCCAACTAAATTATTATTGGACAAAAAAATAAATAAAATTTTGATAATTTCATTTCTATTTTATTTTATGTCTTCCAAGCCTACAACTAAAAATCTTCCTACAAATCCCACTAATCCCACTAACCCATTAGTCAAACAAATGAATTTTAAATTTCCCTCTAAAACCTAGCTTTTAGCATCATGTCCCTAATAAAGAAAGCTAGTTTTTTTTTTACCCTAAACCCCTAATTATTCCCAATAACTATCATTAATCTCCCAAGCAAAAAATCCTCTCCCTTCTCTCTAAACATTCTCCTACTTCTCTCTACAAATTTTTTCATATCTTCAAAACACACATTCTTCAAATCTTCAAACAATCTTCATATCTTCAAAACACACATTCTTCAAATCTTCAAACAATCTTCATATCTTCAAAACACACATTCTTCAAATCTTCAAAAAATCTTCATATCTTCAAAACACACATTCTTCATATCTTCAAACAATCTTCATATCTTCAAATATTTTTTCATATCTTCAAACACACCTCATTCATATCTCCAAACATTTCTTCATATCTTTAAACACACCTCCCTCATATCTTCAAACACTTCTTCATATCTTCAAAAATAATTTCGTCATATCCTCAAACACTTTCTTCTTTCTTCAAACACTTAACAAAAACACAAGAACTCTTCTTACTTCTTTATTTTCGAAACTATCACTACTACAATGTAAGGAATTTTCTTCTTCAATCCATTTTGATATTTCTAGCTCATCCTCTTCACTTCTTAACCTAAGTTTGATTTTTGGTTTGAGGTACACTTAGAAGACAACTTGAAGATAATAGAGACTTGGAACCATCTTGACTAGACCTCAAGAAATTGTGAAGGAATTTGGACTAGAAGGTAAGAAATGGGATTTTTAGTACATTTTCTTCTTCTCTTCTATTTTCCAAAATTTTGATACTCCATTTTCATTTTTGGACTTTTAGGGGCTGACCTTAAGAGTTGTTTTAAGAGTGAGCAAAGAGACCCATTTTGAGACCTCTACTAGTCTCATTTCATCTACTACACAAGGTAAGAGTAGTTTTACCAATATTCTTCACCTCTTTCTTCTTTCCTTAAATTTTTAACCTCATTTCCTAACTCCTACATTTTTTTTTGATATTCCTTGACTTAGGGGCTAACCTAAATCACTTCTTCATCAAGAGTGATTTAGTCTATTTTTCGCCAACAAATCAATCTTTAAGGTGGGTGGAAAAATTCTTTCAACTTTTAGGTGTTTTAATTAAAATGCATGTAGCATTTTGTTATTGAGTACTTGAGATATATATATATATATATATATTATGTATTGCATGCTATTTTCTTGTATCAAGTTGAAAATTTCTCAAGTGTTGCTCAAAAATGCGATTTATCGAAAATTAGGGCATACATGTACACTTTATTGTTATATTTGATGAATTCTTGTATGAGATGGTCATGTATGTGTATGACTCTTGAAATATATATTTTGTATGACTTATAACCTGGAAAAGTCGAGCATAATTGATTAAATTTCAATTTTTGGGCTTAAAATGTAAAAATGGAAAGTTGGTGGACTTAATTGCAAGAAAATAAAACTTAAGGGACCTCTCTGTAATTTTCGAGTTTTGGGACTGTACTCAGGTTCAAAAATGATGTTTGGACATTTTAATAAAGTTTTAAGAGTTTTCAGATAAATAAAATCAACCTTTAAAAGCCCAAGGACTAGATTGTAAAATTTTAGAAGTTTAAGGGCTATTTTGCAATTTTCGAAACTGTACCAGGCCCTATTTTTAAAATTTGAAAGTTTAACTCTTAAGGGACTAGAAATAACATATTTTAAGTGTATTCCAAAAATCCAAGTGTTTAGAGCTTGGAAAGTAATTTTATAAAACTTGAGGGACCAAATTGTAAAAGATTAAAATTGAGGACCAAAATGAAATTTCCAGGACTTTTGCAGTCCATGCACCTGGAAATACTAATTTAATTATAACATAATGATATTTTGGACTCAAGGTTCAAATTTCATAACAATCGGACCCCTAAAAGCCTTAAAGGCAATTATTTCGAAATGGGACAAAAATGAGATTTTTAAACGTTAAGGGGCCTATACTTATTTATTTTTAAAACTGTTTTTGTCCCAATATCCCACTAACCTTAGTGACATTTTCCAACTGAAATCATATTAAAAGCCCTTCCGGTTTGTGAGTTCCAATTATTTTAAACTTAGGGACCGAAATGACAATTTTAACGAATTTGGGGCTAATGTGCGAATTTTATAAAAACTCGACCTCAAAACTTTAAAAACCTGAATCTCTGAACAATTTAGAGAATTTAAGAACTGACCTCATAATTTTTCAAGGTCGGGACATTTATTTATTCAATATTTAACCCCAAAAGAATTGGTTTTTACAAAACGGGGCTAATTGTAAATTTTCTTTTTACAAGGACCTAACTCGAATTATTTTTTATTTTAAAGAAACAGCCCTGGACTCTCTGACTTTAATTATTAATTAAAATATTTTATTTTCTCAAAAATCCCCTGACTTATCGGATCGTCTTGACCGATTAATACGCGATCGTGGGGCGACTTCCTCGTCTTGCGATTTCGAATCTATAACGGGACTTATGTTCCACCTAATCTTTCAAGATATCAAAGATTTCTTATCCTCCCGATAATCATCTTCATCCAAATAACTCCACCAACGCCATAATTGCCTTGCGCAAATTTTCGAAAACTTTCCTAAAATACTTCCCTTAATCAATAATACTCGACTGCCTGGTTGACTACCTGAACTAGTATTTACTTTTCTGTCTGAGTCAACTTGGTGTGTCGAGCTCACAGTCGGAATGGATACGTTGGGGATGGAACCGGGCAGCTCGGCTGCTATTCCACTCTTACGGCCCCATCGTCCTAATCCCGCAACTAAGGGACGGAGTTTGTCCAAGGGAAGCGGGTCGTAGCACTTGAGGTATAATCATGATTATGACGAATCCGAGCCTTGCAAGCTCCAATGTGGATTTTGTCTTTGCCTATGGAGCGATAAGGTGGACAGTCTTGAACCATCTTGAACGGGGAGTTACAAGGAAGAACAAAGGAATCGCTGTCTGATCCACACGATTCCGGAGTTAAACGAACCCGATTGGTTGGCGCTACGCAACCACTACTTGTATTGCATTGGTTGGCGCTACAAATCCGTACGCAACCGCTACTTGTATTGCATTGGTTGACGCTACAAATCCGTACGCAACCTTTACTCGTTTGCATAGGATTGACGTTACATTCAGTACGCAATCCTACCTGTCTTGCCTGAATCATAGTGCTTGTATGACCACGAACTATTTCTTAAACGGTATAAGTATATTACTTTATAAATATTTATCACGACGCTTGTGGACTATGTGTGAAAACATGCATCATACCTCACGCGTTTTCATACAATCGTTTTCTCGCATTAACTATATACATCGTCACACTCTCACACGATCACCCCATCCACTGAGATTTCTGTCTCATCCCCTCCTATTTTCTAACCTTTAGATGAGGAGTCATTGAAGACGTCGAACCTACCACGAACTGAATCCCGTGTTCCGCCTGTCGTACTAGTTCCTATAATCATTGATGTCGAGCGACATTTTCTTTTGCTTTTGTTATTGTTGAACTCCTTTCTGCGTTTGTTTTAGTTTGTTTGTAAGTTTAAATTGAGATATTTTGATGGATTGTATTCGGATATTGTCGGACCTTGAGATGTAATTCGTACTTGTGTGTATTTTATTCCGCTGCATTAGACTTTATTTCACTTGGAATTTTGTATCCTTGGTTTAGACTGTTGAATTATTTCTGTTTAAGTGATTGATCATCGTCGCGTCGCGTTTGGGGCGTGACAATATTTGAAGAGTTGATAGGCTGGTTGATTAAGCAGTTGACAACTCAAAAATGTTACCCCATTTAGAGTAACTTGCAGATTTACTTGGATATATATTTGTTTTTTTTTAATTAGTCCGCATAAACATAGATATGTGTGTGTGAATATACGTATGTATATGTTTACATTTTAGTCCTTATGTTCGAAATTCTAGTAAATTGGGTCTAAGTTAATTAAAACCATCACCTTTTGGCCTATCATAAAATCAAGTTATAATACTTATAAATTACTAAATTATTTTAACATTTGATAGGTAGATGTATCATAATATGATACTATCCCACATTATATAAGGATTAAGATTCATTTTGATGGGTATGACATAACTAGAGCTCAAATATTTATAATTTCCATACATAAAATTGTCATCTAATATGGGGTCTCACAGCCCTAATGTGAGTCAACTTTCAGAAATTATTCTTTATTAAAACAAAAGTGTTATATCTATATATATATATATATAGATTGGTTGCAATAAGACCACTTTCCTAAGGTGAAACAGTAGAGACTTATCTTGATTATTGATTGGATTTTATAGAGGGTTGTGATTTATCAAGTTTTTCCAATATTTTTTCTCCAATTATATTTCACTGAGGGTATGGTAGGTGTTTTTTTTAGAAAAATTTGGTTTCTCACTCCAATAATGGCGCTTTTTTGGGCCAGTTTCCTTTCAAAATTTTATCCATTCAGTCAATTTTTCATTAATTTGCGAAGTAAAACTGTTGGTCTATCTATCTTCTCGGTTTGAAATCGCCAGTTCGAAATTGTTGATTATTGATTTGCGAAGTAAAATTTTTGTCCTGTCTTCTCAGTTTGAAACCATAGCATAAGTTCGACGAAGGTACAGAAATCCACCTGTGTTAATCATCGAAATAATATGTATGCAAGTTTGTTTTGCAAATTTCAATATTTGGCGGTTAAATTAGAGTTTTTCTAAGAGTAGGTTTGATTATGGTTTATGTGCTTGTTCGTGTTACTGTGTGTGTGTGGACGTTTGTAGTATTAATTTAGGGTTTGTGTACTGTCCTAGTGAAGATGATGGTGTTTGGTAAATTGAGTTGGTGGATGAGAGTATATGTTATTCAATGTTATTTATTGCTAATATACGGTTAGAACCACAATACAACAAAAAAATACCTTTTGCGTCGACAATTTTAGGGACGACTTGGTGTCATCCCAATTAGTCATATTTAGTAACGATATTAGTGCTGCTAAAAACTTCCGTCACAATTTTTACAAGCTCGTGCGCTAACTAATCTTATATTCTTATTTGTGATTAATATCGACTAATTTGTTATTGTAAAAGATTTTTCTGACTTTTGCAACGCCTTGGTCCCAAATTGTGTTCGTATTTGTGATGATCCATGTCGTCGTTGCTAATAATTGTATAAAATTCCCGGGAAACTTTTTCCCCTGACTTTCAATCCCGGCCCTAATCTTCATCTCTCACCTCTCTAAACTTTTTCCCCACGCTTTCAATCCCGCGCCTTAATCTTCATCTCTAACCTTTTTCCCCTCCCTCTGCCGATCTTCCCCGCCGCTGGTCCTCCACCTTGTTGTCGCTCGGAGACAGTCCGTCTAGGCCAATTCCTCATTGGTAATTGCTGCTCTTTTAATTTTCAGCTTTACATTGTTTTCAGTCCGTACTTGATAGTGCTTAGCCCTTTGGTCAAATCTTCTGCTGGTTTGTTGTTCTCTTATAAGAATTTGATATATGTGAGAGGAAGTTGTTCTTTTCTTGTTAGAGATTCTAGAGTAATTTAGTTCTGTGTTTCTTCAATTTTGTTATGTTTTCTTTTAGACTAAACCTGGGAGTTTTTACGTTCTTTTTCACCTTGATATTTTTTAATTAATGTAATGTGCTTATTCTACTAACATTATAATATTTTTTCATGATTATTTTATCCAAATAGAAGTATGACATTATAATATTTTTGCCGGCCCTTTTGTGCGTCTTTTTGGCTAAGGTTCGCAGGGCCTCCCTCTCCTTCAGGATCGGCAGACAAGAATGTGCCTTAATTGCCGACCTAATTTCTATAATTTACTTAATTTTCTGTCTTTTAGTTTTTTAAAATATTTTGATATCTGTTTGGATTTCTATAAATAAGTTGTGGATTGAAGGTTTCTGGAATTGACTGAGCAGTTACATTTAGGCTAGTCTATGCTCTCTCTTCTGGCTAATCAATCTTTGAGCTTTTAGAATCATTTAACAAAATCTGTTGAGTTACCTGTTGAGTTACCACACATTGTCGTGTTAGGCTTTAAAACTACCGTTTACCGTGCTAGTTGTTCCCTAATCTGGTGAACAAGAGGTAAGAGGTCCTTTAGTTTTTTTGCTTACATATAAAATCTTGTAGTATACGCTATAGACTAAAGCATCAAGACAATCTTGAAGGCTATTTTGAAACTGCCCTTTCTTATCTGTAGCTATAGCTAAATTATTGTATTAAAACTTAGATTTTCTGAAACACCTCATCTTGTATTTCTAAGAGATGAGTATGCTTATATTCAATTGTTATGTGTATAATTTCAAAACGGATTTAATTAATATTGTTCTTGTGTTCCATTAAGATGGTTTTACTTCTGATTTGAAGTATTAATTTTCCTCAACATGTTCTTATCCGCTGCAGAACGAATCTCTTTGCATCGAATACAAGATCTGATGCTAATGATCAAGTAAGAAGCTGATGTTTTTCATCTAAACAATAAAATGCCCTGAATAGTTAGTTTCTTATTTTTTTTTTTTTTGAATTACAGGGGAACTACACTAATCAATTTATCAGTTGACTGTTGGGAAACTAACGGAAGCTACGAGTCTTGTATTTCATCCTTAAGAAACTCCCAAGCAGAGAGGCGCGTAATTTCTCTGAAGTGCATTTATCCAGCAAACTTTACAAAAGAGGTATGATATATTAACTATTGATATTTGCAGTGAAAGTTTTTTACATGTTGAGAAAAATTCAGTTCAAGTTTATTCCATCCAATGAGATCAAAACAATTCCAAAATTCAACTGATAAACAGATACATAAGTTGTATAGTGTCATGTTATCCATTTGGTTTCACAGTGAAATGCAAGAATATAGGAATTCAAATAAGAATGTAGAATCCATCTAATAAAAAGAGTATGAGCCACAAGATCAATCAAGCAATCCTACAAACAGAATACCTAGAATAAGACAATACATGATGAAAATCATAATGACCCTTCACAAAAGAACCACCATTCTTCAATGGAGTTGGAGTAACCTGCATAAATAGAGTTTTTTTTGTAATTAGGATATATTCAAGGGTAGTTATTGTAATTTACCTTATTATTACTATTACAGACACAGTTGTGTGTGACAGGGTTAATGCATTATACTTTTGTGGTCACACCTTACTACACTAAATGTGCGATGAAATAAAACTCAGTGTACATAAAATTTCTAATTAATTCTGTAATATCAACTTTCATTATTGATATTTAGTGGTTTATTACTAATTTGGATTGTCTTGTGTTTAGATCTTGGAAAGGTCCTTCTTCTCCCAGCTTTGGGGAGCTCCCACAATGGGCAGTTGGTGGTAAGCAAAGTTCTGGGTATAATAATTAAATGTGATTAGTTTGTTATTAAAAGTTTTTTGCAATTAATTGGAATACATGTATAATTTGGAGTTTATGAGAAAGGTTGTGGATTTGACAATGTGTTCATGTCAATGGGGCATGAATTTAGAGATGTTAAATGGGCTGCGGTCCGTGCCGTTGGCCCGGACCGCTTAAACGGAAAAAGGAGGGTTAGAGCCGAATTATTTTGGCCCGAACCGTTTAGCCCGAGGCCCGTTAGGGCTAGCACGTAGGTTAACCGGGTTAGCCCCCTAGCCCCCCAATTGTGTTTTTTTAAAACCTAAATATAATTCTAATATTATAAATATATTTTATTACATATTACCTATTACTAAATATATTTTTTCAAGCTCACATCTCTTCATCTTTAATAGATTTAAATATATAATTCTTAAAACTATGTCTTATAGTCATATGAATATTTTTTTTAAAATATTATTTTTTTCATTTTATATGGGTATATATATATAATGCTATCCTTTATTATTATAGTTTTATTTTAAAAATTTTGATCATGGAATATTTAAATTTTATAATTCTGTTAATGCAATATAATTATAAACTATGCAAGATTTTTTTATAATAAATACTTTAACTTTTTTTTTTTTTTTAACAAAATAACACCCCGGGAGGTGGGGGATTGAGGCGTGATCCCCTACCTGTATATCAAGTAATCAAAGTATCATACAATGTAATGTCCCGTTATGGCGGGAGAAACTCAAAAACAACAAAACAACCTATCACTACGATATCTAGAAAGATTATCATAATGAGTATCTAAAAAATACTAGAGAGCCAATGATCTATGAAAATCAAGCTCGGATATCCCCATTTGGTCCATCCGAATGAGCGCAAGGAGGTGGTGAGAAGCCGTGCCTCTCTCAACAAAAAATGTCGCAATGGCCCGCTCCCAAAGCCGCATTAGGTGATCTGTTTGGTCGATTCCCTCTCTGTGTATGTGGGAAATCGAATCAAGGTCCTCAACATATTCGAATGCGAGTCAAAGTATGCTAAACCTGCAAGAGCCGAGGCCACCGAAGTGATCGTGGTGACCACCGCCCTGCGTCCAACTCAATCCAAATCAAGCGAGAATTGTCGGGCATGCCGCAATCCCATCTCAAGCGCTAGTAGCTCGGCATGAAAACTAGACACCGCCCTGGAAGGAAGCGTGAAATGCCAACATGAGTCCGCCGAATGATCTCGAATCAATCCCCTCCGCCAAAGAATCAAAGTGTCTCGATCAAATGAACCATCCGTGTTCGCCTTGATCCGAGGAGACCGAGGGGGTCGCCAAATCACAATACTTTAACTTAACATGTTAAACCTAAATGTTATATATGTTCAAGTTTAAAATTTAGATTTTAATATATAATTTTTTTATTTTTTTGACTTATAGCCCGATAGTGGCTGTTTAGCCCGAAGCCCGCTACGGTTAGGGTCAGTTCACAATATGCTAGCCCATTTATTAGTGGCCCGTTTAGCCGTAAACTCGTTCAGCCCGATGTATTTGGTACAATTTTATTGAATCATTTGTGGGATTTCTTACTTTTTCACAATCTTGAGAATTAAATTTAATTTAAAGGAAGACACATGAAACCATAGTTTTATCAAATCATTTGCTGACGAAATTCCTTGCATCTCTATAGTTGTCGTTGCTGTGCTTGCTGAGGTACATTCTGCCTATCATAGCCTTGATTCTAATACACGTTTAACTTTTTGTGTATAAAGAGGTGGAGGCTTTGCAAATTAAATTAGTTGTTTTATAAAGATTCTCAAACAAATATAGAAGAGTGGAGATAGTACAGTGATGACATCTTGTGTGAAGTCTAACAATGTCTACTGTTTAAATGTGGTGATAAAATCTTGATATTTACTATCCTATCATGTTAGACAGGAATTTCAGAATCAATTAAGTTTGATGAAATACTGCTTCTTGACTCTTAATCATTATTACAGTCTTCTAAATGTGGTTTCGTCATCCATGGGTACATATATAATCTCAGTTTTCCTGAATCATAGGTTCATTGTTCAGAGATTTAACCTTTATTATAATTTATTGTTGTTTGTGTATGATCAATTGATGTGATTTGTGTTTTTCTGTCATTCAGCCAAAGCCATTTTTGTTATACCTCATGATGTGATTTGTGGTTATGAATTTAAGTACTATTTTTGTTCACTCTTCAGTCTTCTGGCTTAATTATATATATTGAGCTTTACCAGCATATGGTCCATAGGCATGTATATATAAAGTTGTTAATTTGTAGCTGTGGTGAACAAAAAATTGATAAAATTGGGATTCTTAAATATGGACCCTGCATCATTAATTCATAATCATACATCATTATTGATGTAATTTATTTCTGATTATTAATTTCTGGTTTACCTCATGCCAGGCCTTGTAGTGATGTGCACAGGTTCGTCTGGTAGCGCACGACCACTTTAAAAACATAGATGGGGATGATCAAAATAGAATTAAGGTGATTAGGCTTAGTTGAGACGATGTTCCGTCTGTTATATATAGTATATGTTTAGGTCATATTTGTGTAGATATGTGTTAGTTTGATATTTAATATTATATTTTTTTTTGTGTGTTTTTGTTGATATTTAATATTATATTATTTTTTTGTGTGTTTTTGTTGATATCATTAGTTGAATGAATGCATTGTGGTGTTCATGTTGTTGGATAAATATTATTGTTGGGTGAATACATATTTAAAAGTAGTATAATAAATTAAAAATCATCATCATCATCAACTGCATCTTATCCCACTATGTGGGGTCGGTGGTGTGAAGTTTATAGTGTCAATTAATTATTTAAAATTAGTTAACACTATAAATTCACACAAAAAGCAAAGTGGCAAAGTTTTCGCCGGATGCTCTTCCTGACGCAACCTTCATGTGAAGGAGAAATGAGATGAAATTCCAAAATCATCATTATCATGAGTTTTTTCACTTGCATGGAAAATACGATGAGACTAAGCAATGAGTTGAGATAGTGTCATGTATAGTTATATGTGTTTTGATGCATAGTTATTTTAACGTGTACACTCTGAATTAGGGGCTGCTTTTTATAGTTTTAAACCATGCATATTTAGCTTTAAATCCATGTATAGATAGAGTTTTTATTGCATATGTGATGTAAACCTCTTTCCTTATTTTGAATGTTAGTATAGTTGATGCATACATATATAATTTATGAACAATGCATATTTGCATTCAGAATAATGCATGTGTAAATGTTTGAATCTCTATATGAACGTGAATAAATAACATGTGGATTTTTATATTGTAGTTACATATATAAGATGAACTTGCATACCATTTACCTTGTAGATATCGGACAAGGCTTTTATTATTAGGTGACAATGCTAATTATTCCACATACGCGATTATCTCAAACTTATCCTAGATGAGCATAGTTGTTGCAATACAACTTCTTTCTCATATAGTTTTATTACACAAGGATTTATTTCAATCATCCTTGATCCACTCTATAAAATTATTGAAATTCTTATGAGAGCACCCTTCTCTGACGCTATCCATGGTTTTTGTTTGAAGATTCAAGGCTCTTTCCTTATAGCTTTCATCACTCAAAAGATTTTCCAACTTATCCTTTATCTCTCCATGCCTAATAATTCCACTTTCATCTTTGTCTAGTCGTAATCCAACCTTCCACTCATCACAAATATAGGACTGATTAAGAAATTGGTCAGCAAAATAGGGCCAACAAATGAAAGGGACTCCATTGCTTACACCCTCAATTGTAGAATTCCAACCGCAGTGGCTTACGAAACAAGCAACAGATGGATGAGATAATACCTGTTCTTTGAGGAGCCCAACTCACTATTAGCCCTGCTCGTACTCTATCATCACCGAAACCTTTTGGATATGCTTCATTTATATCATTTGTTATATCCCGCCGCACAACCCATAGGAATGGCATGTTCGTGAGCTCAAGCCCAGAGCCACTTCCTCAAATGCGTCTGCTCAAATACGGCCAAACTACCGAATGCAACGTATATGACGGAGTTGATTGGTCGTTGATCCAACCATGCTAAGCAAGCGAGTCCTCCGCCGTAAGTAGCTGCCGATTTTCCGAGACGGTTGTTTGCGAAGAGGGCCCACAGTATAATATTTGGTACTAATGAAAATGCGCCTGGCTCTAAATCATAAGATGAGTTGCAAATTTGCCAACTGCTAATTTGTTTGTGATACTAAATTTGCTCAAAGATGTCGAAAATGATTTTTGTGTGGCCTCATCACCAATGAAGCCCATACGAAGTTCGTGGAGTGCATGAGTGGTATGGTTGGTGACAGCTGAATCATCTGGTCCTTCAACATTCTTCCTGCAATGCAAAGTATTGGAAAGAATAAGGTCAAATTATCTACGTACCTTTTGCAATTAGCATACATGAAGTATTTAATATACGTGATTTAACCGAGTTCTAAGAGGTAAGTACACACCGACAGCTAGCTCAATCGGGAAGTACTCACACTCTTAGAACTCAATACTTTAGCATGGAGGTCTTGGGTTTGAGTGTGGGGAAGGCATAAAACCCACTTTCACAGGTGGGAAGTCCATGAGAGGCGACGCGGATGAAAAGCCCAAAAGGAAAATTCAGAAAGAGCCGGATGGAAAAACCCAACACGAAAGATTAAGGAAAGAGCCGGTTTGGGATGACCCCCGAATGTTACAGAAACAAATTAAAGGCCAATTTATTAAACTAAAGTATTTTTAAAACCTATTTAACTAATTAATGCCAAAAAAAGAAAGCTTAATTATATAGGAGAAAACAGAATTCACAACTCTGTTTTCTCAATTTTCTTTTATTTTCGAAAATTTAGAAAACATAGTTCACAACTCGTTTTCTAATTTATTTTTTTAATTACTTTTTGAGAAACTTTATTTATTTATTTTATTATTTTCTTAAAATTAGTTTTTAGAAATAATTTTCTACTAAAAAAACCTGAACTTAATTGAATATTTTACTTTACAAATTTGAAAATACATACACCATTTTTCGGATAAGTGTAACTGATTTTTGCTCAAAATTTGAAAAGAATTTATAATAAATTTAGAAACACAACTAGAATAGGAAACACGATTATTAGTGTCAGGTGCTATCGGACCGATCCGATAAGAATAATAAGAAACGGGTTCCATATCGGCCAACCCGATAAGCCTGTTAAAGCAGATAACTTAAATAATATATTTTTTTACATATCTAACTTCCTAAGTGGCTTTATATGTGATAAATATTTGAAGAAAAAATAATATTATATATACTATATTAGTAAATGGTTTAACGAGCTAAATGCTTTAAATTGTTTAAATGAGCCAAAAAATAATAGCGAACAAATAAATACAAATAAATTTGTTTATCGGGCTTAATGGGTCGTGCAATTGGATTTTTATCGTGTCATGTTCGGGCTACCATTTCCAATCCGTCGATATTATCGGGCCGTGTTGGGGTTAGTTCAAGTTTTTTTCTAAATAGAATAATTTCTGAAAATTAAAAATTAATAAAATAAATAAATAAATTTTCTCAGAAAAAAAAAAAAATAAATAAATTAGTTTTCAAAAAAAAAGAAAAAGAAAATTGAGATAACAGAGTTATGATTCTTCTTTTGGCATTAATTTGTCAAATAGGTTTTATATTTACTTTAGTTTATTAAATTAGCCCAAATTAAAGCATTGTGATTTAACTTTTGCAATGAATAAATTTTTAGGATAATTACAAAAACTACCTTTGAGGTTTGGATTAATCACAAAAACATAAAACCTATAGATTATGTATTAGAAATTAGAAATAAATCACGTTGAAGTTTGATTATGTATTACACTTTATTCTCTCCCTAAGCAAAAATATTTCAAATATCTCATGTACATTTGTAAAAGTAATACCCTTAAATTTAAAAGGGAATCAAACCTCAAATATTTTTTTGTACTTTTCAAACTTTAATAGTTTTTTTTGTAATTAATCCAAATATCAATGGTAGTTTTTGTAATTAACTATATATCCCTGTATTTTTTGAGCGGACCATATGCAATGTTATTAAGGCAGTGTTGGCGAAAACAAATGCTTCTAAAAAAAGTGATAAAAATAGCTGAAAATTAAAAGTTGGTAGTAGTATTTGTAAATAAAAGCTAGAAGTTGAATCAGCTAATAAAAAGAGAGTGTTTGGTGAATAAGCTGTAAAAGTGCTTATTTGATGTTTATAAAATATTTTTTTCCTTTTTTTAGATTGTGATTAAATTATACGGAATTAGAAGTAGATGGAGACAAAAGGCTTACCATTATTGTCAATAATCCCATCACTTATTAGATTGGGGACGTTCAACAATGAGGCCACCGACGCCACTGAAGCTGGATAGAAAGCTGTTTTTTTCACCCCTATTTTGTTTGCCACCTCAAGAGCCCAACTCAATTGCCCATCAGCAACAACACCGGTGATTTTTTCTTCTCCTTTTCCATTTATTTTTTCAATAAGAGACTCCAGTTCACCGGGCATGACTCTAAACATCGCTTCTGTTAGCTTCCCGAGGTCGTTTCTGTCCTCCCACGGTTCCACTCCGTCCGGGATGTAAACCATGGTCACCGTTTCTCTTATGTTGTCTGAATCGGACAACGATTTAAGGACCCTTTCGTGATTGAACTCGGTGTTAAGTGTTAACGAATGTGACTTTGATGCCGTTCTTTACGAGCCATTGTGAAAGCTCCAACATGGGGAGGACATGGCCTTGTGCTGGATATGGTATCACTATTACGTGTGGTTTTCCCATATCGCTCTTTCTTCTTTGGTAAGTAACACAGCACTCACGCTTTTATATATAGGTGATGTTAATTATTCTTGAATGCAAAAACGATGTGGTGGATCCAATTAATTAATTTTGGGATGGAGTAGGTAATTGATTGCTTCATTTATGTTGTCTAGGTAGATGTTGACTAAAAATTTGATTGGTTGGTTTAATTAAGTTGTAACTTTCATGGCCCCTACAAATATATCGACATAATCTTTTTCTCGTCAGAATGTATATTGAAGGATCTCTTCATGTTACATAATATTAAAGAATAAACCATGCTCTCCATGCGATTGAGGAATTTCTTTATGTTTTTTTTCTTACTGATTCTCCTCGAAATATAAAAATAAGAAGGCTTTATTGCTTTGGACCTAATAAGTATAAAGGGATGGCGTATTTTGGTCATGTAAATTAATTTCCTATATCGAAATTTTTGTCTCATAAGTTTTGAGTTTTGCGCAGTTTTGGTCCTATAAATCTAAGGGGATGGCATGTTTCGACATGTACTTTAATTTTTGTGCAATTATGATCTCAATAGATACTTGAATATTTCACCTATGTGGGACCACAATACTACAAGAAAAAACTAATTTACATACATAAAAGTTTATAAGTAATTAAATAGTAAGATAACTATAGAGTG
The DNA here is from genome assembly GCA_016081115.2 of Rehmannia glutinosa. Classification (NCBI taxonomy): domain Eukaryota; kingdom Viridiplantae; phylum Streptophyta; class Magnoliopsida; order Lamiales; family Orobanchaceae; genus Rehmannia; species Rehmannia glutinosa. The sequence goes on from JABTTQ020002614.1 coordinate 201,009, forward strand.
TATGTAAAATCATTATAGGTAAATATTTTCAAACAAGATCTAAAACTGTTGGCAGGGGCGTATCCTCTTGGCTAAAGCCCCCCCAAAATTTTTGAAAATTAGTTTTTTTTATGTCTATTTTATTTTAGAATATTAATTTTTAGTACTAAATAATTATTTTATGGTGATTTAACCCCCCAAAATTACACGTCTAGCTCCGCCCCTAACTGTTGGTAATACGTATAATATTTCTGTCAGCTGAAATTAAAAAATTGTTAGTGATTTGTCGGTGATTAGTCAGTACGTAGAATTTGGGGGAAAATATTATTTTTTATTATATCGATATTTTGTAAGTAACTGTAAACTTTATTGACAAAATCATTTATGATGGTATATTCTGTCAATAAATTGGAATTTATTTTATTGTGGCAATTGCACACTATTAGAATTTATGGGACCAAAATTGAGGAAAAATAAAAAATTATGTGACCTAAATTTCTATGTACATAGAATACTTAGAGTAGCAAATGTGTCATCCTTTAATACTTATATGAACAAAATTACTACACATAATACATATATGACTAAATATGCAATGTTGACTTTTGAGATTAATAAGTTGGAAGTACTTTATAATATTTTTAATAAATGATGCTTATATATATGTATATTTAGTACTATAGCATCCAGTATTACAGCTATATATATGTGTGTGTGTGTGTGTGTTTTAGTACTGTTGATTATGAGTTATGACGTCAATCACTATTTTATGTTTGTACGTAGTGTTATTACCTATGCATCATCTCTTAGATCTTAGATGTTTCACATTGTTCTATGAGTTGACTAAAATTAGGTAAGAGTGGTTGGTATAAAAAAACTGCATTATTGTCATCTTTTCTGAAATCAAAGGCCTTCTCTCTCTCTTTTTTTTTTAATAACTGTATAAAATAAATTGCTCGGTTTCTCGCTTAGATGCCTAGATGGCTTTTCGTTATTTTGTGGTAAACTGGTAATCATTTAGGTCTAGCCGTTTTCAAGAATTTTCCGTAATAGGATTATTTGGTCTAAAAAGTAATCTTTTAAGTGGACTTGTTAGAGATATAGTTCTTCAAACAGTCATCTTTAAATTTTGGTCTACTATCTTTCAAAATTTTGGACATTTAATTCAGTTCGATTTTGACCGGAATAATATAATTTAACCGTAATTACTAACTAGGACTGATGAGTGCTAATGCGTATATGAATTTTGGTGGTTTGACGCAAAAATTGACATGTCAAATCATAAAAAGATTGACACGGCAAATTTGGGGATTTTAATAATTTAGTGGCAATTTCTGCACTAAATCACCAAAATCCCAATTTTTTTGACATGTTTGCACTTGACCGATCATAGTAAGCAATTTCTTATACAATTACACAATTTTGGTCAAAGTATAACTAAATGTCCAAATTTTTAAAAAATATTGGACTAAAATTTAAATGTGACTAGTTAGAGACTTATATTGATCATTGATCTATAATTTTGGATAGATCAAATTTGCTCCCCTATTTTAGTTAATGGAGAGAAATTAACTATCATTAAAGACAATTTTGTGCCCCCAGGTAGAGCTGTCAAAAAAAGCCCGGTCCGATGTGCTGGCTCGACCGGCCCGGTAATAGGGTCGTGTTGGGCTGCAATTTTGCAAGCTCGAAAAGAGTCGGGTCTATTTGGCCCGGCCCATTAGGCCCGAAATATCGGGGTGGGCCAGTCGACCCGAAGCAAATTATGTGTATTTTTAATACATGGACTGGGCTCCCCAAAATAGTGGCCTGAAGAAATTTCGGCCCGGCTCGACCCGGTTTTCCCACTTGGCCCGATGGACTAGCATCGGAGCGGGCCGACCGGGTCAAGTTGACAGCTCTACCCCCAGGGGCACAGACGATTTGTTAAGTGGGAAAGTGATTGGGTGACATTACTCCGACGTCGCGGGTTCGAATCTGTGTTGTGACAATTCTTTGCCGAAATATTGCAAGGGTTGTTTCTGGGTTCGTGTCCCGTTGTTCCTCTCCCTGCGTAAAGCCACTCGCGCATATCCCGCCGATTTTACAAACGTATGCCGGCCCGCCTAAAGGGCCTCTAATACAGGTGGGGAGTTTTATCTTCGGGATAAACCCTTTAAAAAAAATAAGACAGTTTTGTAATTTTCAAAATGGCTGGTTTTTTAAATGGGGGCAATTGTGTAATTGCAGCACAAGTTGTAAGGTAAAAAAATCTTATCATATCTTAGTTGGCGCGATTCATTGGGTCAGTTGTTTTTCAAAGTTCACGTCCCTTCAGTTGCTCGGTCTGCCATTATTGCTACTCTCTGTGAGTTTTCAGGAAAAAAAAATTTTCTCAAGCTTTTTGTTCGAGTTTTCAAGTGTTTTGGGGTTGTTGAAGAAACTTGCGATGTTCATCTTAAAAAGTACGTTTTTCTTTCACTTAAAATATTTTGTTCCCTTGTTTATTAGTTGTCAATTTTTTTATTTATTTGTTGGTTCAATCTTGACCCACCTGTTTTTATTGCTTTTTTTGGTCGAAGTCATGTATTAGTTTGTATTTTTCCTTTAATTTTTTGATGGCATTCAATTAAGTGTTGAATTTTAGATGTTCTTGTGTAGTGTGAAGTTCTTTTTTTAAGGGGGGATGAAATTAGTTCATGTTTTATTATGGAGACGATATTAGCTTTAGATTGTTGCATGTGCAGTATTTTATATGAGTACCGAAGATGGTGTATTTGGATCTGTCATATATTGCATACACTATATTGCATAGTTAGTTTAATCATAATGCAAACGTAGCTAACATTTAATACATATTTAGTTCAAATATAAATTTAGTTATACTGCATATTTAAATGATAGGTCTTCCGCTTCCCTAGTTATTTTATAATGTATAATTAGCTATTTCATACTGCATTTTATATTTGTTCAAATTCTTTGATAGTTTGAGGTCACTGCATAGTTAGATCATTTACATGATTTTTAAAATCAGTATACTACTTCTTGTTTTGCAATTTTTTGTGATTGATTTTTGTAGGAGTACACTACGAAGTTGTTGTCAAAACTCGTGTCTTGCCACAGATGTTGTCGACATATTTTCATTAACACAAAATGTACCTAGGGAACTTTCTGGTGATGCAGATTTTGCAAATATCGAAGATGATGTTTGTCGTGTCTTCATCATTAATACCAACCGAATTGGAGCTCTTAATATTTTTGAAACCTTCTCTGTTGCACACTACATACTGTAAACGGATTATACCAGTTCTAAACTGTCTTGTTGTACTTACTCGTATGTCAAACCCACTGTTGGAGCCATATTCCTTATAAAATTAGACGTCGTCTTCCAATGTAGTAAATTTCATTCCAACTCGTGGAAATTATCTTGCTCAATTTCTGGAATCCAATGTTTTGTCTAACCATGCGATATTTCAAGAATTTGTCTAATATAACTACTCATGCCTACCATATTAAATGGATTTGACTAAATATGCAACAAAGAGTAATATATTTGCAGTAGTCTGTTTTTAAATATACATCAAAACTAAACAATAAATGCAATGATTTAATTTATATTTAGGCGTCATTATTAATTCAAATTTGCAGTAATTGCTTTCTAGTTATGCAACATAGCGAACCAATATATATATGCAATGTTCAAAAATATATTTTCTATCTTTGCGTTTACAATATTCTGAAAAAAGTTAGGAATAATTTATTTGCAGTTGTATGTTTTAATCACTACTAAAAAAGACTTAATAGAGAGTTAGACATGTCATTTATTCAAATTCAATGATACATCATTATAGAGCTATATATGTAGTAATTATTAACTATTTATACACCATCTCCAATAGGATAAAACTTAGAAGATAGAGTTTGGTTTGAAATTACCATGTTCCAATTCTTCTGTTATTTTTATTTGTGCGTGATTTTTCTTCCGTTAAAGAATTTTGGAAGTTCGGATATGGAAATCTGAATTCGCCTGTAATTTTTTATGAAGTGATTAGATTTGAATTAATTGAAAACCAATTATCAAATATTAATTCCTATTTTATAGCGGTTTTTGATATGACAATTATCCATAATTTTTTATGTTTTGTTTATTATACCATTAGTATGAATAATTTTTAATTATTAATATTTTTTATGTTGTTTAAGCCTGAGCCATCCATGGATTTATTGCAATGGTCCATATTAGTCCCAACGGTCTCACCGTAGACACTCGTTTCATTGGATCCAACCCATATATATGTATATAAAGAGAGAGACTATGCTTAACACAGTAACCAAATATTTTTCCCGCTCATTTCTCATTGATATAAAAAGAAATAAAAGTCTGGAAAAAAAAGTTAAAAAAATATTTGGGATTTCATGGTTACAAAATCTTTAAGTACTGCATTAATTAGTTTTCCAAGTCTGCATTAATTATTAAATTCATTTTTTTCTTTTTAAAAAAAATAAGTTTTTTTCATTTTGAATAGCTTTTGACGTATAATATATCAAATTAATAATTTTTTTACGATCTTCAGCTTGACACCCATATTGCATATATAAAATGAAAAACAACCGTAATAAATAAAAATAAACATATATTTATTCAAAATTTTATTTTGTAGTGGGGTATTAAAAACCATATTGGAGATCAATTTGTGATTTGTGATATGTATAGTTGTAATTTGGGTTTCGCCCATTTCTGCATTATTATATAGAGTTATATTTAAATCGATTAAATTCAATTACAAAATACTTATTTTAATTAAAGAAAATATCTCAAAATATATATGTATACAAATATTATGTATTACATGTATCCATAGATAACATTATATATATATATATTTATGTAAGAAGAAATTAAATCTATATATGTCTATACAAAGAGGGATCTACAACATAATGTGTATGTTGTTTATATTATATACAAATCTATGTATACGGAAATGATCTTCCACCCACTTTCATTACATCTTAATATGTCCAATATTTATGTTATATTTACATCTATATATACAGAAATAACCTCACTCCTACTATCAACACAACTTACCTATTATTGATGATGCAATATTTTGTAGGACTGATCACAATATTTACGGGCTATTAAGTATGGGTTAATATGAAGGGCTTATGATAGAAATATCCACCTTTTTAAAGTAAATGTCAGTTTTTTACGCTTTCCGATGCAATTTTACCTAAATTTACGCTTCCTAGTGCAATTTTACCTAAATTTACACTCCCCGCTCTTTTCTTACACAACAATACGCTCCAGCAAAAATTCCCGAAAAAGTTTACGCTTTGTTTCAATATTATTTCAAACATGTTTCAAACATGTTTCTGTGTTTCAAACATGTTTCTGTGTTTCAACATTGTTTCAAACATATTTTTGTGTTTCAACATTGTTTCTAACATGTTTCTTTTAATAAAAATAGGTAAAAAAAATGTATTTAAACAACGAAAACTTCATTGAAACAACAAAGAAATATCAGAACAACATTAAAAAGGGTATGAAAACAGCCCAGAAACAACGTAAAACATATTTAAAACACAACATGAATAAAAAGAGCTTAAAATAGGTAAAAATTGTATCTACACATTGAATACTACATGAAAACAACAAAAAAATTTATTAGAACAACATTAAAAATATTATAAAACAACACCGAAACAATAGAAACAATGTACAAAATAATATATGAATAAAAAACAACATAAAAATAGGTTATAGTTATTTTGAAACATCGAAACAACAAAGAAACAACATAGAAACAATAAAGAAACAAATTTAAACAACCTCGAAACAACTTATATAACATATAAAACAATGCAGGAACAAAAACAATGAAAAAAAATAAAAATAATCAAAAAATAGCAAGGAGCGTGAAAAACAAAATTAGGTAAAAAAGTAAAAAAAATAGGCACAAGAATAATATGAGCGTATTGTGTGGTAATGGTACAAAAATCAACGTATTCTGTGTAATTTCCCCTAATATGAATACAAGTACATGATTATTAGAGGTATCAAAATGAGTCTGATCTTATGGGCCAAACTAGGGAAAATACCTGATTGAGATGTAATTTGGAGGCCCAAAAATGATTGTGCCTATTTGGCCCGGTCCAGTAGGCCCAAAAAGTCAATAGACCCGATCGCCCCGATCATTTCATGTGTATTTTTCATGAGATGGATTTGGTCGATCTCAAAAATAGCGTCTTGATGGAATTCTGGTCTGATTCATCCTGATTTTTCTCTTTGGCCCAGCGGGCCAACCCACGCCAACCCATTTGACAATTCTTCTCATTATTAGGATGGCCCGTGTATCGCACGAGGTCTCATCTTGTATTAATAAAAACTAAAATGATGAAACATAGTATGATAGCATCTACAACAAAATCTAATAAGTTATGTATGATTAATGGAAAATACGTATATGATATTAATTTCAAATCAGAGCTAATAGTGGATTCATGTTGTTGGTTGACAATTCAATTGTTCACATGAGATAATACGCAGGTACTTGAATACTTGATTGTAATTACTGATTAAAATTGATAAAGTACAAGTTGATTTTGCCTCAAGGTTTTAGTTCCAATTCTAAATCAAATCGCTCTTTGGCTGGACATTTTAAACTAAGTAGTTGATTTGCATGAATTAACTGAATAAAATACCATATTACCCCATGCATGCATCATATTAAGAAAAAGTAGATTTATGTATCAATTTATTTAATGTTTTTTTAGTGCTCAATTTATTTAATGTTGGTACTGCTAAAATCTACAATTCACCCCAAAACCCCCAAAAGCTGCAAAAGCAAGAAATTCTTGAAGTGGGATCTAACCTAAAACACGAGCAAAATGTTATGAGACCTATGGGGTTGTCATCGGAAGTCCCCTCGATACTTATGTCAACAAGAATAAAAAGAGACCCTGATAGAAATATGAAAATCAGAATATTACGCACACAATTTTTTATTTTTCATCATAAAAAATAGTGAAACTTGAAAGAGTATCTCATTCAAACATAAAAAAATTAAAGTATTAAGTACTTATTTAAAAATCTAGATCTTCTGACATTTTGAGAAGCAAAATCATTAACATGACTACTTTCAAAATCAAGTTTTACTAACATCTCATTCTCACAACATAAAATTGTTAACTCATATAATCTTTTTCGAACATAGTTGAACACAAATATGATTTTACCAATATGTTCATTTAGTTCTTCTTGATTACTTGATTGTTGTAATTCATCAATCGAATCTTCGACCGAACAAAAAACTCATCAAGAGCTCCTCTTTGAGTTTAAATCACTTCATCAATTCTTTTTCTTTTATTTTTTTGTTGATTTCTGGATGGATATTTTCTTGGTAACATGTTTGCACTACAAATTCAAGTCTAAAAATAATTAGTAGAAGATAATTCTAGAAATTGAATAAGATATTAGAGGATCTTATTACTTTTTTCAATTAATTTTTTGGAAATATTTTTTTTCCTAATAAGTATTATATATATGTGCCTCAAAATTAAGCAATTTGTTTATAGCGGCCAACTAATTTTCTTTTTTAAAAAATTTACAATTATAATACATTATATATATACACAAATATACTAATATATATAAATTTGGGGCTCCCAAAAATTGGGGGGCCATGGCAAAAGCCCATCTTGTCACCCCTCAGGGCCGCGCCTGCAACTTACAAATGAATGGAGATAGACTTTTTATAGTTGAAACTTAGGTCTCATGACCGTATCATGGGTTGGGCTCGAGGACCAATAATTCAAGAATAATACAATCTTGGACCCAAATATATAATTAGGCTGTTCTTGATTAATTAATTAATTAAAAATAATTAAAATATAATTAAATTCAAAATTACTCACATCAAATATAGTTTCTCATTCATATTTATTTTTGTTTATTTCTAAGAACTAGGTTCTCATTTCATTTTGTTATTAATGCTCCATGAAAGAGCAGATCACTCTAAGTCAAGTTGGTTCAATCTGGCGGTCCAAATTTCACTCCGAAAGTTATGAAAAATCTACAGTGGTTACTAGCATGCAATATTCAAACAGGGTTAGACGGTATCTCACTGGGATAACCCCAATTGGGGTTATCCCAATGGTAAGCTAGGAGAATAAACTCAAAGCAAATAACAGTAATTAATTAAGAGCGATTAATTGTGAATACTTAAAAATGACTAAGAAGGAACCTTTTATATTTGGGTTGATGGGCCGCATAAACTTAAGTGTAATAAAGTGGATCGCTTGGGTCGGAACAAGCCTCGTGGGCCGGTTAGTAATATTTGTGACCCAACAATAAATAATATTATTGAGCGATAATTAAATAATGGGAGCCGCTATTTGCACCCCAAATTCTTATAAATACACCCATCTCCTATTTTTACAAAATTAAAATGACTTAAAAATTACTATTATGCCCTTATTATTAAAAAAATTCTAAATACACCTAATTTCTTTTCCGATTTTTTTTTCTTCTTCCTAGGGTTTCAATTGCAAATTTTTTTATTTTTTACTATCATGCTATTTTAATTGTAGCATTAAGTGCGAAAATGTGTCTTTTTAATAGATTAAATATTTTATAAATTGGATTAGAAATGGTGTTACAATTTTTGAGTTTTTATGTTTCAAGTTCGTGCATTTTTTCGCTATGTTCGAATAGGCACGATCGTGCTCTATTTTAATACATGACACGATCGTGCCACACTTTAAAATATGGCACGATCGTGCCACACTTTTTACATCGGTTTTCTTTAAGAAATCGATGTGAAAAGTATGGACGATCGATCGTGCCCTATTTTAAATTGTGGCACGATTGTGCCATGTATTAAAATAGGCACGATCGTCCACACTCGTAAAAAACTGGTGGGGTGTATTTTTTTGATAATAAGGGTATAATAGTCATGTTAAGTTATTTTAATTTTGCGAAAATAGGGAGGGTGTATTTATAAGAAATTGGGGTGCAAATAGTAGCTCCCTTAAATAATTTCAAATTAGATAAACGTATAAATAAGTAGTTAGGGAAAAATCGAATTTGTCACCAACAGTTACCACGTGGATATGATATCTCATCTTCATAGTTAGAACATCAAATTAACTTCTTTACTTTTGTTTAAAATAGGTTACACTGTCAGACTCTTCCCCAATTAATCTTTTACAAAATGTATACCTAGTTAACTAGAGTTAATTGCATCTAGGGTCCCACCATATGATTTTCTTCATTACAATTTTAGTCTCACGTTTGCGCATTAATCCCATAAGATTAAGATTGTTGCAAAAGAAGTCCCGAGATCTTAAATTCAACATATTTGGTCCCATAATTTTCAAGGGTTGCACCTTCGGTCCCAAAATAATTCATTTTACATTTTACCCAATTTGCCTTAGTATTGTTGACACAAAATGGTATCAGAGCCTAGGTTTATTAAGAACTTTTAGTTAAATTTATTATATTTGTGTAATTAACAATTGGTGAGGAGAAATTACTCCGAGATTATGGATCCGGACCGATGTCCAAGATGTACCCCTTACAGGACATATCGTCAAATATTGACGATGTATGCACAAGAACACCTTGACCAGGTTTCATATGGGAATACCAACATGAAGAAAAAGAACAAGCAGGAGCCGACGGGAAACCTTAAGGCAATGCAAAATGCGAGCGAGAATATTATAGACAGCGATTCTGGATGCTTAACTGCACTTATATGTTCACTTGATGAACCTTCAAGAAACTTGATTCATGAAAATTCCCATCGAACAATGATTCCGATGGAGTACCCGAGTGGAACGAGATGTTAGATAAATGTTTTTATCATGATTTTGATGATTTTGTTTTTACACCAAAACAATGGTTTAAATGTTGTCCAAATACTCCTAAATGATTTAAAATATTTTTACTAATTTTTGGAATATTTCTTAGAGTTTATTATTCGATAAAATTGGACAACACTTTTGATGATTTTGTGTTGATGAGTTTTTACACCAAAACAATATTGTCCAAATACTCCTAAATGATTTAAAATGTTTTTACTAATTTTTTGGAGTATTTCTTAAAGTTTATTATTCGATAAAAATGGACAACACTTTTGATGGTTTTGTCTAAATGAGTTTACTATGTTTCTAAATGTTGTCCAATTACTCCCAATTGATTTAGAATGTTTTTACTAATTTTTTGGAGTATTTCTTGAAGTTTATTTTTGATAAAAATCGGAACAAAAGGTCGAACGGTACCTGAAGAATGCACAAAATAAAATAGAAACCAGTGCGTGAAAAAAGGGGAGGGTGACCCGGCGGTACCTCGACCGGTCGCACCTAAAGCGACCGTCGTCGCACCCACCTTGACCGGTCGCACCCCCCGCAACCCCTACCTCGGATCGCACTATTTTCATTCAAACGTTCGAAATCTTATACGTGAACGACCGGTCGTATTTGTGTAATCTTTTTGACAAAATTTGTACCGTTGAACTCCTTGACAACAAGATTTGCTTTTCAATTTTGTACAATATTTCTACATCTTGTTATCCTCTTTTTGTAGACAAAAGTGAAGAAGAAGGAGCCTATGTTGGAGCCTATGTTGGTGAAGACTCTCCTATAAATAGAGGATGAATTGAAGACACAAGGGATAACAACACAAGCAAATACACAACAAGAAATCTGCAAATTTCCAAGCTTTCATATTCAACACTCTTGTTGTATTTATAGCCTAAGTATTCACTTTCACATCTTGAGGTCTAGGCTTTATTTCTTGATTACACTTGCACTCAAATTGTAATATTCATTATTGAGTTGTAATCTTGATTTTTGTCATCATTCAACACAAGACATCCTTGTGAGTGTTCTTGTGGAAAGAATACACTTGGGTGATCTAGGTGATAGGTGTTTCAAGAGTGTGGTGCTCTTGAGGTATTGAAGAATTTGGTGTTCTTCAAGGTTGAAGATTGTGGTAATCTTCACAAGGTGCCGTTGGAGATTGTGGTAATCTTCAAGAGAGATTGTGGTAATCTCAAAGGTGGTGTTGTAGAAGAGTGTGGTGCTCTTCAAGGTGATGTTGTAAGGTGTTGTATTAATTTCGGAAATTAATAAAATCTTTTTTATTTTTGAAATCCATCCCAGAGATACTAGGGTGGTAGAGGATTTGGCCCTAGGTGGGTTGAACCTCTATAAATCGACGCGTGTTGTTTACATTCCACACTTTTATTATTGTTTTGGCGTAATTGATTCGAAAAAGAGGCGAAATCGAAAAAATGGAGATAATCTATTCACCCCCTCTAGATTATCGTAGCCGCTTGGACTTACACGAGATACTTCCGGACAAATCTAAGTTCTTCAAGATCTTAGAGAAGTCCGTAAGACGGTGCGTAATTATGGCAATCGCCATATTCATCTACTAAAGATAAGTTCATCGATCCAATCGAGAACCGGATGGAGACGATGGTGAAATATCGAAGGAAACTCTTGAACTCCTTCATGATATTCAAGCGAGTCAAGAACCGGAGGGACAGCCGAGTTCCTCCGGAGGGAAAGAAGCGTATAGATTTGGGACAATACCCTATTTACACCAAAAAGGAAAACCAACCGAAGTTATACGAAAAATGACAGATGAGGAGAAGCTCATTGCTCTAATCAAAAGAAAATCCATCAAAAATTAAAAAAATGGATATGGAAAAGATGAATCTTAAAGATCTACATGACCTTGCAGAATCCTTCGCAGGATTGGGAATTGTAGATTTAAAGATGAACACAGGAGATGGAACATTGGTCACCTATGATCCAACAGGAGACCAATTCCACCACCACCACCAGTTAATCCTAACGTCGAAGAAAGTACGGGTTCGAATCATGGTGCCCGAGATGAGAGGATGCCACATGCTGGGGATTTCACGACCGGGAGTGGTCCATTTTCAGGGACAGGAGGTCGAAACCTTCTTGCGGGAACTAGACAACCTACTGGAAGGCCGAATGTATATCAGACGTCTTATGGAAGATTGCACCTCGACCCAATACATCCATATGGGTTGATGTTAAATCTAGACATCCCGGATTTTAAAAATAGAGAAGTTCTCATTGATGAATGGGCTTGACTATGAGAATTTCAAGCAGAACCCTCGATCTTACAAAGGATTCATTCATTTTACTCCTTGAAGTGAGTCTTGAAGGATCGGTGAAGATTTCATGGGATATGACCGATGCTAGTACAAAAGGTTCGGTCACATCAGGAGAATCACTTAAAGGAATTGTCGATGGTATGACAAAACTATTCAAAATCCAGTTCATCAAGACAAAGTTATTTCGAGGATTAGAAGATGAAAAAGAAAGAGATATAAACAAGCCCTCTATAGTCTTGAGTTATATGATATTTGTCATATTGACGAATATATCAAGTTGTTCACCGAATACCGGTGGAAATCCAAGATTGAAGAAAAGGAAATTTCGCATGTGACTATTCTTTGCCAAGATTCCGAGTCCCTAGAGAGAAATGCTTATCATGGAATACAAGGATGGAGCGGAAGTAGAAACTGTGGCTAGAAAAATATCTTTCCTAAAGGCCAAGTTATCTGAATGGTGTTACCAAGCACTCAGACAGAATTACAAGAGATTAAGAGGAATTAACAAAGCAGTTCCTCTATGTTGCGTGGATAATGACATCCCAACAATTGTGGGAGGTCAACCAAGACGGCACAGAAAGAAGAAGGAGCGAAGCCATCCATACCGCCGAGGAAGCAACAACAAAAGAAGTAGGTCTTCATGGAGACCTAGAAGGTTTTGGTCAAAATAAAAAGCCCGGTTACAAAACGGGGCAAAGACAAAGACCAAGCAGAGTGGAGCCTCTTCATCGGGGTCTAATCAAGCAAGTACTAGCGAGAACACCGGGAAGGAGAACTTTTGGTGTGCTCACACGAGAGCAAATGAAAGTTTCAAAGATCGTAATTGCTTGGACATGCGAGCAAGAGGGCATATCTCAATGGATTGCCCCATAATCAAAAATGAGGAGTCGATAGTTCGAGGCCACACCAAAAATCGAAGAAGGCATCGTCATTATCGTGGATTTAATACATGTGTATCGGTTTGAGGATATTCCCTCGGATGAAAGCATCTATGAAGAAGAGATCTATTCTCGACGATGGAAGTGACTCGGCTCGAATCGAGTGAAGAAGAAATTCTTCAAACAGACGATCGGGGAGGATATATCAGATTCCTCTCTCACACGACGATTTCTCATAAAACTCTTATGAGAATCATGAAGGAAGATCCAAAGCTTCAAGTCTATGATGGATTTACAATTGGAGCTATGGAAAGCTTCAATTGGATAAAATTGGGTTTCAGAATATAAAAAGCACCAAATTATCCACAGGGTAACAACCGGAGAATTTGCTATTCCAATGGAATTTACCGGTAACCTGATCGAGATGCAGTTGGTCCCTATTAAAGAAATCCAGGAGATCAAAAGCAGAGTTGAAAGAGAAGTTGCAAATACACTCTCATGGATTCATATTGGAGCCATAAGAGTCATTATTAAAGCAACATTCAAAGAAGGGATAGATTCGCCACTCAATCTGGCTATCTTTGACAAGCGAATCTCAAACCTCAAGGATTCATGCCTTGGAGCGGTTACAGGAAATTTGTATGTTGGGAAATTAGCATTTAATGTATATCCTAGAATTGCATACAATCTGGGAGATAGAGATTTCAGTAGAGTCCTAACCCTTCATCAAGATTTCAAAAGAGATGATTTGATGAAAGAAGGGAATACACCCTACTCGATCACATACAAGATATCCTATGCTCTCTCAAATACACATCATTCAGAAGTATTCTTGAGAAATGAATTTATTGAAGTCCCAAGGATTTTCGAGGACTTTGCCAGGGTGGTTTTACCAGAGATTATTGAGTCTCCAACTATCAAGGAGATCGATATGAAAATACAAGATCAACTAGTCTTCAACAAAAGCCGAAGTCTTAGAGTTGAGCCAAGGAGGATGTCTTTCCAACAGGACAGAATGACGAGTAGCAGCCGTTGGGAAGAAAGGAGATCAAGTACAGAATGACGAGTATCCCAGATGTTTTCAAAATAGCAGGAGAGCTGAAATGTCCAGAAGGATGGCGAGAAGTTGAAGTAATATTCGACATCACTTAAAAGGATAATATTTTTCCTTGTGATGTTCTATATTATCTCCAACAACCAATAGTTGGACGGTATCAAGGAAGCCTCTGAAGATCGGTGAAATTGAGTGACTATCACAGAGTTGCGGGAAAATCCCGAACAACTAATACCGGGAATTGAATTTCTTGAGGATCATAAACCTTGGGAAAGACTACAAGACGGAATGGAGTTCACAGTGGCTAATAAAAGATACAGAATCAAATGACCACTAGTCCATTCTCTATATACATTTCTATCGGAATGTTATATGCTGAATACAAGGCCGAATATTTCACGCCTATATTGATCAGTGACGGAATATGTACCGCAAAGCCGATGTTTTTCCTAAAGAAATTGGAGAAGATTTACCCTATTGCAGGAAGAGATTTCTCTAAAAGGAATCTTATCCTTAACGGGAATTAAACAAAGTAAATCATGATCGGAGGGGCGGCAAGCGGTACCCATGGTACAAAGTGAAGACGCCACCAATCTATTTCCATGATACAGGTGCAGATGTTTTGCTAGGAAATAATTTCCTACAAACATTCAAGCGATTCACATAGGAGAATGAGATGAGAAGACTTATTTTCACAACATTATGTGATCATAAGATCATTGTCCAGCGACTGCGGGAAGCATTTTACAGAAAAATGCCTATTAATTTTCGCAGCAAGCGTGGTGATGATGAAGGCAAACTCCGAAATCCAAAAATGGCGGATTGAAGAAAATTTGGTGAAGCCTTATTATCCTGTAGACAATTTGGTTCTCGAAAGGATAAGAATCTTTGGGATTATAACTTGTATTCATTCAGAGTGCAAGGAGAAGAATGAGTTACTCCAGAGGTTATTGCAGAACTAATGTTGAGCCTAATGGAGAGTCCGCAGAGTGGCGTGACCCTGGAAGAACAAATATCACTCGAGGACATCAAGAAGAAGATCCAAAGGAATTACAATGAAGATCCTTTGGCATGGTGGGAAAAGAATGAGCTTAAAGCATCCTTAAAGGTTAAACTTGGAAAGGAGTATGAGTTCGTAAGATTCAAACCAATCCTTATGAACAGGAGGATCGTGAGGATATGCAGAAGATACTTAAGGAGCATCTTGACCTTAAGTTAATTTCACCAGGAGTTTCTCCATACAACATTCCAGGATTCTTAGTCAGAAACCATGGAGAAATCAAAAGAGGAAAGCCAAGACTTGTTATTAATAACATTTTGGAGTTCGACGGATACTATATCCCAAGTCGAGAACATCTGGTTAACTGCATCAAAGGTGCCAAGATATTCTCAAAGTTCGATTGCAAGTCCGGATTCTACCAGATTAAGATGGAGGAAGAAAGTAAGAAGTTTCTGACTTTTCTACACCACAGGGACACCGTATTTGGGAACGTGATGCCTATGGGATTGGCTAACGCACCCCAAATATATCAAAGAAAGATGGATAATCTCTTCAAAGATTATTTCAGTTTCATGTTTGTATATATTGATGACATTCTTATCGCATCAAAAACATGAAGGAGCATCTCAAACATTTGGAGATATTTTCAGATGTTTGTCACAAAGAAGGATTAGTGCTTTCGGAGAAGAAGGCGGTGATCGTGAATAAGAGGCATTGAATTCCTCGAATTGAAATCGATGAATCGGAATTATTCTACGTAATCATATTGTGGAAAAGATATAGGGATTTTCGGATACACTTTGAAAGACAAGAAGCAACTTCAGGGTTTTCTTGGAGTTGTTAATTTTGCTGGGATGTTCCTTAACAATCTGGCATATTACAGGAAGGTGTTTAGCTCATTGCTTTAAAAAGATGCAGTATTCAAATGGGAAGATGAACATCAAGAAGGAATTAAGCAACTTAAAGAAGTTTGTAAAAAGCTTCCAAAGCTTGCGATTCCCCAAGACGAGGATGAACTGGTTCTTTACACAGATGCCAGTGATGATTGGTGGGCAGCAGTTCTTACTAAGGTCACACCAAATGAGGAAGTGTCATGCAGATATTGCAGCGGTTTATTCACACCCAGTGAAGCAAACAGATGGCATATCAACGAGAAAGAATTCTTTGCAGTCAGAAATGCTTTTAAAAAATGGCTTATATTTTTACTGGCTAAAAAGTTTACTTGAAAAACAAAATTGAATCAAAACCAGAAAAGGCTCGATTACTTAGATGGCAAGCTGAATGTCAATATTATGATTATGATATTGTCATTATAAAATCTTATGAAAATATTCTTGCAGATTTCTTGACACGAGATGGAAGGACGCGTTCTTGGCGAGGTCCTTAAACGAGTAAAACATCTCGGGAAAACCTGGAGAGTCCAGGAACGAGATTTTGGGACGTTATGTCTCAATGCGTAGTTCTTGGACAACTTCAATAGGTTGACCAGAAATCCGTTTCTAGTCAAATACGAGCATGCCGGTTCGCTCAAGGACAATTGTTCTTAAGCTACTGCAAGGGCCTCTCTTCCAGGCCACATCTCCTACGGTGCAAAAAGGGGCCGAGAGAGTACGGGGCTCTAACCCGGAGGTTATGGATTCAAGTACCATAATCACAAGTGTTGCAGGTGATGCATCCCCCGAGGTGTACAAATCAGTAACAAATGTTGAAGCTCCGGTGTCACAACCCGAGTCTTCAAGTCAACCAAAGACCTTTCTGGGGTAAAAGAGGGAGAGTTGAATCTTAGGCCACGAAATGCAAATCTAAGGTTCAACTGACAAGATTAAGATTTCTCCTATGCAGTATATCGGCAAGCGAGTGGGAGAAACTAGTTACAAGACAAGGTATTAACCCAGAGAAAACAATGGGTGATGTCTCAGGCAAGTATCCCAGAGTTTGGATGAAACCAGGAAGTCATCCAAATGAAGTACATGAATGGTATACTTTTGGAGCTTTAGCTTCAATCTATACCGTGTCACCAAGATTCCCGAAATTTCAAAATTACCGAAATGGATTGGGAAGCGATTTTGAGACTGGGCCAATAATCCACACTTGGCCATAGGAGATATTTTGGAACTGTATTTTATCAGTGCATCTCCTGAACCAGGGAAGAAAGGCTTTAATGAAGCTTTTCATTTCATCAAGCTAAGAAGACCGGATGGAAATGCTTTAAAATACATTAAGGCAACTTCACCGGAAGAAGGACCAGTGTTAGTAGGAGCATTTTCTGAAGACGAAGCTTCTACCAGATGAGCATGGGGGCTTTGGGTTGTCTAACTGAAATGGACAAAGTCAAATATCCATTCAAGTTCTTCCAAAATTCGGCGAATGGATCTTTCCTTTTGAATTTGATGACTGGATCAACCACAGGATTTGCAGAGGAACTCTTTGAGACCAAAAAAAGAATTCTCTGGGAAAATACGATTCCGGCAAGCAAAGAAACTTACCGAAATTTTTGTAATATGGCGCATGTTGGTCGTTGGATCGACCGTATCTGTCAAGCATTCCCCGAATAGAAGGAACCCGAGTTTGGGAAAGGTTTTCGACCCAAACCCGACCGACAAGACCAGGCAGCTGGAAAGGACAAGGGCCCAGCTCACAAAACGCGTTTTCCTCGGGGACCACGCAAACCAACTTTTTAGAAGATTCCCCGACAACCTTCACATGGGCTGAGTCACGCGGAAGAAAAAGAAAACCAGCCGGCGAGGCAATAATGCAGGATATGACGTAAGCAGTCACATCATAAGTATCAACAAGATTTAGAGTCCGCCTTTCAAGTCCGGCCTTACATCTATAAAATGCGAGATTTGAAGGAAGCTGAGGACATCGAACATTTTTCTTAGTTTTCTTATAATAAAGTTTGAGAGAAAAATTTGTAATATTTTTGAGTGTTTTAGTTTTCAAGTTTTTATGTATTTTCGAGTGCAAGCCTCATACATGAGAGGCTAAACAAGTATTCTCCTCCCAATAGGAGATTACTAATGTAATAAATATTTCTATAAGTTCTTAATAAAAAGGGGCTTTCTGCTTCAACATGTCTTCATAATGTTCTATTAATTTATCCCGTTTAAAGATTACTTGTACGCCTGGAGTAGGAAACGAACCAAGTTTGTCTTTGAACGATTCTTGAAGGAGTCGGTAACTTGCAGATCATCTTCCCTGAGGGTGAGGTTGAACAGTGAGGAGCTGTTTCTCAAAAGATCTGGGGGCAGTAATCTTGCGACTGGTGGTGTTGCGAGCCATCTCACTCGGTGCTGTTTCGGTCAAAGAAGGTATGAATTTTAAGGCATATTTTAATTTTACGGAAGCATGTTGGGCCTGATATGGTCGTAATGGACTATATCCATTTATGTTAATAAACTTAGGCAAATTGAAGTATGTAAACATGTTAGTAAAATTTTTACCGAAGTATGCCCTGTTAAGTTTATAGGCTGGAAACCTGACATGATCCATTTAAAACTTCTGAATAGAGACTGGATCTAAGTAGGTGTAACAATGCCACGAACAAAACATGTGTGCTTTTAAAAGAAAACTTTTACAACATGTGATACATTGAAAAATAGGGTAATTTGGGACTTGCATGACAAACTTTATAAATCGTGGGACTATTTATGCATACCTCTAAAACTGTAGGACTACTAGTGCAACATCTAAAAATAGTGGGATGATAAAAGCAAAGTACGGGACTAATGGTGTAATAGGCCTAATCTTGTGGGACTAAGGTTGGAATTGTTTCTAGTTAACTACCTATACAAACTACAATTTATTCGAATAACACTTTTCTTTGTCATAATAATTAGTTTTGAACACTAGATGATCTATATAAGATTATATATGATGAAATTGTGAGTATTGAATTAGGTTCTATTTGTGTTGTAATTGAATTAAATCGATTTTCATTTTCATTTAAAACTCTTTTTTTCTTTGAATAACTATTGTAATGTAATAGATATAAACAACTCATACATATATAAATATTACATATTAATAATTACGAATCCCCCTCTTTAGGGGAGGATCCACTAGTCATAGGTTAGCTAGGGGAGTATTTTTTCTTTTTCTTTTCTTCTCTTTTTGGTTTCCCTCTCATTTCTCGGAGTTTCACGAGGAGCATAGTGAAAAATGAAACACTATTTTTAAAGACACTAAAATCTACCACAAATTTTCCGAAAAAAACTTCACAAGAATCTGTTTGTGTTTATACAATTGGATTAATTAATTACGTATAACCATTAATTCAATTTATGTAGCAACTCGAGTGGTTAGAATCTAACGAGCAATTTTCCCACTTTAATCCTATATATACATCTCCCCCATTTTTTTGGGTCTAAAAACGAACACCAACACACACACACACACAAGAAAAAAACCCACACTCATATTGTTTTCTTGGCAAAATCGAAAAGACAATAAGCTAGTGTGGTGAAAATTAAACTTTCTTTGTTAATTTTTGTATGAAGAAAACCCATTTGAAATCATCCAAGTTGCTAACGTTAATGTTGTGTACACACACACAAAAATCCATTGTTTTCTCTTCCTCTTTGTTAAATCCATTTTCTTATTCCTCATTGGCTAGCTTTTCGCCGACGTCATCGATCCTACCACCATAATTTATTAAATTAATCTTCTTTTGAGGTTGCAAAAATGACGAACCCGGAGACAGTGAGGACCATTGTTGGGATCATAGGTTTGTAATTTTAGTCATTTATTTATTTTTTGTCCCTTATTTGGATGTTGATAGTGATATGGGAATATATTATCCATTAAGGTAATGATATACTATGTGAATACAGTATGTGTATGTATGTACAGGACCGGAGCTAGAGGGCCGAGTGACGGCGGTCATCCCCTCAACTTTTTAATTTCATAAAATTAATATGAATTTTATATATTATATATTTGTTAAATTTTAAATTTTTGCCTCCAATAAATAAATTAATACTATTGCATCTACTATTTTCAAGAGAAAATAAATATTGTCTCTCCAATCTTCATTTTCTGGTTATGTTACTCTGTATATGCATGGCATCATAATTCTTATTTTATCGGTGATCGATAATTTGAAAAAGGAAAAAGAGAAATTGATTTCGTTGGATTAATTTATGTTATAACAAAGATGCATAAGTATATATTGGGAATAAAAGAATTAAAGTCGAGTTCGAATGATGTTACCCTTTACTTGCAAAGTTGAAAGCCTACAATTCTCATTTATCTGGATTGAAATTTCCTGTTACACTTCCCTGTTTCACTTTGTGTTGATGCTAAATTGTTACTATGTATTTTTCTCTTTAGGTAATAAATTGTTACTATGTATTGATATTATATCAGATGGGCATTTTAATTTTCTATATATTTGATTTTTATTAACTCTTTAATTTCTGTCTTTTTACGTGCAGGAAATGTCATCTCGTTCTTCCTATTCCTTTCTCCACTGTAATTTCCTATCCCACTTCATAATGTAGACACGTAAATAAACGCACAAACACGATTTTCTTTCTTTTTCGTGTGCAACCATTAATGTAGGCGCATATCTTCATAACTAATCCCACGATTTATATGACATATACTACTATAGTTCAGGGTCCAATTAAGAACAAGTCATCCATCCTAATAGCACATTCAAAACAACATTGCATGAAAAAGAAAAAATTGAAAATAAAAATAAACATAGTTCAGGGTTGCCAAGTTGGTGGAGTAGGTGAGTGCGGGACTGAAAGGCCACGAGTTCGATTCCCCCTACCAACACTTTCTTGGTTGAGCTTATCACATAAGACTTGCCTAGTGTGGTTTACATGGTTAGCCTAGTTCGCAGGCTAGTACGTCAAGCCTGAAGGTTCCCGGTCATTAAAAAAAAAGAATATTTTTACGCAAATATGCATTCCATAGGACCATATCACATGACATGCACACTACGTATTTTAAGTATATTTTATTCTGGTTTGTGTTATAAGATGCTACATACTCCATGTTTAAGGATAATTACAAAAATTATCACTGAGGTTTGAACTAATTACAAAAAAGCTCATATTATTTTGAAAATTACAAAAAACTCATTGAGTCTACATGATTTTTTCTGAGTTTTTTATTCGGTTCACTCCATTTCGTGTGCTGATTGAGCCATTATACACAGATAAACACACATATATGTATATAAATACATTTTTTTCCTTTAAATTTGGTGTACGTATGATATATGCAGTCCAACGTTTTTCAAGATATGGAGAGAGAAATCAGTTCAATCATTCAGACCGGACCCATACATTGCAACGGTGCTAAACTGCGCAATGTGGGTGCTCTATGGACTGCCATTGGTTCATCCCGACAGCCTTCTTGTGGTCACCATCAACGGCACCGGTTTCTTCATTGAAATGTTCTATATCACCATCTTCTTTATCTACTCTGATTGGCCCAAGCGCGTTAGTACACCTAACTAATCTATATTACTTCATTCTTTCTTAATTTCATATTAATATATATATATATATATTCATAAAGGGTTAATTACAAAAAACATCTTTCAGCTTTAGTGACGTAGTCTAATCACAAAAAAAAACCTAAGATGTTTCAAATTAGGAAAAGCCCCCTAAGGTTTAATTATGTCTTAACTTTAAGGGGATAATTGCAATATCTCTAGATAATATCACGGGGGATTTTGAAATGACTTTTGCTTCTGAATGGATAAATGTAAAATAAATCAAACCTTAAGGTTTTTTTGGCAAATTTAAAAACATGTATTGTTTTTGTATTTAGCTCGAACCTTGGGGAGTTTTGTAATTATCCCTATATTTAAAGAGAGTTGGAGAATAAGTCAGTATCTTTTTTAAAAACAAAAAATTAAAAAAAAATTATATATTATGTATATATTTCTCCGTGTGTACAATATTATAGCATAACACGTACAATTTTGGACTAAAAAATTTCAGCGCAAGATTTTGGTTGCCCTTCTTGTGGAAGTCGTGTTTATGGCTGTGGTGATTCTTATAACCTTGTTGGGTCTCCATGGTACCAAGTCAAGGTCATTGTTCGTCGGAATATTGTGCATTGTTTTCAATATTATGATGTACACGTCGCCCTTGACTATCATGGTATGTTTATTAATTTGTTATTGTATTTTATTTATTTTCTTGTAATTAATTGTGATTTTGATCAAGAAATTAAACCATTTCTTGCTGATTAATTTTTTTTTCTTTATAAAAAATTGCAGAAACGAGTTATCAAGACCAAGAGTGTTAAGTTCATGCCATTTTATCTGTCACTTACCAACTTTTTGAATGGTATAGTGTGGTCCATTTATGCGCTCATCAAGCTTGATCCATTCGTCCTGGTAAAAAAAATAAAAACTTTTAATTCAGACAAAATTAACTAATTACTTTGTACATAAATATGATTTATTTTATTTTGTCTTCAATATATAGGTTCCAAATAGTTTGGGCAGTCTTTCTGGATTAGTGCAATTAGTACTATATGCGACCTACTATCGAACCACCAAATGGGACGACGATAGTACCACCCAGACAGAGATTGAACTCCAGAGTTCTTCCTCAGCACCTCAGGCCTAATTCAAGTATTAAATATTGTCAAGTTTTCGATTCTACTTTTTTCGTTTCACTTTGTATGACATATACCAGTGAGATAAATATGTGAGGTTTTGTTAGTTAGCAATCTGATTTATCTCTTGAACATATGTCATACAACAAAAAAGATGGAACAGAAAAAGTGGGACAAGAAATTTTGAGTCTAGTTAGCGACTCTAGGTCGTTCATCATTGACATGTATTTTTATTTTGTTTAACTTCCCTATAATGTACTTTAAAAATAGTTATTTTCTCATTTTTCGTTTTTCAAACTTTTAGGTATTGTGAGAGCAACATAGAACTGTGTGTGTTTGTGTGTTTACATAAATAGTAATACAATTGATTTAATTACTTTCAGTTATCCTAATGTGATGGTGTTTTGAGAAATTTAGTGTGTGAGAATTTTTATTTGATTAGAGACAAATATACTATTATTCAACCTTGTTTTGAATTTTTATTGAATTTAAAAAATTATATATGCATTTGATTTGATTATTAAAACAAATCAAGCTTGAACCAACGTCTATCGACCCAAATACAAATCCAACTCAAGTACCTTCATATTCCCACACATTTTATTATTGTTAAGTAATCAAACCAAGCTCGAATCGAGTTTTACATTTTATTGAACGGAAAATATATGCAAATTTGGTATGAGATTCTAATAGTCGTTGAATAGTTTAATTTACTTTTCAGTTCTTTCCATGTCCATGGAGCACAATCCATAACCAGACAAATTCAATCCATGAAACTTCTCAAAAGAAAAGAGAATAAAATGAATTAATGATGATAGAATGTTGATGAAAAATACTAAAGGAAAAACATTTTCCGAAGCTTTACACCATGCAAGAGAGGATATGTATGTAGCACAGCTTTTTAGCTTCTATCCACCACTATCAAAATATATTTCTGGCTCAAGAATTCCAGTTTTTCTCTATGCATTAGTTGAGATTCATTCGTTACACAAGAAAACCTTAGTCTTACATACGCTCGTCGATTCGTGTGAATTTTTCAAGGACCACGACGCTTGCGGAAACAGAGACAACCTTGTTGCTGGTCGACGGGGATCATTCCACCACCTTTCGATGTATCAATGGCCTCCAACACTGAAACTACCTCGTCCATTTCGGGCCTCTTGTCCGGGTTGGCATCCCAGCATCGTCTCATCACGTTAGCTAGGGCGCTAGGGCAACATCTAGGTATTTCGGGCCTCAAATTCTGTTGACAACATGTCACCAGAGTGATAAGCCAAGAACAAAGCCACAAAAAAAAAAAAAAGCAGGCTGAGTCACTTAACATAACAGCATTGCATGAAAATCTTGGATTCAGGAATAATTCGTTGGGTCTTAACTCGTATCTTTGGTATTATTCGGGATCATTTGGAACTAACTCAGACAGAATCTCGGTTATACAACAGAAAGTGTATTAATTCGAAAATATATTGATACAACAATTTTATTATTTTATATATATTAATATATTTTTACAGGAAGCTTCTCAATGAATTATTCATAAAGATAAGAATATATTAAAAAAAACCTGAGGTTCGGGCCAATTACAAAAGAACCCAGAAGTTATTTTAAAATTGCGAAAAACTGCTTAAAGTTTGATCCGTCTTACATTTTCCCCCTTCATGGGAAAAAACATTTCAAAACCTCAATGACATTTATAAAAATATTACAGTTACCCCATTGAGTTTAAGACACATCAGAGGTTTTTTTTGTAATTTTGAATATCTCTGGATTTTTAGTAATTAGCCCAAGCCTCAGTGGTATTTTTCTAATTATCCCTATTATCTAATTAATATTTAAAAATAGAAAAATAACTTGATATAGTGTAATTTTATTAAGATAAACAAAATTCGAGAATAACTCGCTTTATTAATGAAAATTACGGAGGCTTCCTCACATTATTATTTATATATGGGATTTTGTCACAGTATTAGTTTACCTGCCGAACAACTGCCGATGTCACCTCAGAGAAACTAAGATCGGGATACGGCATGTCGCAACAATATATCTCCCACAAACAGATGCCAAAACTGTACACGCCGCATTTCCTGTTGTACGCGCTGCCGTTGAGAACCTGCAGTCATTCTTTTGTCACACTGCTGCATTAATAAGAATTACTTTTTTGAGATTTTGTTTCTTAACTTTTCTCTGTTTTATGGCTTTTCTTTCTTTTTTTCAGTGGAGGATAGGACGGATCTTACCCAGTATTAGTTATGGTATAATGGAATTGAGCTAGAACATGTGAAATATTTAATGGATAATTACAAAAACTACCAGAGGTTTTGACCTAATTACAAGAAAATCCAGTTGTCTTTTAAAATTACAAAAGGCTTGCTAACACCCCACTCAATAGGTATTTGTATAGAGGTAAAATAGAGAGATGTGAAGGGGGTATCTGGGTTTTTGTAATTAGGCTACACCTTACCCCAATCTTTAAATATTTCAATAGTAAAGCGCTTCAGAAAGAGCAAGTTGGCAAAACTATTTGACGAAGACAAATACTCCCTAAACGAGCGTAAATACTCTTATAGAGTAACTCTAAGAAAAAGTGATTATCAGCTTCTACCTAAAAAATCTAACTTTTTTTCTGAAATCACTTTTTTTTAGAGTTTGCAAACACTCCCTTAGTATCGGGTATAGTGCTCAAGCAAGGCAAACCACGTACCTCTGGAGCCATGTAACCAAGGGTTCCTGTCTCTCCTGTCATGTCACTTGGATTTGAGGCTTCAACACGAGCAACCCCGAAATCAGCTATTTTAACTGTCCTTGACTTGTCTAACAACATATTCTCTGTCTTAACGTCTCTGTGAACAATCTTCTGAGAATGAAGGTAACTTAACCTCTGACCAAAACAATTAACCTTCTTATGAAAATGCGGTTACAAGCCAATTCTTAAATCAATAGGGAGATGGAAATCAACAAAAAAAAAATGGGGAAAAATTTGCAAAAGATTATATGTAAGGTACCCTCTAGCAAGATCAAGTGCCATTTGCATGACAACTTTAAATGCTAGCTTCTTTCTCCGGTTCTTTATGAGGTAAGATTTTAAGGCCCCTCCGGGAAGATATTCCACGACAACACAACATATATTACTAGGCATGCCAATATGACCATTTTCTGTCTGAATGTTAAGGTCTGAAGACCCCATTGTAGCGCCTATAAACTGCATCAAATGGATTTAGACAAATGTTAGGCCAATAATAGGAAGATTATACAAAGAGAGGTAGCTTTTAGAGATACTAAATCTGTTCTCTTGAAAAATCACGGGGTAACTAATCTCACATGAAACGGTTCTCTTAATCAATTTTCAGCTTCTATTTGCAAACACTACCAACTTTTGATTCTCAACTACAGCCGCTTCCGCAGCAATAAATCACTTCCTCCAAAACTAGAAGTGTTTGAAAACACTCCCATCTATCTTAGATAAGGCCATCAAATATAATCTTAAATTTCACCATCATGATAACAATCAAAGATTTAAGCAGCGAAATGTGGAGGTGGGAGACACCCAAAGATAGTACATTTGCTTGGGCTATTTCAAGAAAACAAGCCCGAAAAATTAGAAAACAAATATCAACCTTTGTTACATTAGGATGATCAAGTTTATGCCACACTGCAACTTCTTGCGTAAAAGCTGCTCTTAGGGATGCTATTTCAGCATCTGTCCTGTGGCCTTCTTCCCCCCAGTCCAGCAGTTTAACTGAGGATCATAGGAAGCCACCAAACTGTTAATGAAAATAATAACTTTGACAAAATGGTTATTACTACATAGAGAAATTAGTAAAGAGTGGCAAAAGCAATAGCTAGTGAATGGGAACACCTAAAATACTGGCTATAAAAGTACTGCAACATCATTTGAGCACAAAGTAGGCCAGATGTGCATGAATTGCAAATACTAATATATTGATAAATATAGGAAATGTCTAAAAGTGTTTGAAATATGGTTACGCGACTAACTTCGAAGAATTTTGGAAGCACCTTGTAACAAGCTTATTTCAAGTGGCAAAGATTAAAGTTCCAAGAACTTAAGGTCCTACTTTCATCTTACACTAGATTGTAAGTAATTTTTCAGGGATGTTTGCAAGCACTTAAAAAAATGATTGTAAGCTTTTGGCTAAAAAAAGTAGTTCTTAATGTATTCAAATGCCAATTTCTGCTTCTGATTCTGCAATCTAAAAGATGGGGAAGTGGTGCTTTAGATATCCTATTTTGCTTCTTATTTGACTTTTACACACAAATAAAACACTTTTACAACTTATACATCAAACACTCTCTTTTAACTTACTCAATTTTTGGCTTCTATTTGCAAACACTACCAACTTCTGATTCTCAACTATTTTTCACTTTTGCTACATAAATTTCACTCCTCTAAAAACAAAAGTTTTTGTAAACATTCCCTTAGTGTTATATTAGACCTCATTGCTTATCGAATGTTGTTTTACGGATCCTTAAGACTACATTTAATTCCTTTACGATTTACTACCTTTATGTGGTTGATTACTCATTTCATTTAACTCCCACAAGGAAGACATTACTTCTCCTCCACATTCTTTCCAGTTCGCGACATTCATTAACCAATACTTGTGTGAATCCATTCAGCTTAATGGTATTTGATCTTCAATAGTTTCTTAACATGTTATACTTGAAAGTACAATAAGTTTCATTATTTCCATTATGGCTATTTTTTTTTTTTTCAAAAGTGCATTGATCAAGTACTAAGTCCTTACAGTGGAAAATATATGATCAAAGCTATTTCAATAATAGGTTGTATAAAACCACCTAATAATAAAGCCCAAATAGATGGCAAAGCAGAAAGTTTCTTCTCTCATTCAGCAAATCAATTATTATACAATTAATTTACCAACATGATAGAGTATGACTAGAAATCCGAAATTGAGAACTAAAGGCCATCTGTTATTAAACTTGAGCCCTCACAATCACAAGAAAATTTCACCACATGATGTAGGCTACAAAGTAACTTTTACTGAAGTTGAAATCACTAACCATGATCCTATATTCTAGGTGGAGTATAAATTTAACTAATTCATATTCTCTTTGTCATTATAGTTAAACAATAGAACTCTGTTGTGCCATGGCTAAAAAAATTTCTTTTTTTTCTCAGTTGTCTTTATACAAAAGTCAAAACTTAAAAAAATGGTTGGATCACATGAAAGTTGAAAAATAGCAGCCCAAGTTATTGCAGTCACCTCCAATTTCAATCCAAACCCGTGCCATAAGTCACGGATTTCATAAGAATGCATTCATTTTGCCAGTCCACACCCTCCCCCAATAAATAAATAAATGGGATAAAAATGGTGGACAAAAGGAAAGGGAAACAAAACCACAAAAGAAACCAAAAAGGGCACCTTATTTTACAGTTTTTACCACTATAATATAAAGAAAGGCATGCATATGGAACTTTAAAAGCCAACTTATCATAGAGAAGAAAAAAAAAATATAATATTGGACCGACCATATTATGATGGCCCTGCCCTGAACACCCCACTGCTGCTACTATTTATTTACTTCAGGTTATACATTTAATCAGTACACCATTAAATAATTCCATCAAATCTTATGCACAAACAATATTTTGTCAAATTATATCAATCAGATTTACAAAGCTATATTATTAATATAACCACAAAAAACAAATGAAGTAGTAAAGTAATTTTGCGTAGACACAGATGTGTTAACTATAATATCCCCCCCTCAAAAAAAAAACTATAATATCCCCAGAAAATGACAAGAAAAGTCAAAGAAGAATGTGATGGAAAAAAAAGTTTGAGAACTTTAAAAAAGCTGTAACTGGAAATTATTGAATGAAAAAGGGCAAAAGGGGTAAAGACTAGAGAGACAAGGCGGTGACTGACCGGCAACATCCTGGCCGTCATAAATGCCACGATGGACAGTCCCAAAGGTGCCACGTGCGAGGACTCCCTTTACGATCAACTTAGATGGGTCAATCTCCCACTCTTGCCTCTGCCTCTGCCTCCTGACGGCGGCGGCGGCGGAGATGGTCGCGACGGCGGTGGTAGAGGTGGTCGAGTTGGCGTGGTCATCCTGATTCGTCGTCTTCTTGTTCTTCTCCATAGTCAAAACCCTATTTAAGTGCCTTTCAAGCTGCTCATCCAAGCTTTTCAAATCTATCTGATCTGCCCTCACAAACCCATTACTACTGCTTTTCTCCATTTCTCTGTGTTTCGTGCACCAATACTTCAAATGTATACTTTATTTACATATATATACACACACAGAAACACACACACAAATAAATTTGTGGTATTTGGACTATGGAGCAGTATTTTTTTTTTTTTTTTTTTTTGGGGGTGGGGGGGTTACAGGAGAATTAATGGAGGAAAAAAATGGTAATTTAATTAGAGGAATGGATTGGTGAGGGAGGAGGGAGAGATTGTGTGTGTAAATGTAATGTGTATTATGAGAGAGCAGCGCCATGTGGGCACATGGAATTGCCTGAAGACAACGTGTGTTGATGACCCACAAACTTTTTTATTTACTCATTCAAGTCCTACTTGTTACTAAATATGTACATCCCAATACTATTCCTATATTATACTAAAAAACTTTTTATTTTTATTAATATATACTTATATATGATGATATTATTATACATGTATCATATTGAATAGGAGATTAGGATATGAATGTCACGTCGTTATTTTATTTATGTTATGAAATATTAGAATGTGTGATTCATTGATTTTCAAATTCAATTTTATAATTATTATTTCTAAAGTAATAAATATTTTGTTTTAAAAATTAATTCTTACTAGAACAACACCGTGTGTTACACGGATTTGTCAAAAAAATAAAACTTGTGTCGCAACTCTAATAGTAATAAGAGATCCAAAATACTAATTAAAAATACTAAAAAAGAAATTCAAATTTAGAAGAAGATCATACAATCGCTCACTTCAAATTCTAAAAACTTCTTTATAAACTATATTATTAATTCTATTTGAAAGTGTAACATCCACGTCACAACAACGAATTTTCAAGCCATATCGATTTTAAATGGTTGAAAGAGTGCAATTTCAATCTTTGAATGTTTTTTAAAATGGAAAAAATCTCTATAAAATTATTTATTTGTGCTAATTTTAAAAATTTGGTAGTAGTTTGCTTTTACACAAACGATAATAAATTAGTTATAAAAATAATGAATCATTGACATTCTTAAAAAAATTAATATAATTGTTATACCCCGTAAATGATTTAAATCGCAATTAAAAGTATAATAAGTATTAGAGATAATAATTGAAATTATATCCTTGGTTTTGTATCATAATAATATTTAAATCACAATTAATTTGCAAACTCAAAAATAACTTCCTAATTTTATATACTTGATTTCTGGATTACTTAATTTATTAATTAAATGTTTGATTGAATTTTAATAGTTATATACGGAAATATGAAATTTAATTATTATGTTGATGATAAATTGATATAGTAAATCAATTTATAATTGGGAAGAATAAGGTAGTGTCATGGTTTGCCACATGGCTAAATATGAAGGTGACACATGGATTTGGAAGAATAAGGTGTTGACACGTGTACCAAATCGGGTGAAGACATGTGGCGACTTGTTTTTTTTTTTTAGTATATAAGGTTTGATAATAAATTGATATAGTAAATCAATTTATAATTGGAAGAATAAGGTAGTGTAAATGGTTTGCCACATGGCTAAATATGAAGGTGACACATGGATTTGGAAGAATAAGGTGTTTGACACAAATCAAATCGGGTGAAGACATGTGGCAACTTGTTTTTTCTTTTAGTATATAGGGTTGATTTAGGACTGATGGGTAAAATCGACTTTCATTATTGTTAATTTATGGGGAAATTCCACCATATACCCTCTTTTTTGAAAAAATACCAAAAATACGCTCTTATCACTTTTATACCTATTTTTTTCCTTTTTTACGCTCCAGCTTATTTTTTTTATTATTTTACGCTATTTCGTTTTTCTTGTTCCTGGATTATTTTATATGTTATATATATTGTTTCGATGTTGTTTAACTTTGTTTCTTTGTTGTTTTATTTTTGTTTCTTAGTTGTTTCTTTTGTTGTTTCGATGTTTCAAAACAACTTTTACCTAATGTTTATGCTACTTTTTGTTCATGTATTGTTTTGTACATTGTTTCTATTCTTTATATGTTGTTCTATAATATTTTTAATGTTGTTCGAATAATTCTTTTGTTATTTTCATTTAGTTTTCAATGTGTAGATACAATTTTTACCTACTTTTAAGCTCTTTTTATTCATGTGGTATTTTTCATATTTTTTACGTTGTTTCTAGGTTGTTTCCATACCGTTTTTAATGTTGTTCTTATGCTTATTTGTCGTTTCCACGTAGTTTTTGATGTTTAAATACAATCTGTACCTATTTTTAAGCTCTTTTTGCTCATATGGTGTTTTCTATATTGTTTCTAGTTTGTTTCTATATTGTTTCTTGGTTGTTTCTATGTGTTTTATGTTTTCACGCATTTGTTTGGTTTTAATATGTGTTGTTTTATGTGTATATTTATTGTTTTTTTTATAAGATTTCGAGTATAAAATGGATTATTTAACGGGGGTAAAATGCATTTTTTCACTGAAGTTTGATTAGAAGAAACATGTTTGAAACAACAAAGAAACAACAAACATGTTTGAAACAACAAAGAAACAACAAACATGTTTGAAACAACAAAGAAACAACAAACATGTTTGAAACAACAAAGAAACCAACGTAAAAAGTCGGGAATTTGCAGTGAGAACGTATTTTTGTCCAAAAAAAAAAAAAGGAGAAAAGCGTATTTTTATCAAAAAATCACCGAAAAGCATATTTTGTTGTCTTTTGTCCAAAAAAGTTGGGTAGTTGTGTCCTTATCCCTTATTTTATTGCATTATTTAATTTAGAAATTGGTTATCCAATTACCTATAATTATCAATTATTGGATCAAACAAACTCATGAGGTCCATATCATTACCCACAACCAATGAGACCCGTATCAATAATATCATTACTAGAGCCAATAAAATTGGCCGATGCGAGTGGGCCAACCTAGTCAACTCGTATATAGGGTTGGGTTGGCTAAACTTCATTTTTATCGGCGTGAAAAAGACTTTGGCCATTGATAGCTCAAGCCCGAAGACCGATCAAAAATATACTTGGTGGGTTGGGTTGGGTCATAAGATTTCGGCTCGATGAAATGTAAAGTCGAATTGATTCGGTCCGATTTTCCATTTGTCCCGTTTGGTTAGAGCCAGGCTGGCCACCCTAGGTCATTTTCAACTTTAATCATTACCCACAACCCATGAGGCCAACTGTATATGTATAAATAGTCTATCTCATCTCATTTGTAAGTAATCTTGACTTGATTACAATTTTAATTTACTACTTAAGTTCCTTTACGCTTTGAATTATCTCTCGATCTAGCAGTACTAACTTAAACATTGGAGGTGCTTCTTTAGAACAATCCTAGGGTCTTCTTTATCTTGTTTGTTCGTGTTATCTTGTTTGTTCGTGTTGCTGGTTAGTTGCTCCAAGCACGATTACTTTACTATTGAGTTACCTAAATCTCGGATTTGGACTATTGAACTATTGGACCAATTACCTATTTAATGGACAGACTATTGGACTATTGAACCAATTATCTTATTGGAGTGATGTGTGAATTTTAGTAGCACCAATGACATTACATAAAGGAAATAAAAATAATAAACATTGGAATATATGTGGTAAGAAGCAAAATATAATGAAGTAAAAAGCTAGTGACAAGTAATTTAAATGACGACACGGGTTCATATAAATTTGTTCCATTTGATTATTATAGCGAAAAAAAAAGTGAGATTTAAAGAAATACGCTTGAATATATAATTATCTTTTATCATCGTCAAATAAATTATACAATGAGCTTGGAGCTCAAGTGATATCACTCATCTTTTGTAAGGGTGTTAACCGAGTTCGAACTGTATCTTTCGGTTTCTTTGAAATTTATCTCCTCCTCCAACCATTATTCCAAACTTATTAGATCACAAATAAATTATTTCGAATGAGTGGCCTAGTTGTATCGTTACTATTACATATGTTCTATTTTGAAACACGCAAATACGATATTTTTACATATTTTTGTGAAAACTTTAATTTCTTTTTATTAAAAAGATTAATATTTTATCACTATCTTCCTTATATTACAAGTACGGTGGTTTATTCACACTCTATTTTTCTCTAAACATACACACCTTCTAAATACATCACCCTCACTTTTTAACATATGACACAATTGTTAAATACAACCCCATTTTTTTCCAAATTTACCATTGTACTAATTTTCCCCAAATACATCCAACCTTACACCTCCTCACTTTCTCAATCTCAAACAAAGGATACACCCATCTCTAAAACGGTTACACACGAGAATGGCTCGTGACATTCAAACTTACCGGAGAAGAAAGATGGTTATGGCGGAGGATGATGATGACTTTGTGGATGCACCACCATCCATATCGGGCCAAGACATGACCGTAATGTCGCCGACATCGATCGGGTAATACCGAAAATCATACCAATGGCCGACGATGAAGAGGTAATAAACTCCTCTTTTTCTTAAAATTTACTTGCATTTGTAGTTTGGGTGTGCTATTGTTAGGTATTTAGAGGTATGGGTATGAGTAAGTGATGGGTGAAGTTAGGCGTCATTCCGACTAATTTTTGAAATATTAATTTGTCAATAAGGCGGACAGATGGCACGATCGTGGAAATCCTAAGTGGCATGATCGACCGTGCCCATCATGCCATGTGGAATGATGGCACGATGGGCGGATTTATCGGCCCGTGGTATCGCGTGCCATAGTAGGCGCGATGACACCATTGATGAGATGGACTATCGTGCGCGGCAGCGGGCTGGTGGCATTGATGACACGCGATCGATGAGATGGATCATCGTGCCTTGTGGCACGATGGGACGATCGATAAAATCAAATCATCGTCCATGTGCATTGTCAAATTTTTAGTATTTTTATTGTGT